>CM021104.1:191622340-191675388 GCA_007115665.2 Sequoiadendron giganteum | reverse complement strand
GGTTCAGTGCCTCAAGATCCTGGATCATCGACTGTTGTCGCCATGTCTATTAAGGATCTTGATAAGGGTTGTGGCCCTGGCTCTTCGGCTGTTGATCCGCTGCCTGTTACTTTGGGGACCTGTGGGGATCTAGTTGAAGAAGGTGAAATCTGGGAGGAAGAGAGTTCCAGATTGGTTGAAGAATCTATTGATAATATGGAATGCTTAAAGTTGGAGAAAGCTGAAGAGGGAGGGATATGGACCATGCCTAAGAAGAAGGGTAGAAAGAAGAAGGCAGATGTGGGAGGGGATTCCAAGCCTGGGAGACCCTCGCAGAGATCCACTAGAATGCATGAAATGACCAATGAAATTTCCCTAAGGAAGCAGAGGACATTAGAGGTGTCCTCAAAAAAAGGTCTGAGATGAGGATTTTGTCTTGGAATATTTGGGGACTTAATAGTTCGCACAAACAGTGTGCCCTGAAGAACTATATAATAGAGCATAAGATTGATGTTTGCCTCCTTCAGGAAACTAAGATGTTGATGGTAAATTTTGAAAAGGTTGTTAACTTTATCTGGCCTAATGCTTTGTTTATTCATAGTGATGCTGAGGGAGCCTTCAGGGGGTTGGCTATGCTTTGGAATCCTTCTTGTTTGCAGGGCTAGGAATTATTCCATTGTAAAAATAGCATTGAGGTTTCGCTCTTTGTTAATGGAGTTGTTTGGTATATAATTAATATTTATTCTCCCAACCAGAGAAACTCGAGGAATTGTCTTTGGAGGAATATGGTGTCTAAAATTAATATGAATAAGGGTGGGTGATGGCTGGTGGCTGGAGACTTCAACTCTCCCTTATTGCCATCTGAGAAAAGTGGGGGTCTCCTAGATTACACGGACAGCATGACTGATCTGGCAAACTTCATGGGTTCTTCGGGGTTAATCGATATTGACCTTCAGGGCCAGCACTTCACCTGGTCTAATAGAAGGGCAGGTGCTGGTTTGATTCAGGTTAGGCTTGACCATTTCCTATGTTCTCCCGATTGGACCAATATCTTAGGTGCCAATCTTGTCGCCCTTCCTAGGACAGTGTCTGACCATAACCCTCTTCTACTAACCACAAATATTCACCCTTCTAGTGGGCCCTACCCCTTTCAGTTTCAATTAATGTGGAACTCCCATCCCGACTTCAAGATGAAAATTGTTGAGTGGTGGAATATTTCTTTCCAAGGGTACCCCATGTTTAGGCTATGTTATAAACTCAAACATATTAAACTGATGGTTAAAGGTTGGAATAGGAATGTGTTTGGTGATGTTTTTCAGAAGAAAAAAAATAGCTTGAGGGGAGGTTGAGGACCTTGCAGCAGGATATGGATAAGGGAGATGTCAGTCAACGGATTAATAGTCAGGAAAAGGATGTCAGAATGGAATGGGAAAAAGTTCTTAAAAATGAAGAGGTATTCTGGAAGCAAAAATTGAGAATCCAATGGCTGAAGGAAGGTGACAGGAACACTTCCTTTTTCCATGTCTCTGCTGTCAAACACCGGAAAAGGAACCAAATCTCTAAACTGTTAAATAATTCTGGGGAGGTGATTACTGACCAAGCTCTTATTAATTCCTGTGCGGCTGATTACTTCAAGGAGGCCCTTTCAGCCCCTACAGGGGCTCCTAACTTGAATATGGATGTGTGGATGCTCCAGCATCTTCCTGAGTCCATCTCTCTGGTGGACAATTTGAGCATTCTTAAGAAAGTTTCTATGGAAGAGGTAAGACTGGCTACTTTTAGCATGGGGGCATTCAAAGATCCTGGCCCTGATGGGTTTCCTCTGGGGTTCTTTCAAATTTTTTGGGATACTATGGGCTGGGACCTGGTTCTGGCGGCTAGGGATTTCTTCCAATCTGGCAAGATTTTTAAACAAATGAATCACAATTTTATTGCTCTTATTCCTAAGATTAGTGAGCCTCTTTCCATGTCCGACTTCCGTCCTATTAGCCTATGTAACACTATCTACAAAATTTTCTCTAAGATTCTTGTCAATCGCCTCAAACCTCTTCTTGACAAAATTATTAGCCACACTCAAAAAGGGTTTGTTCCGGGGAGGCATATACTTGATGTTGTTTTGACTACCCATGAACTATTCCACTCTATGGATAGATGTAATAATGCGGGAATGGCACTTAAACTTGATATATCCAAAGCCTATGACAAGGTTTTGTGGGAATTTATTCCTAAGGTTCTTGCTAAGTTTGGCTTTAACAGCCAGGTCATTGAGCTCATTATGGAATGTGTTAGAACTGTTAAATTCTCGGTTTTGGTTAATGGTTCCCCCTGCGGGTTCTTCTCTGCTGGTAGGGGGCTCAAACAGGGAGACCCTCTCTCTCCCTACCTCTTTATTATTGTTGCTAATGTGCTTAGTAGAAATTTTACCAGTCTGTTGACAGATGGCTCCATTTCTGGTGTTAGAGCGGCTACCTCCCTCTGCCCGATGGTTATGCAGCAATTTGTGGATGATACTTTCTTATTTGGGAAGGCTTTTGTTTTGGAAGCTAGGAAATGGAAAAACTGTCTTAACAGTTATGCCTCTTGCTCTAGACAGTGCATCAACTACAACAAGAGTAAGATTTATTTCTTTAATTGCTCTCCTAATTTGGAAAACAGGGTGACTGCGATTCTGGGTTGTGTCAATGACTCTCTCCCGTCCGTTTATCTGGGGCTTCCTCTTATGGTCAAGGAGGTTCAACCGGAGTTTTGGAACTCTATTCTGGAAAGGATTCAGAGGAAGTTGGCTGGGTGGAAAGGGTCCTTACTTAGTCATGTTGGCAAGTTGCAACTCATTACTGCGGCCATACAAGGCATTCCCACCTACTTTATGTCTATCTTTAGGATGCCTATGTATATAGTGGAAAAGTTGGAAAGGATTCAAAGGAATTTTCTTTGGGCTGGGACCGAGGAGAAAAAGAAGATTGCTCTGGTTAAATGGGAAAAAGTCAGCAGGGCTAAATCTATGGGGGGGCTTGGAATAAGGAAGACTGCTCCCACTAATAGGGCTCTGGTTGCTAAGGTTGGATGGGATCATTTAAGGAATTCCAAGGACTGGTGTAAAATCCTGAATGCCAAGTATCTTCAAAACAAACCTCTGATTGATTGTCTTTTGAAACCCCACCCCCTCGGTTCGGTTGTCTGGAGGAGCATTTGTAGCATTCAAGGTCTACTAAAAAAGGGGACAAAATGGAAAATGGGGGATGGGCTCAAAATTAAATTCTGGGAAGATGTTTGGCTCTTAGATTCCCCTTTGGCTGCTTCCGACTTTAGGGGGGTGATGATTGCTGCTCAGAGATTCTTTGGGATTTATGTTTGTGACTATGTGTCTGGCCCTCCTGGTGCTAGGATTTGGAGAGAGCTAGGCCTTTGTTGCCCCCATTCACAAGATCTTAGTCATTTTGCTAGATCAATTCAGGTGTTACCATCCAGGTTTAGACTTCCTTCCTATGACAGAGAGGATGAATTCTTTTGGGCCTTAGATAAACAGGGAGATCTCTCTGTCAGATCCGCTTACAGTCTGCTGACGAATGTTAGTATTGTGGAAGAACATTGGAGGAGAGTTTGGAATAGGCGCTTGATCCCTAAAATAAAATTTTTCTGGTGGATGGCCTGTCACAATAGGATTCTGACCCAGGATAATTTGAGAATCCGGGGTTTATGCTTTCCCAATCGATGCTTTCTTTGCAAAGAGGGGGAAGAAACTGTCATTCACCTCTTGCTCACTGCCCAATTGCTGCTGAAGTTTGGGGGATGGCCTTTGAGAAATTTGAAGTAGAGTGGGTTATGAGCAAGGATCTTTTATCGTTTATCATGGGCTGGAATGGGCCTTTTTTGCATCCTCTAGTTTGTGAAATTTGGAGGCAGACCCCCCCTATCTTGGGTTGGTGTTTATGGAAGGAGAGGAATAATCGTGTTTTCAGGAATACTGAGCGGAGCCCCAAGGAGGTGTTTGGGATTGGTGTTAGGCTCGTAGAGGAGAATATCTCCCTCTTTGATGGAAAACTTCCTGAGGTTGGGCCGAGGGACTTTGAAATAAAAATGGCTAAGAAATGGCACCAGGAGCTAAATGCTAATGCCTTCGACAATAGGAAACTTTTAGCTAGGAGGAACACCAAATGGGTGCCTCCGGATTGTGGGTGGTTTAAAATTAATTTTGATGGTGCTGCTAAAGGGAGTCCAGGAAGGGCAAGTATAGGTGAGATGATAAGAGATTCTATGGGCAACATGGTGGTAGGGTTTGCTGGTGGCATAGGGATTCAGTTGGCCCTTGTTGTTGAGGCTCATGCGTTGTTCATGGGTCTCAAAATTGATGTCTCTCTAGGAATTGTTAATCTTCATATTGAGGGAGATTCCAAGGTGGTGACAGATGTTGTGGAAAAGGAAAGATTCATAGGTTGGAACACCAAGGACATCTTATTGGATGCTAGTTTTCCCATGTCTAAATTAAGAAACAAAAAAGTGACTCACATTTACAGAGAAGGTAATAGTGTGGCGGATGCATTGGAAAACCTTGGCTCAGGGTGGGACTCAGCTAGATGTTGGAGGAAACCTAAACAATTGCCGCCAAATATTCAAGCTTTGATTGCGTGGGAAAAGGCTTACATGGTAAATAATGACTTACAACTTATGGATGACGAGGACTAACGAGGGGGCCCACTGGCATTTTTGGGTATGGTGGTGGATTAATGCCTTTTGGGGTATGAAGGACAGGTGGAGTGCCACGGGAAAAGATGACAGGGTGTGGAGTAGGGGAAAGGGCATTCACATGTTTTTTTGGGATGGGAGAATGGGTATAGCTTATAAAAATATCATGACGAGATGGCAGGGAGGAAACGTTCTTAATGTGATCAAGCCTAGATTTGGTGACGTGATATGGGTTATTTGGAATGTCGTGATTGCTTCTCAAGAGGATGATAGTACTATGAGTATTAAGTTTTGGGAGAAAAGGGTACTTGGTTTATCTCCTAATTATTTTTGGAGATATGAGTGTATGAATAATGATGGGACCATCCAAGATGTGTACTGGTTGTATTCTAGAGGTTTCGCGCTGGCTAATTTAACTGGTGGTTCCTTCAGCTTCGTTTGGTTGATTACTAATGTTAGCTTGTTGGGTTATCTGCATGGGATTTTGTGCCTTTCCTGCCTTTCCTCCAACTTTTGGCTCCTTCTCTGGTATCAAAAAATCATCAATTGCGGTGTCTTTTCTCACGTTTGCCTTGTTCCCCTCTGCACGTGTAAATGGCTTGAGGGGATTAACTGTCATACGCCCTGCATTAAACATCCTTGTTCAATTTTTGTGCGCAACGTTTGGCTCTGGTTTTTTTTGCATTTCGGAGTTTTTCCTGTTCTTCCTGATAGTATGGGTGGAGATAGGGTTCGAACGGAGCCGGATAGCTGTGATGAATTCTGGAATAACCCTCTGGTCTGGCATATCTGTGTGAGGGAGGTATTGCCCCGCTCATGGAGCGTTTGGTGGGCCATGATCCCATCCTTTCAGGACAATTTGCATGTTCTTGGAAGGATAGAAGGGTTTTTGTTGGGGGGATTTCGTTTGAAGTTAGCGAGGAGGTCATTGCGCAGGCCACGGGCTTGAGCTGTGAAGGGAAAAAATACCCTAAGCACACCAAAAAGCCAGACCACGAGAGCCTTAAGGCTTTCTTCAGAGGAGAGGAGACTCCAGTCAAGAATCAGGCAGGGTTCGAAAGAGCTGAGCTTCCCAAGCCATGGGATATGCTCTGCATGGATCTGATGAAATATGTGATGCTGGAAGGTAGGTACAAAACTTGTTTTTTCTATCACTTCCCTCTACTTAACCATCTCAGACACAAAATGCTACTTAGCTTCCCATTTTTTCTTCTTATGGACCTAGAGAACTTGATGGATAAATGTAATGTGATGGCCTATCATAATCCTGGTGACCTCCTGCCTCTCCCGCTCCATTAGGGGCTTATCTTTCACCTGTATCACTTTCATCTCGCCCTTTGCCTGCCTAAAGTCATCTCTGTCCGTGTTGAGAATATTGATCCCATTTCTTCAATTCACATCTCCCCGGCCGAGTCCATAAGCCTTCCTCGGAGCCTGTTGCTGATAATGTGGGGAGTATCAAAACCAAAGTGGCCAATAAGAAGCTCAAGGGTGGGTTAGGCTTGGCTCATGCTAGGGTGGTAGAAGGGCTCTGCGAGCTAAAGGCCACCCAGGTTGACATGGCTGCTAATGTCACTAAACAGAAGATGGGCAAGGAGAAAGGGTTGCAGGCCATGATTGCTAAGGAAGGCAAGGGCAAGGGCAGGAATGTGGTTGGGATTGACTCCAGAGGGGAAACGATTGTTGGGACCACGGAGCTGACTAGTGGGGAAAGTGGTAGGAGGAGATCGGGGAGGCTGGCCAAGAACAACAAAAAGAGACTGATTATTGAGGACTCGGAGGTGGAGCAGTCGGACAGCAAGGGTTATAAGGAGGAAGAGTCTGATGATGAGACTGATGATTTGGGGGAGAAGCCCCTGCCTAATCTGATGGACAGCAAGACTCCTTGCCATGGCTTTGAATCGCACACTCCGTTGGTGACTGAGCCTGGTGAGATGCAGGAGACTAGGGATATTGGGGAAGATTCGGATATGGTGGCAAAGAGACTGAACACCCTGGATAAAAGATTTAGGGGCTTGACCTGCTTTACTATGAAACTGAGCCACTTTGTTACTAGCGCGCTGTCAAATGTTATAAAAGAAGAACTGGAGGGGAATAATAGCCAGGAAAACAAGGATTGGGTGGGCGATGAGGCAGTGGACCTCCTGATCAAGAATTGGGACGAGGCCAGTTAGCTGTGTTTGTTGGTGGTCTGTCGGCTATTTTTCGGCTGTCAATGTGTTGTCCCTGGGCTGTCTCTGTGGTTTTTTTGGTTTTTTTCCTGTTGTTGTTTCATTTCTTTTTTGCCCTAGTGGCTCTTTGTGAGGGGTACAACGCCCCGTAAATGCTATTTAACTTTTCAAAACATGATAAGTCCACAAAAAGTGGAAATGCTCCAACAAATCCTATGTGGTCCCTAAGTAAACTTAACTAAGATGTAATGATGACCTAGGACAAGGTACAACACAATTAATTACACCAACAACTTTCATTCTTAACAATTTCATATTATGTTTTGTCCCCCTTTATTTATTGGACCTAATTAAGCTCCTAATTTCCTAAAATTATGCATTCTTGCAGTGTAGAAAATTGTACATATTTACAATTTCACACTATTTTTGCATACCATTTATTAATTGGACTTAATTAAGCTTCTAATTACCTAAATTATACATTCTTGTGCTGCCAAAAAGTGTAGCCTTAAAAATTTTCACTCATTTGGGACCTTGCCTATGGACTTTTGGACCATAGCCTCTTTTTACCCCTTTCCAAGCCTTGTGCCAAAGTGTTGTAAGGTGTTGTAAAACATTTACACACTTTCCTAGGCTTGTCATCACTAAATCAACCCTTTCTTATGGCATAATGACCCCTTAATGCACGTATAGTCCTATCTTTAGTGTGTTTTGTGCGATAATCCTGACAAACAATAATAATCACACTTCAATCCCTAAAAACCAAAAAAAATTGCTCAGGTGGACTAGGTCACCATTGTTGGTGTTTTATTTTTCCAGCTAAGATTTGAAACTCTCTAAGAGGTAGCTAACCTCTATGTTTAAGAATTCTCAAAGTTAGTTGCCAACTGACAAGATTCAGTCAAAGACTGACATCTCCTACACTTTTGGCTCTGTAAGACCAAGGTGGGTCAACCTATACAATGCCCAAAACTTAAATGCAATCATATACTGACATTTCTTTTTATAGCAGATAATTCCCAATTCAATTAAACCACAAAGAGAACTAGCAACTTCAAACCTGGCTAAACTCTCAGTAGATCAATACTCACTCAACAATTGAGAGGCATAACACAAAATTAAACCTCAACCGAACAACGAGGATTTAAAATGATTTTGCATTTATAAAATATTTATGAGATGCATAAAACTAAATAATAGACCAGTGCCAATTCTGGGCAATGGAGTCAAACACATAAAATGAATTCATCAACAAATAGACTTCAACTAGTGGATTTAAATTGCTAATGCTTTGCATCAACTATTAGTGTCTTGCACCAATAATATCTCTCCTATTATCAATCAAATTTTCCTTATCAAATACCATATACACAACTGAAATCACAATCACCTGCTCAAAGCATTTTAACCATTTCTTTGAAATAGAACAATGAATAGACAAAACAATCTCATGAAATTTGAGATGACAAACTCAAAGATAATTTGTATTATTGAATTCATATGACTAAATGCGTACAAATATGGAGACAATTTGAAGATATTCATGAATGTGAAAACACCTTCATGATTTTATTTGCATAAACTGGTTGTATTTGCTCATGAAATCAGAAAATTGTAGCTTACAGACTCAAGAAATAACTTAGAATTTACAATTCTCCATCTACCCAGTGCCATACAAATTTTCAAAACCTCTTACAATGAGAGAAAAAGAGAAGATATAGAAAACAAATGCAGCCCTAAAACTAATCCATTGATGACATCTGGCAGCCTCTTTCCCATTAATCTACAAAATGGAAACCATCTATCCTCTCTCATCCAACAAACTTTTCCCTTCTAATCTGCTTCATTCACCTATGTGCAACAAAAAATTCACTTCATCATGAAGACCAATACCATTTTTACCAACAACTGAAAATTTATTTTCTTGTGAAAACTCTGTTTCTCTCCTTTATTATGCTAGAGATGCACTTTATGTTTTGCCTCCAGATATTAAAGTTTTGCAACTTTAATCTTTATGCTATGATTTCATTTTATTTCCTAGTACAATAAAGTATTTTTCATAGTGAATACTTGTTCACTTTATACAGTAATTTTCTGTGCACTTTTACATCTTACCAATCTTATTTCCAGCATTAAAATATTTCATTTAAATTGAAGACATTCTAAATACAATATTATTGGGCCACTTAAATCACTAACCCATGCCCCTTAATATTTTTCCCTTTTACCCTTACAACGAATATCTAATTCACTCCAAATAAAAAAAATATCACCCAAGGCCTTTGTTTTTCACCGCATAATTGAAATATTGGTGAATTTTCTAAATTTTCCATGTCTGCTAATCTCCATCACTGCCCAACAAAGCCTACCCATGCCATTTCACTTCTAATTCAAACATTTACGAGGGTAAATATTTTAATCTTTAAATATTTTTTCATGAAAAAGGCCTTCGGAAATTAAAATAAATGGTAACCTTCCTCATGCTCTGAAAACCTATGTTTGGGACCTACCACTTGCCACGTGGTTGAATCTCATGCACCTTGCACCATATTTTTTGGCGTCATCTTTTCCCTGTGAGGTTGGCCATCAATGGATGAGATTTGACTGCTCTTGCATCTTCACTTTGAGCCGTTGATCAACTCTCCACCCTAATTCCTCTACTTTGGTTCATCTGGTTCTCTCGACTTCTTCTCCTATCATGGCAACAAGTTTCCTTATTTTTGGATCACACCATTGTTCGAGCCTTTTCCAGTCTTCAATATTCATGTATTAATGGACGCCCCTCTACCAATTGCATTTGTTTAAAAGTTTCTAAGACCCTTCCAGTAGATTGATTTTTTGCATATCATGCAATGGCGGTGCTTTCTCCATCCTCGATGCTCTGATGGATGTCTATTTCCTTCTATGGTGTGGGCCTCTTCAACAAACCCTTTATATTAGTATTTATTGTGACACCTCATTCCCTTGCTTTGATGGATCTATATAACCTATTCCAAAACTTCCATCCAGCTCTTTCCATTGGCTGGTTGCGCCATCCATCAAACTATAGCAATAAACTTTTGTATTGGCCTCCTTCATCATTTGGTTCACTGCTCTTGCCAATATTTCTTAATGTGCTGCCCATACGAGACTCTTGTTTCTTCTCCCTCAAAGGCCGAACCAATGTAGGAAACTTACTCTCTAGATAAAGTAGAAAACTAATTCACCATCGTAGACAATGGCACCCTCCTTGATAGTAACCCATTTTTGGTTTTACGCTAGAATATCGCACCTTTGTCAAACACCAATGCAATACAAAAACACCTCCACAACCTAGTAGGGTGGAACCTTATACTTCATCTGGTGCGAGTTGGGGATATGGTGCTACAACCACCAATTGAATTTTCTCATAAGTTTCTTAATCATTTCAACAAGTCCATATTGTTCAGTCCAATATGCCAGGTGCCACATTGTTTGGAAGTTTCTCCCCTATGTAGTGTGTCACACGTTATTCAAACAACCTAGCAAGATTAAATAGTGTTGTGACTTTATCCCATAGTGCATCAAAATAATTCCCTCTATCTCCTTTAATTTTATTCATATCAGCCCCTGGACACTCTACTACACATCATCCATCTAACTCATTCTAGCCTATGACTATGGCTTGTCATCCTGTTCTTTTTATTGGATCAATCTCCTTTTCAGCTATCACTAAGGCCGCTCCACCCTCATTTGTATCAGACATATATATGAACTCATGTAGCCTTCAAAATAATAAGAAACAAGATCTCACCCTCATGAAATATCTTCTAGGATTTCATCAAACTCTAGAGGCCCAAAGGAACTCTCAAGATGTTCACCAATTAAGTCAGTTGGAGAGTCATCATTATCAATTTCTTGTTATCCTTATGTATATCAACTTTGAATTAAAAACTCAAAGTACTAATCAACTTAAATCCTTATAATGTCAACCGACAACTCGTTTCTTAGAGAAGCATGGTGTAAACCACCCTATGCCATTATTTGAAGTTGTGGCGATACTTAGATTTTGAATAGTAGAGACTAGAACACTTTTCAAGTGATTTTTCCTTCTTGGCTTAGATTTATTTTGAAGAGGGTTGTTGGCATCAACATTGAGCCAATCATCTATTTTCAGTTCTACATCACGAGGCATTCATTAATTTTTTGATGAATGCTCATTCTCCCCTTCCTTACTCATCTTATCTGGCTTCATGAATCTATGAAGAGTATCCTCAAACCTCAAAGTGTGAGCATTCACACTTCCAAGAAACCCAATTATTACCTTATAAGAAATTTTCCACTCAAGAATCATGTAGCTCTCCCTCCTTTAAATTCAATATTAAAGGGCCACAAGTATAGGTGATTAGCAACATGAAGATCACCATTTTTGTCATCAGAACTAGGGGCATTCTATTCCATGTATATCCAATCAAAACAACTTATTTGGAGTGGTTGCAATGTTGTAAACAGTTGCCATCTCATAACTGAGTGAGGCATGTTGGGTCCCCATGTGGGCTTGGCTAAAAAAAAATCATTATCAAACAAATTTTATGCTCAAGTTGATCTCGGGCATCTTCAGAGTGTTCTGGAAGTGAAATGATAAACTAGGTTGCCATTAAAATCCATTTTCTGGAACTTTTGAAAAATGGTGAAAAATAGCCAAGTTAGCTCTAGAATCGCCTTTGATAACCAATCAAACGACCTCCCGGAGTGATGAAAACTTGTAGGCACATAGTCATTTGACTCGAGAATGCAGTGCAAAAGATAATTCATAGAAAAGACTCCCAAGGTGAAATTTATTGATTTTGAAAGTTGCTCACTCAAAATCTCTGTAACAACCTATTCAAAGTCAATTAAAACCCATCTAATTGCCAATTTGAAAAAATAGGAAATCAACTCCTAGGAGACCACCATCAGAAACAAAAGTACATTTAGGTACCTTGAGCATGAGTGCGAAAGGAATTCTTTTGAATCATCACTGGTGAAAATATATTGATGGTTGAAGTTGGCCTCTCAGAAAGGTTTCAAGAAATGCAGATGCAAAACCAAACAAATTGCATTTGGTTTCGATTTGTTAAAATTAGCAAATCAACTCGTGAAGCTCCTAAAATTGACATGTGAGTTCATCTTGGCATGGAAAATGTAGAACGTCATTCACTTTGACTTGATAGTCACCTGGTTGCAAAATGCAAGCTCAAACGGGAGGCTACTTTGCAAAACTGAACATTTGCAAACAACAGAAAAGTGACAAAACCCTCCAGCTTCACTTTTCAAAACCTTGACAAAACCATCATAGGAAGCTGAAAATTGAAATGCACAATCACATAGGACACATGAGTGAGCCTGCAGATGGGTTTTTCTTAAAAATCAACAAGCTCCAAAATATGACCCTCCAAAGTGGGTCACTTAGGCAGATTTTCAAAGGTACCTCTAAATGTGCAGAAGCAAAATTTGCAATATGGGCACTTCAAATTTGCAAAATTTGAGAGTGCCATCAACGGCTTTGACTAGGGATGTATCCCCCCTGTGGGCTTAGCAAGATTCCAAATCTATGGGGAGTAGACCAAATACTGAGTCTACCAAGGTTCCCTCAAACTACTCCTTTGTTCATCTTCGTTTTCAACTTCATCTGGTAACCCCCAAGCCACCAAATAAAAAAATGGGAATCAACATTTACCTCTATCAAACATAATTTTGTAGAAAAAGATGACCCCCCTCAACTCATGCTTGTCTTTGTCATACCACATTAACATAGGTGACCTTTCTCTTAAAAGAAGAAAAATGTGGTGACCACTAAAATTTGCCTGATTACAAACATTGCCACTGACATTTATCACAACTTTTCTGAGCATACCATTGCTAGTATAATCTTTGTCATTCTTCATTTTATAATTAGTCATAAACTACAATATTTCATCATCACATGACACATATGTGTTATATTCATCATATGAAATATGTTCATATTGAAAATAGCATTTCTTGGTATTCATCTCATTGTCGTGCTCCATAAAAATACCTTCTAGCTAAACTGGAAGCTAAAAATGTTCAAACTCCTCCAAGTAGTTGCCATCATGATGCTCAACCTTACTTGCAACACCTGTTTCAAATGTAAAATAGTCATAGGAAATTCCCTAGATGAGTTCATCAATGTGTTCCTTTGCTTGCTCAAGACTACATTCCAACCATGTGTGAAATGCATCATTGGAACTCTCAACAAAGAGTGGATTATCTCTGCACCAATAAGTGTTGTCATAACTCATCTCTAGTGAAGGTGGAGGCTCATTAAACAATGGATTTTCCATTACATTTAGTTTTGACATAATAATCTCAGCCTCCTTAGCATGAAGGTCCAAATCCTTCAAGTCATCATTGCACTCAAAATCACTATAATCACTAGAAGAGCAAATAGACACATTTTCAACTTCATTCCCATCCTCAAATTATTTAGTACACACATATGAAATTTATTCCATGTCCACATAATCTGAGATATCATGGTCAAAAATCTCTTCAAGCCCCATAAAAATATTACCCAAAAATGGTGGCATCCTATTACTCAAATTTTCATCATAATGCATAATGTGATCATCTGAGAGTGAAATCATGTCCTCCACATCTTGCATGATAATGTTATCCCCATCTGATATAAAAATTTCCAATTCTACTTCATTCAAGCTAATATGACCATCATAATAACAATCAACATGACCAACCTTATGAGTTGAATGTGCATGAACATGCCCCATGATACTAAGCTCAGTATTGACAAAGATTTCAATCTTGGTAATATTGTAATCAAGACTACATAGTTCTAGCACACTAAATGATGAATACATTATCTCATTATCACTCTTATCTTCAAACAAATTACCAAGTTCATCTGAACCATAAGACTACAGATGGACCCTCTCTATGATCTCATCGCTAGAATAACTAGTAGTTCCATTACATGGTGTGATATGCCAAGTATCTGAAATTGTTTCCATCTCTTTATTAGCTTTGTTATGTCGTGCATTTGAAGCTTCATGAATGTAATCCATAGGTGCATACATAACATTATTTGGATGGTCACTAAATTTTTTCCTATCAACATGAGAAATATTCACAGCTTGGGACAAGTCTTCTTCACTCACATCATCATTTGAACCATATGGCTGCACTACACATTGATCAAAAGGCTTTGGAATGTCAACACAAACTGAAAGTCCATCAAATTGTTTCACATTATCTATGGGTGATAATGTTGATCCTAGAACCATCTGATTGTCACAATGCATAACATGATCCTTCACAAATGAGTTTCTTCCTTAATCAATTTACACATCATCCTTATAAGAGCATTCATAATCAACAAAAGAGAAATCAATTAGACTTTCATTAGCATCCTCATTACAAGAAGAATTATCACTACATAATCCATACTCAGATTCCTCAGAGTAAGTGCTTGAACTTCTATCTTCAGTGTCTTGATCACTGATTTATGAGGAGATATCATCAACATTAGCCTTATTTTCATTAAACAAAACTTGACATGGAATGATGTCTTGCATCTCTTTCATTTCTTCATCACATAAGATATTGCAAGAAAAAAATTCATGCATATATATTTCTTCATCATGCCATGTATCTTCATCTTCATTACTGCTGCAAGGATCTACACATGTGCTGATTGTAAGCTGATTACAATTAATGTCCTCATCCATACAATATGAATCTTCATTTTTTTATGTACACCTTTCAACATGGAGTTCATTAGGATCTGCAGATTGTGATGATGGAGAAATCAAAGCAACAACATTAGCCTTATTTTGACAAGCACTTCTATTATACGATCCATGAGTTCTATTTGCATGAGATGTGTTAGGATGATCAACACTCGCAACCCTTTGTCCTTTCATCATTGGATATCTCAAATTTTTCTTAATATCTATAGAAATTTGATATGCTTGGCATAGGGTTGTGGGCTCTTTATCTCTTAATAGATAACTCATTTTCTTGTCAAATTATCCCAAGTACATGACCAAACATTCAACATCATTTGGTCTTATGTCTTCAGGAATCTCTCTTATGATCATTGAAAACCTGAGATTAAAAGATGGAACTAACTCATCTTTTCCTTTCTCCATGTTCATGAACCTTTTCCTTATCAAAATAGGGTTAATCCTCTCTCCAAATTGTTCCATGAAAAATGTTTGAAATCTTCCCATGAATGGATAGAAGATGTTGGTAAATAGGAGAACCATTCTCTTGCATCTACTCTTAGAGACTGAAAAAATAGTCTCATGATCACATATTCATAGTCAATCTCATAATCATCCATCAAATTACTGAATTCTTGGAGATGCTTATTTGTTGATTCAAACTTATCACCCATGAATCTTGGTAACGTATTTATGAATTTAGCTGGAATTTCATTTGGGTAACCACTAATGCCACTAAAATTGATAGCTCTATACCTTGCAATGTTGAAACTTCTTTGAGAATCTAGCTAGGACTGATCACAAACCATGGTTGCCCTTGGAACCATACTAGGATGCATATTTTGAAGCATTTTGACATGCCTCTTTCACAATTCAAATATCATCTCTAAAATTGATCATTCATTGCCCTATTTATATATTTCATCATGATCTTAGAATAGTACAATGCATAATTCAAATACCTCAAAGCCTAAGATCTACTTAGTGGGCAAATTTAAAAGACAATCATACTTCTCTAACATAAGACATGGGCTACAAATTACAATGCAGAAGTATGCAAACTTAATTATACTATAATTTCCATTTTTTAGTGCTAATCACCCAATAGGGAACTGAATTTTCTTCTAAAATGTTCAAATATGGTTTTCATACATGAATTTCTTGAAAACCAATAATGAAGAATACCTAGAAACATTGCAGCTACTACAAATTGTCATCCTGACTGGAAATACTTGTAGATTTGGAACTTTCTTCAAAATTTTCAATAGGTTCTAATAACAGAGTCGCCACCTCTCTTCAAAGAGGACTGAACTTCAAACATTATGAAGCTCTTTCACATGTAAATTTTCTTCTCAGTTACTTCCACCGACAGAGTACCATAGATCATGTAATCTTCAAGTTCACTACAATAAATCTTCCTCCAGGTTTGAAATCCTTTAGTATTTGAACTAAATTCAGAATGGAAAATCATTTGAATTTATGCAATGACACTTAAAGCTAGATTTTGCAATCAATTTTTTCACAAATTCTCCCCAACAGAGTCACCATTTTGTTGGTGTTTTATTTTTCCAGCTAAGCTTTGAAACTCTCTATGAGGTAGCCAACCTCTATGTTGAAGAATTCTCAAAATTAGTGACCAACTGACAAGATTCAGTCAAAGACTGACATCTCCTACACTTTTGGCTCTGCCGGACCAAGGTGGGTCAACCTATACAATGCCCAAAACTTAAATGAAATCATATACTGACATTTATTTTTATAGTAGATAATTCCTAATTTAATTAAACCACAAAGAGCACTAAAAACTTCAAACCTGGCTAAACTCTCAATAGATCAATACTCACTCAGCAATTGAGAGGCATAACACAACATTAAACCTCAACCGAACAACAAGGATTTAAAATTATTTTGCATTTATAAAATGTTTCTAAGATGCATAAAACTGAATAATAGATCAGTGTCAATTCTGGGCCATGGAGTCAAACACATAAAATGAATTCATCAACAAATAGACTTCAACCAATGGATTTAAATTGCTAATGCTTTGCATCAACTGCTGGTGTCTTGCACCAACAATCCCTCTCTTATTATCAATCAAATTCTCCTTCTCAAATCCCATCTGCACACCTGAAATCACAATCACCTGCTCAAAGCATTTTAATGATTTCTTTGAAACAAAACAATGAACATACAAAAAAATCTCATGAAATTTGAGATGAAAAACTCAAAGATACTTTATATTATTGAATTCATATGAATAAATGTGTACAAATATGGAGACAATACGAATATATTCATGAATGTGCAAACACCTTCATGATTTTATTTGCATAAACTGGTTGTATTTTCTCATGAAATCAGAAAATTACAGCTTACAAACTCAAGAAATAACTTAGAATTTACAATTCTCCATCTACCCAGCCCCATACAAATTTTCAAAACCTCTTACAATGAGAGAAAAATAGAAGATATATAAAATAGAGGTAGCCCTAAAACTGATCTGTTGATGACATCTGGCAGCCTCTTTCCCATTAATCTGCAAAATGTAAACCATCTCTCATCCAACAAAATTTTCCCTTGTAATCTGCTTCATTCACCTTTCTGCAACATAAAATTTACTCCACCGTGAAGAACAACACCATTCTTACCATCAGCGGAAAAATTATTTTCCCATGAAAACTCTATTTCTCTCCTTTATTATGTTGGAGCTGCACTTTATGTTTTGCCTCCAAATATTAAAGTTTTGCAACTTTAATCTTTATGCTCTTATTTCATTTTATTTCCTAGCACAATAAAGTATTTTGCATAGTGAATACTTGTTCACTTTATAAAATAATTTCTTGTGCACTTTTACATCTTACCCATCTTATTTCTTATAGCATTAAAATATTATATTTAAAATGAAGACATTCTAAATGCAATATTATTGGGCCACATAACTTAATATTTTTCCCTTTTACCCTTACAGTGAATATCTAATTCACTCCAAATAAAAATAAAATATCACCCAGGACCTTTGTTTTTCACCACATAATTAAAATATTGGTGAATATTCTAAATTTTCCATGTCGGGCTCTTTACCTGTTAATCTCCATCATTGCCCAACAAAGCCTACCTATGCCATTTCACTTCTAATTCAAACATTTACAAAGGAAAATATTTTAATCTTTAAATAATTTTTCATGAAAAAAGGCCTCCAAAATTTAAAATAATTGACAACCTTGCTTGTGCCCTGAAAACCTATGTTGGGACCTACCACTTGCCATGTGGTCAAATCTCATGCACCTCACACCACATTTGTTGGCGTCATCTTTTCCCTATGAGGTTGGAAATCAATGGATGGGATTTGACTGCTCTTGCATCTTCACTCTAAGTCGTTGATCAACTCTCTGCCCTAATTCCTCCGCTTTGGTTCATCTGGTTCTCTCGGCTTCTTCTCCTATCATGGCAGCAAGTTTCCTTATTTCTGGATCACACCATTGTTCGAGCCTTTTCCAGTCTTCAATCTTCATGTATTGATGGATGCCCCTCTCCCAAGTGCATTTATTTCAAATTTTCTAAGACCCTTCTAGTAGATTGATTTTGTGCATATCACACAATGGTGGTGCTTTCTCCATCCGCGATGCTTTGATGGATGTCTATTTCCTTGTATGGTGCGGGCCTCTTCAACAAACCCTTTATATTAGTATTTATTGTGACACCCCATTCCCTTGCTTTGATGGATCTATATAACCTATTCCAAAACTTTCATCTAGCTCTTTCCATTGGCTTGTCGCGCCATCCATCAAACTATAGCAACAAACTTTTGTATTGGCCTCCTTCATCATTTGGTTCACTGCTCTTGCCAATATTTCTTAATGTGCTACCTATACAAGACTCTTGTTTCTTCTCCCTTAGAGGCCGAACCAATGTAGGAAACTTACTCTCTGAATAAAGTAGAAAACTAATTCACCATCGTAGACAATGGCACCCTCCCTGATAGTAACCCATTTTGGCTTTTGTGCTAGAATATCACACCTCTATCAAACACCAACGCAAAACCAAAACACCTCCACAAAATAGTAGGGTTGAGCCTTATACTTCATCTGCTATGGGCTGGGGATATGGCGCTACAACCACCAATTGCATTTTATCATAAGTTTCTAAAGCATTTCAACAAGTCCATATTGTTCAGTCCAATATGCCAGGCGCCACATTATTTGGAAGTTTCTCCCATGTGAAGTGCATCACGCGTTGTTCAAACAACCTAGCAAAATTAAATAGTGTTGTGACTTTATCCCATAGTGCATCAAAATAATGCCCTCTGTCTCCTTTATTTTTATTCATATCGGCCCCTGGACACTCTACTGCACATCATCCATCTAACGTATTCTAGCATATGACTATGGCTTGTCATCTTGTTACTCTTTGTAGTGATTGGTCTCATTTTTAGCTATCAAAAAGGCCGCTCCACCCTCATTTGTAGCAGACATATATATGAACTCATGCAACCTTCAAAACAATAAGAAATGAGATCTCACCCTGATGAAATCTCTTCCAAGATTTCATCAAACTCTAGAGGCCCAGAGGAACTCTCAAGATGTTCACCAATTAAGTCAGTTAGAGAGTCATCATTACCAATTTCTTGTTATCCTTATGTATATCTACTTTGAATTAAAAACTTAAAGTACTGATCAACTTAAATCCTTATAATGTCAACCAAAAAATCATTTCTTAGAGAAGCATGGTGTAAACCACCATATGCCATTGTTTGAAGTTGTGACGATACTGAGATTTTGAACAGTAGAGAGTGGAACACTTTTCAAGTGTTTTCCCCTTCTTGGCTTAGATTAATTTTGAAGAATTTTGTTTTCCTCAACAAAGAGCGAATCATCTATTTTCAGTTCTACATCACGAGGCATTCATAAAAAATTGATGGATGCTCATTCTCCCCTTCCTCACTCATCTTATCCGGTTTCATGAATTTGGGAAGAGTATACTCAAACCTCAAAGTGTGAGCATCCACACTTTCAAGAAACCCAATTATTACCTTATAAGAAATTTTCCACTCAAGAATCATGTAGCTCTCCCTCCTTTAAATTCAATATTCAAGGGCAACAAGTATAGGTGATTAGCAACATGAAGATCACCATTTTTGTCATCAGAACTAGGGGTATTCTATTCCATGTATATCCAATCAAAACAACTTATTTGGAGTGGTTGCAATGTTGTAAACACTTTCCATCTCATAACTGAGTGAGGCATGTCGGGTCCCCATGTGGGCCCGACTAAAAAAAAAATCATTTTCAAATAGATTTTATGCTCAAGTTGATCTGGGGAAGCTTCAAAGTGTTGTGGAAGTGAAATGATAAACTAGGTTACCATTAAAATCCAGTTTTTGGCACTTTTGCAAAATGGTGAAAATTGGCCAAGTTAGCTCTAGAATCGCCTTTGAAAACCGGTCAAACGACCTCCTAGAGTGATGAAAACTTGTAGGCACGTAGTCATGTGAACCGGGAATGTAGTTAAAAAGATGGTTTGGAGAAAATTATCTTGAGGTGAAAGTTTTTGAATGTCGAAGTTGCTCACTCAAACTTTCTGCAACAACTTATTTAGAGTCAATTAAAACCCATCTGATTGCCAATTTGAAAAATTAACAAATCAACTCCTGGGAGACCACCACCGGAAAAAAAAGCACATTTAGGTACCTTGAGCGTGAGTGCAAAAGGAATTTTATTGAATCATCACTGGTCAAAATATATTGACAGTTGAAGTTGGTCTCTCAAAAAGGTTGTAGGAAATGCAGATGCAAAACTGAACAAATTGCATTTGGTTTTGATTTGTTAAAAATAGAAAATCAACTCGTGAAGCTCTTAAAACTAACATGTGAGTTCATCTTGGCATCGAAAATGTAGAACAACATTCACTTTAAGTTGACAGTCACTTGGTTGCAAAATGAAAACTCAAACAAGAGGCTACTCTGCAAACAACAAAAAAATGACAAAACCCTCCAGCTTCACTTTTTGAAACCCTGACAAAACTTGTCATAGGAAGCTTAAAATTGACATGCACAGTCACATAGGACACATGAGTCAGCTGCAAATGGGGTTTTCTTAAAAATCAACTGGATTCAAAATATGACCCTCCAAAGTGGGTCACTCAGGCAGATTTTCAAAGGTACCTCTAAATTTGCATAAGCAAAATTTGCAATATGGGCACTTCAAATTTGCAAAATTTGAGAGTTCCATCAACAGCTTTGACTAGGGATGTATGCCCTTTGTGGGCTTAGCAAGATTCTAGATCTTTGGGGAGTAGACCAAATACTGAGTCTACCAAGGTTCCCTCAAACTACTCCTTTGTTCATCTAGTACCCCCCAAGCCACCAAATAAAAAAATGGGAATCAACATTTATTTTATGAATTCAACATTAACAAGCTAGAGGAAACTTTCACAAGATTAGATATTATTGTCAAGAGCATTGAAGAGAATATTTATCAGTTATCTATAGTAGCAAGAAAGATCATATCATCGTGTCAAAGTTCATGTGTGTTCATGTCATGTCTTGGAGCTAACATTATGATGTAGGTTTCAAACATTCAAGCATTCAAGCATCAAATAAAACAATCAATCAAACCAATTCATGCAAGATCTAGAACTTAGAGAGATGTGTTAGACCCCAGTCCTCTAAGGGAAGCCATTAAGATTTTGGTGAGTTGTAACATAGCTTTGTTCATTCATCAATTCCTTCCATTTATCATCATTTCATTATCAAGTTTTAATTAGCAAATACGGGGTTCAACTAAGGAAAACCCCCATTCACCCAAAAACAAACATTTTTTCTTCTCTCTTTGTATGTGCAGATTTATAGGTGAAGAAGGATTCAAGATTGATCATAGGAGAAATTTTACAATGTTGTCAAAGTTGTCATCATTATTTTCAAGCTACGAAAACTCACCTACAAAGTTTTTTTTTGATTTTATAATAGTTAAACCTAGAGAAATTAGAATTTTAGATCTAGGATTTGAGGACTACAAAATTAGATTTTGGACCCCTACACTGGGACCCATTTTCTCTATGGACAACCAATCCTGCTACAAAGCTCAGAACCTACTTTTTAGGCCATGTGCACACAATTATTCACTTATTAGATTTGCCTACAAATTACTATTTCCATTTATATTATCATAATACTCTACATCTCAAGTGTTAGGTCATGCAATTTAGTTAGTTAATGCATTTGAAATTCTCCCAAAAGTTTCAGTCAGTCATTTTTGTCATAATAAAACAATAGACCTTCCTAATAGGGTTGACTTGCCTCAAGGTTGAAAGTCAGTCATATCCTTGGGAGATCTCTTTTTCTAATGAAATTAGGGAAAGTGTAAGTGTTTTTAAACTATTAGATTATTCCACACACATCATAGCATACTTACCTCTTTTTCTATGTTTCAATTCCAAAGCCCGTTTTTATCATTTTATGAAGGGTTGCAAGCATTGAATAAATGAAAATAATTAAAGTTTTAATCCTAACACTAAAAATCCTGGAAGATAGGGCCAAGACCCATATTCCCATGGGCATATGGGTTCCCTTATCTTGTCGAGGACCAATTTTTAATATATTGTTAGTGGCATTTTAACATTCAAATTTCAAATTTCAAGTGTCAGCTTTTGGGATATAATTTTTAAGAAATTAGAACAATTGCATATAAATACCTAGTTATTTTATCATTTGAAATCTAACACACACTATCTAGCATTCATAAGAAAATACTATTGTCAAGATCATGTCAAAAGAAATATTTCAATGATTTATTGCAGCATTTCAAAATCCCAACATCATGTCAAATTCTAAGTGTGTTCATGTTATCATTGTTTTGCGAAGGCTAACCCTTGTTGTAGGTCTCCAAAGCATTCAAGAAAATCAAGAAAGAAACATCAAGACCTTGAAGTGATGTGCATGAATTTAATCCTTTAAGAAATTTATTGAAGGGTGGTGAGTTGTAGAACTTTATGATTTCATCATTCCTTCCTTACAATTATCATTTCTATTATTCACATTTCCATTGTGGAAGTGGGAACACTTACACAGGGTTTGACTAAGGCAAGACCCTAAGTGGCCCAAAATTTCCTCTCTCTTTGAATGTGTAGGTTATAGGTTTGAAGAGGATTAAAGGAAGATTGAAGGAAATTTCTTCATGTTGATGTTATAATAATGGGAGATATCTTTCTCTCAAATTTAAAAATGATGGATAAATAATACCAAGGCAAGTTTAATTTTATGAAGAGTCACCTTGTTTATTAAAAGAGTCCAACCCAAATGAAGAGTCACATAATTTTGTATAAATACAAGGTGATGATCATTCATTTGATCATTAATTCCATTCATCATAATTCACATTCCTAGAAGAAGTTCATACTTGAGCAGCAGATCATCATCTTGTAGCAGCAAATCATCATTTTGTAGCACCAGACTGACTTCAAGGAGAAACATATTCATTTGTATCTTTGAATATAGGAGAGGTGCTATTATTCATTGTATCAAATTCAATATTGTGTTGGGTCTGAGTTGTAAGCAAATTTCTGCTCTTGTTCCTTCAATATATAAGAGATATATTTGTTGCATTTTTCTCCCTTGAGTAGGAGGGTTTTCCCAGGGTATCTTGTTGTGTTCATTGTCTTATGTGTTGCATTTTTTTATTTCTTTAATTTCTGATCCTAAATCTAACATGGTATCAGAGAGGGTCTAAGAAAAGATCTAATCAAATTTGTGTAAGCAGTCAAGTCAACTTTTCATCTATGGCAGGTCTTTGAAGGTAAATTTGTGCATAAAAAGAAGATGGTGAGCGGTTTCAAGGTAGAATATAGGCTTGATGGAGCTTCAAAATTCAACTCTTGGAAACCCAAGGTACTCATTGCACTAGAGGATAATGTTCTACTTGATTTTTTGGAAAGTGATATGCTCAATCCTTCCAATGATATTGAGAAAATCTAGTGGAAGAAAAATGACATGAAGGCTAGAAAGATCATGATAGACTTTATAATGAATCACCTAGTATTGATCATCTCTAAGTTGAAGATAGATAAAGAAATGTTTGATACTCTAAAAGGATTGTATGACATCAACAACACTATTAGAGCACTTTCCTTGAGACACCAACTTCGCCATGTAAAAATGGCTAAACAAGATTCAATCATCTCATTCTTTATGAAGATCATTGATTTGAGAGATCAGTTGAGCACTATTGGGGATATAATTGCAGATAGAGATCTTGTTATGTTGGCACTAAATTTTCTTCCTCAATCTTGGGAACCCTTTATTCAGAGCATCAATGGGAGATCCAAGTTGCCCAATTTTGATTGTCTTTGAGTTAATTGTATTCAAGAAGAGTCTAGGTTGGTAGCAAGAGGAATTTGGCGAAACTATCATGATGTAGAGAATCAAATTTTTGCTACACATACTTATATAGATTGAGGCAAAGGAAGAAAGAGGAATAGAGACAAGGAATTAGATTCTATCCCAGAACCGAAGAAGAAGAAGGATTTCTCTCACATTCAATGTTTCAGGTGTGACAAGTACAAATACTTTTCTTGAGATTAAAAATTAAGGTCTACACAACATGTTTCTTCTATGAAAATTGACATAGGGACATCTCAGAAGGATCCAAGTTCTAAAGTCAATTCAGAAGGTTTCTTATTGTAAAGTCGATCAGTTTCTTCGAAGAGGAGGAATTAACATTTAGAGAGAGTCTGATAAACCAACAAAGGCAACCTTGGATGAGGAGGTCAGGAGGTTGATGCAAGTACTTGGAGCTTCAAAGGGAGTCACATCATCATGAAGATTTTTTGTAGCATATATTTCTCCAAGATGGATAAATATGAGGTGAAAGCCCTCGTAGCATATATTTCTTTGAGATGGAGAAGTATGAGGTGAAAGCCCTTGTAGCATATATTTCTTTGAGATGGAGAAGTATGAGGTGAAAGCCCTTATAGTGTATATTTCTCTAAGACAGAGAAGTATGAGGTGAAAGCCCTTGTATTGTATATTTCTCTAAGATGGAGAAATATGAGGTGAAGCCCTTGTAGTTTATATTTCTCTGAGATGGAAAAATATGAGGTGAAATCCCTTGTAGTGTATATTTCTCTGAGATGGAGAAATATGAAGTGAAAGCCCTTGTAGGGTATATTTCTCTGAGATGGAGAAATATGAGGTGCAAGCCCTTGTTCATCTCTATGAATGAAATGAGATGTCATGTTGATAGACTTTGTGATGAACCCTTGTACTTGTGTTTCTTTCCACACATGGGAGTAGCCATGGTGGATGTCATGTTGAGAGACTTCATGATGAACCTTTGAGTTTTCCACAAATGGGTGTAGCCATTGTGGGTGTCATTTTGAGAGACTCCATGACGTGGATATCTGGAAAGATACCTCCCTAGCTAAGAGGGAGTGTTGATGTTATAGCAGTGGGAGATATCTTTCTCTCAAATTTAAAAATGATTGATAAATAATACCAAGGCAAGTTGAACTTTCTATATATAATAATTTTATGAAGATTCGCCTTGTTTCTTAAAAGAGGCCAACCCAAATGAAGAGACGCCTAGTTTTGTATAAATACAAGGTGATGATCATTCATTTGATCATCAAGTTCATTCATCATAATTCACATTCCTAGAAGAAGTTCATACTTGAGTAGAAAATCATCATCTTGTAGTAGAAAATCATCATTTTGTAGCAACAGACTGATTTCAAGGAGAAACATATTCATTTGTATCTTTACATCTAGGAGAGGTTCTATTATTCATTGTATCAAATTCGGCATTGTGTTGGGCTTGAGTTGTAAGCATATTTTTTCTCTTATTCCTTCAATATATAGGAGATATATTTGTTGGGTTTTCCTCCCTCGAGTAGGAAGGTTTTCTCAGGGTATCTTGTTGTGTTCATTGTCTTATGTGTTGCATTTTTTGATTTCTTTCATTTTTTATCCTAAATCTAATAGTCAATTATTGCATTCAAATCCCTTAAAGTTTTCAAGCTATATAAACTCACCTAAAAAATTATTTGATGACATTCTAACAACTCTACAACCAAGAAATAGAAGGTTAGATCCAACATCAGAGGATTGCAAAATCAGTTTTAGGACCCCTATCAAGGTACCATATTCCCATAGGCATTTGGTGAGTCCTCCTCTGCATGTCAGATCCAATTTTTTTTATAATAGATGCATAATATATAATACTTATGAGATCTGCTTGTAAATTACTATTTCAATCTATTTTTTACTAGCATATTGTATTTATCCTATTAGGTTCATATAGTCTAATTAGATTAATCAATTCCAATCAAATTTCAAGGTCCTAAGAATACATATATAGGCCTAATTTACTCAACTTTATGGTTGCAATTCAATCTATTCACCTTGTTGATTTGCATTATAATAAAACTTTGAAAAAGGAAGGAAAATCCTAGGTTTTAAACATTAAACCTCCTTCCCCTTTTTCTCATATTTTATTTTGGTGAACCCAACATCCCAACATCATATAATTTCAAAAATTAGAATTGTTTCAAACCGTAGATCTAGGTTTTGCATCATATTATATTGCATTTTAATGTAGGGTTTCATATTTGCATCATAAAAATCCAAAAATTGTATCCATATTGCATCAAACTATGTTTTAGTTATTTGCATTCAAAATTTTATTCATAATTGATCAATTTTGTTCACACATTATCATACATTTGTATTTGAATCACATCTCAATGACAACCTTACAAACACCTTTTTTTACAGATGTTGAGACTATGGTTGCCCATGTTCCTAAAGATAAACCTAAACCATTTGCCTCCTATTAAGCTTGTAGAAACAACCAAACCTTTGCCTCCAAACTTCAATCCAAATGCATTTTGTCAATATCATCACACAAGAAGACAACATAGAACGATGCATGCATCTTAAACATCAAGTTCAAGACCTCATCGATTCTAATCACATATGATTGGGTGGTGTTAATGACCAAGGGCCCAATCAAAATTTGTAATTTTTTACCAATCCTATGCTCGACCACTCATCCAACTTTGTGCAATATTTTCATGCTAAGAATGATGAGATGAATAATTATAAGATTGATGATGTGAGCAATGAAATGAATGATGACAGTAATGAAGATAAGGAATTAGATCACATGGTGGGTCTAATATATGTTCAACCTTGTAAGGGCCAAACCATTGTGTTACTTGACATTTCTTTCACCAATAATGATGCACTTAAACATGCACCCGATGGTCCTCTCTACAATGTTGGCCATCTCAATTAAAAATATGTACAAGGAATACTCATTGATATCATGTATGTAGAGAATGTGATCACTGAGGAGTTCCTATTTTTGCAATATCTTTATCAACATTCTTATGAGCAACCAAAAGCATGGATTAAAAATCGTGATGGTTTTTCTCACCCTACGATTGGTTCCATCACTCTTCCTCTTAAAGTTGTACCAAAAAAATTAGAGGTCTCATTCTCCATCATCATGATGTTGTACCAATTTCATGTGAATCTAGGCTACCCATGGTTATGCTCCATGAATTTCATCCCATTAGTTAGTCACAAGTGTATAAATTTACCCTCTGAAAATGAGATATTTACAGTGCATCATAGTGGGTTTAATATTTTATCTTCCCATGGGAATTTTCATTGGATTTATTTTGGCCCCAACCTATGGAACCTATTAAGCCTCATGAGGGTTTCTTTTTCCAATCATACCAAAATTTCAAGGAATAGCACATAATAGAGTCATCTCTTAGCAATATTCTTGAGAATGATAGGTCCATAGTTGTTCCTCCTACTCCAATAGTTGTGGATGAACCTATAACTTAATTCAATACCCTTCCAAGTAACCAAGTTAAATATGCTATAGTTCCTCCACCCACTCCTATAAAAGGCCAAGAGACAATAAAATGATTCCTTTTTTTGTCTCCAAAGATAAAACAAGTGTATAAACCTAAAGTGATAGTGGTTTCTCAATCCCTAGTGGTTCCTTCAATTCCTCCCTTAAGGGAAGAAAAGAAATCAATGGTTGAAAAACCCACTCCTACCTCATTGCAAATTGAAAATTATGCAAGAAGAAACTAAAATTCTAAAGAGTGTAGGCATAGATGTCATGCTATTACTCACCAATTGGAAGAAAAGAATAAAATGGTGCATGCTAATCCTACACCTATAGAAACAACTCAAGAAGTATTAAAACTTTCACAAAAACAAGATATGGAACCAAAACAAGAAATGAAACAAGAAGATTCAAATACTATTTTCATAAAACCTCCCATTGTGATTAATTTGGATGATTATGATGATGAAATTGCTAAAATTAATAACGTGCATAATGAGCTTAATGTTTTATTTTCAAAGAAAATGAATTTATATGAGGGAAACTATGATAATCCTCTTAATGAGAGTGACCCACCATGTGTTTCACCTAAACATTATCCTAGAATGACACTTACTATAATCCCTTTATCTAGTTGTTCACGTTCCATTTATGATGAGAAAAATTAGGATGTAGAAAACCTTCTTTAGGTTGGCTCACATGTGTGCTTATTTATTATTTTTTCATGTATTCTTTGTGTTTTCTTGCATGAGATCTGATCTCCCAAGTTGTGTTAGTATTCCTTTGTGTTTGTGAGTTTTCTTTGGATAACCCTTGTTGCTTCGTTGGCACAAGGATACTAAGAAAATAAATCTTTCGTGTCATTCTTGTATTTTTATCTTCATTCTTCTATATGTCATAAAATTTGTTTTCTCTTTTTGTCTTCTATTTTCCTTTTGGGGATGATGCCAAGCATTGATACATTTAGGTCTCTTCCATATTGACCCAAAAAAAAAAATTTCTTCTCTCTCTATGTGGCATTCCTCCTTTGTGTTCATTGCGCCATCAGTATTTGGGGAATGTTGTTAGTTTTGAACTCTATTATATCAATGTAGAAAAGACATATACTGACCCAGATCCAAGTATCCCTTATGTGTTCATTACATTTGGGGGAAACCCCTTATCATGATGTAGCTTTATTTGGAAACATATCATTGGAATAGGCCTTTCCAAATAAGCTCTTGTGATCTTTCATTTCATGGAATTTATCATTTTCTACTTTAAAGTAATTTCTCACAACACGGTGTTTTGCAATTTCTTTAAAGTGGGGGCATACATTGGCATTATTTTTCTTCACTTTGTTCATAGGGGTTGGAATTAGTGGTGCATTGACATTGACATTGACATTTTCTTCTTCACTTCGTTCATAGAAATTGAACTTGTTGCATTGGCATAAATTTTTGATCCTATTGTAGCACTTTATCAAGGTTATCAAGGAGTATAAATCTTGGTGTTGTTATGGGTACACACCTAGTGAAAAATGATCCTGACTAGACCTAGTATGTTTCTCATTTTTCTACCCTATCTTGGGGGTCACCTAGTGAAAAATGGTCCTCACTAGCCTGTGTGCCTTCTAGTTTGGGATTCACCTAGAAAATATCAGACTTTTCTATTGTTTGAGTCATGAACACCTTTTGTATGGATCCTAGCATAATACAAATTGTTAGTCCATACCCTCTTTTTGCATTTCATGTTGACATTGTATGTTAGTGTATGTTGTCTTTTTGCATATCATACATGTGTGTTCCTTTGTTCTCATTTTGGTTTGTTGTGGTATATTGTATCTAGAGGGCTTGGCCACCCCCTCAATCCTTTGTCATCCCATCTCTTCAACATTTGTACAGTTGGACCATTCTTGGCATATATTTTCCTACTTTATTGTGAGTCTAAACGTAAGTTCATACTCTCACTAAAGTGGGGGGTAAATTTAATCTTGAAAATTGTTAACCTTAATAATTTCACACTAATTTTTGTCCCCTTTATTTATTAGACCTAATTAAGCTCCTAATTTCTTAAAATTATGCATTCTAAAGCCTATTTTTATCACTTTTCAAAGGGGTGCAAGTGTTGAATAAATGCAAATAGATAATGTTTTGATCCTAACACTAAAATTCCTGGAAGAAAGGGCTAAGACCCATACACAAATGAGTGTATGGGTTCCCCTATCTTTCCAGGGACCAAATTTAAATATGTTGTTGGTGGCATTTTAACATTCAAATTTCAAATTTCAAGTGTCAGATTTTGGGATCTAACTTTTACAAAATTAGAATAATTGCATATAAATACCTAGTGATTTTATCATTTGAAATCTAACACATAATATCTAGCATTCATAAGAAATACTATTTTTAAGATCAATTTAAGAGAATTTTTTTAGTGATTTATTGTAGCAATTCAAGATCCTAACATCATGTCAAATTTTATGTGTGTTCATGTTATCATTGTTTTGTGAAGGCTAACCCTTGTTGTAGGTCTCCAAAGCATTCAAGAAAATCAAGCAAGTAATAGAAAGACCTTGAAGTGATGTGCATGATTTCAATCCTTCAAGGAAGCCATTGAAGGGTGGTGAGTTGCAACACTTTTTGATTTCATCATTCCTTCCTTTCAATTATCATTTCTATCATTAACATTGCCATTGTGGAAGTGGGAACACTTACATGGGGTTTGACCAAGGCAAGCCCCTAAATGACCCAACATTTCCTCTCTCTTTGTATGTGCAAGTTATAGGTTTGAAGAGGATTGAAGGAAGATTGAAGGAAAGTTATCCATTGTTGGATTCAAAACCCTAAACGTTGTCAAGCCACAAAAAATCACGTAAAAAATCATATTAGGACCCCAAAATCAGTTTCAGGACCCCCTATTAGGGACCTGTATGCCCCTAGGTGTCTGAGTCCTCCTCTCCATGCTAGATCCGACTTTTTATTGCAAGTGCACAATCTCTAGTGCTTCTTAGATCTACCTACAAATTAACGTTTCAATCTGTGTGTTTTTGGCATATTGCATTTATCTTATTAGGTATAGAGTCTAATTAGGTTAATCAATTCCAATCCATTTTCAAGGACCTAAGAATGTAGATCCAGGCCTAATTGACTCACCTTCATGGTTGAAAGTCAATCTATTGACCTTGTTGATTTGCATTCTAATGAGACTTTGAAAAAGGAAGGCAATTAACCCTAGGCTTTAAACATTAAACCTCCTTCCCCTTTTTCCATGTTTCACTATGTTCATAGGGGTCATGACCAATTCTTTTTATTTTTTAGTTTTATTCATGGTAAAAAAATTTAAATGGGTAATGCATAAATATTTCTAACTGTATACACATAAAAATGGTGTGGAGCACAAATTAATTAAATACTAGTTATTTAATTAATAAATCTTATTTCCTCTACTTATAAATAAATTGATAAATTTATTTATATAGTTCATCTCTTAATTCTTCTATTTCAAAACCATATTTCCTATTAAATTAATTAAATGTGCAAATTAAATAATTTGTCATTTAGTTAATTTCCCTCCTTCATTTAAATTTGAATTTTTAATTCAAATTTGTCACATTTCTCCATAATTATCTAACTTCTTCCAACTCATCCTCCACATCATCACATGTCACATTATTTCTTTTATTTCTAATTTCTAAATTATAAATATCCGTCTAACCTCCTAACTTCCTTGGAGACACATGGCTCCTCTTTCTAATTGATGCTCTTTGACACTTGATGATTTTCTCTTCCAAATGGAGTGACCTCCATGATTTCCTCCAACTTCCTTGTGCTCCACCCTTGATATCCTAGGATCATGATCTCAACTGTCCATCGTTGCCACCTCATCCTAGGCTTGGAAAAATCTATAAATAGGAGATCATTGTATAGCTTTTCAACAAGGGATTTGATCATAAATTTATGTTGCAAAATTCTTATTAGCAATTGAGAGTATTTTGAGAGCATTTTAGTTTAGCATTTAGCATTTAGTTCATATTAGTGTTATCATGGAAATTTTAGTTTTAGTATCTTAATTGTTGCATTTTCATATATCATTTCATTTAGAATCACATCCTCATCACAAAAATCATCTTAGCATCATTTTGAATATAGGAGGATTACATCATATCATTTAGCATTGCAATCAAAAATACCAAAAATATGTAGATGTATGCATGTAGCTTTGCATTTCATATAGCATCTCATTTCTTAGGTTGCCATCTTGTAGATTCATGTGCAACATACAAATCTAAGAGCATGAATTGAGATATCACTGAGAATAGAGGAAAATGGAACGATTTTGAATGAATAGTTATAGCAGCTTTCTTTGTTATTTCAATTTCATTAATGTAATATGTTTCATTGATGTGTGTTTTGTTTTATCTTCCTAATATGCATATTTTTCCACCACACACTAACAACTAGTATTTTTCTAGGTACTTTGAGTTTTAGATTAGTCAAAATAGATTATTATGTTATTTTGGAGAATTAGATTAAAAAATTATTTTTTTATAATTTTAAATTTACCAATGCTCAATTTGGAGCTATAGATTTTTAATGTAAATAAATTGAATGGATGCAAAAAAAAAATCCTAGTTATAAATATTTGAATTTTCTCTATAATGAATAAATTTTGATGCACAAAATTACAATTGTCTTCCCTAATAATAAACATTGCACCTATGTCTCCCTCTTTCAATTTTAGTGAATACAACTTCCTTTTTAGAAACATTATATTCATTAGACTCTTTGACTAATATAATTTTCATGTATTTTTCCATAACAAATGTCTGGTTAGCTCTCTGGGCGCTTCCTTGTTTCAAATTTATGTAATTTTGCACTCCTTGATGATCCAACCTAGTGGGGGACCCATCGGGGCTCCTTCACCTATGCATTATGCTCCTCCCCAAAAAGTTGCTTCTTCTCCTTCGTCTTCTAGTGGTTTTTTTCTTGAGGGGAAGGATGTTTCAAATCCCAAGGGAAAGGACACTTTTCTGGCTGGGGAGGACTACATTTCCTACATGGATAAGCTTGTGGGTGGAAAGGTTTTGACAAAGGTTCCTAAGGAATATTTGTCTGATATTTGTACTATTGAGGGGGATGAAGTGGATGTCCTAGATGTAATCCTCAATGATTCAATCGAGGGTTTGAAGTTATCACTGGTCGGGAAATTATTTTTTGCCCATCCCAACATTGATCAATTATGTAAGTGGGCTACTAACACTTGGAATCTCAAGGGTAGCATTTATTTTAGTTCTATGCCTAAAGGTTTATTTCTTTTTACTTTTGTTATCTTTGAGGATATAATTAAGGTCCTCACGGGAGGACCCTAGGAGTTTGATAAAATATTTAAGAATATTTTATCATTGTGTAAGTGGAAACTAGGGTTTGATGCCCCTGCTAACTTGGGTAAGGTAGATCCTACTTGGGTTAGGCTCCCTAGTTTACCTTTGGAGTTTTGGAACCAAATTTTTTTTAAAGGTATTGTTTATTCATTTGGCACCCTAGTTACAGTGGATAAAGTAACCCTTCTTAAGTCTCAACTGGTATATGCAATAATGTGTGTGAATGTGATTGTGAATTCAATTCTTCCTAAATCAATGAAATTAAAATCAAAATTTGGAAAATGGGTTAAGCCATTGGAATATGAAAAGGCCATGGTTTTTTGTCAAGGATGTAATAAGTTTGGTCATTTACAAGATGCTAGTAGAAAAATTCCTCTTGAAACTAAGAAAGCATAGTTTGGCTCTCCCTTGAAAATTGTGGATCAAAAGAACATTTTAAAGGAACCTGTCACACCTAACCCTAAATCATTGCTTACTGATAAGGTGTTGGAACCTTCTCAAAATTTGACTGTGTTTGAGGGCCAGTCTAAGAGAAATCATGCCCCCACTAACAATCTATAAATGGCCCTTTTGAGGTAAGGTGTTGAAGGTTTCACCTCCTCACCCTCACTATAAAAGTACCTTGAACCAAAAAATGATAAGAAGTAGAGAATGTGAATAAGCTACCACAAGAAAAGGAGGGAGTTGATGTCAAACTCTACCAACAACTAAAGGAATTCCTAGAGGAAGGTGAGATAGAAATCCAAATAGAAAGGTTGTTGACTTCCTCCCTTGAGCTCTCTTTGGCAGTGATGCAAGCGTAGAGGATCAACTCAACTCAATTTGGACATATTTCACAACAGTGGGTTCAAGATCCCATAAAATTTTCAAATTTCACAAGAAATCTTCATAACACAATGACTCAACAAGGCACAATATTGGTTCTCCAACTTCTTAGACATAAAAATGGCCTCAATCTATCCTTAAATTAACCAAAAAAATACTTACCAGGGCTGCCCCTTCAATGAATTCACCTTTCCTTCATGAATGTCCTTATTGGGCATGTATGGAACTCAATGACCACAAATACAAACTTTAGCCTACAAAGGCATAAACACCTGACTCCACACTTAGGAAAAATTTCATAAGGTAAATAAAACATGACCAAACTCCCCATGAACTCAAACTCCTTAATCTGATTTCACTTCCTTCACAAATTAACCATATTGCTTGGAGGTCTCCTAAACGGACTGTCAGATATTTTCTTCCAAACTACACACTATAACCCTAGAAAAATTATATTTTTAGATACCCATTATCCTTGCTTAAAAAATATTGCATAATGGACATTAGGTCCTTTGGAGAACTAGACTCAAAAATGACTGTCTCAGCCTGATTTAGGCCTAATCAAGCCTTCACACCAAATGGGATTGATTGAATATACTATCTCCTGACTCAATTTTTCTCAACCTGTTGGATGTTGTGGTTGTGTTGTTGATATGTGGTTTTCATTGATGTCAACACTATTAGCATTAATGACTTTAAGATTGTATATGTCGAGGATATTGAGAAAATTGTAATAAAATAAGTTGCACATTGTCTATGAAGTAGTGAAGTTCAGTAGATGGAAAGTTCAGTATATTGATGATTATAATTTTTAGATTAAAGGGTTTTTTATCGAGCCTATCTAGTTTATTCTCTAAAATTTTCAAAGGTTTGCATGAAGATTTGAGCAATTTATGAATTTTTGTGTTCCTACAGTTATTATGTTATTGTAGCTGGTGTTCTTGGAAGAAGAGAATGTGATTCTAATAATTTGAGTTGTTTTGTATGATCCTGTGGTGATTATTGATGTTTCTATATTGTACTCTATCTATGTTGCATGTCTGCATTGATCGTAGTGCTCGCGATTGAAGATTTTCTCTTGTGTGTTCATTTTTTTCATGTTCATGGCCAATAGGGTGATTGAAGTGTGTTGTGGATCATCAAGGAATAATGCTTGAAGTTTTTTTGTGTTCAAGGATGTTGTGTTAGGTCTTCATTATGTTGTGCATGACTTTGGTTGATTTGCATAGATAATCTTTATTGTTTTGGGCCAACATTTTTTATTCATCTTATTATTTTGTTGACATTGAATTGAAGCGATGCAATTACTTGTTGTGGATATATATATGCAATTGTTCATCTCATTTGAGACATGTAGGATGCAAAGTGTGCAAGTGCTATGTGTGAATAAAGTTCCGATTGTTTGAAGGAAAATAAGAGTGAAGAGGAGTGAAAAAGTGTTAATGTGCTTAACCAAAACTATAATCAGGCATTAACAGATGCTACTTTCTTAGTTAAAATTCTTCAGATGGATTTAATCTGATTTTTTTTGTAAGACAGTGAGTCTTCCTTTATATTTGAGCAATGAGCTCTAGGCAGTGATCCTGAATGCAAGTGCATTCCTCATTTATTCTTCTTATACTTCTAACAAAGTATAAACTTGTGGATTAACCTCCACCATGTTTTTTCCCCTAATAGGGTTTCCATGCAAAAATATTTGTGTTATGTGTGGTTTCTGATGTATTGTTGATTCATTCTTTCATGATTATTAATTAGATCTAATATTAAGGGTTAATGAGTTTAATAATTTTGAAATTCTATGACAACTGATTCATTCCCCCATCTTAGTTGTCTTCCCTTGTGTTGCTAATAATTGGTATCAAAGAAGGTTCCTTGGAAGAAGTTTAATAGCTTGAGGTGATCTGGGATGGCGATATATAAGAAGGATAGTTTGAGATTTGATGGAACAAACTATTCTCTATGGAAAACTCGAATGGAGTTTCATTTGAGATGCATTGGTGAATCCTACTAGAACATTACATGTAATAGGTATGTTATCCCTCCAAATAGTCCTACTACTCCTATTGAAATTAGGGATGTTGAATACAATATCAGGGCTAAGGAAGCATTCTTGAGTGCTTTGACTGATTCTAAGATGATGAATGTTATGGAACTGAAGATTGCTTATGAGATCTGGAAAATTTTTGGAAACCTTGTATGAAGGTGATGCTAATGTGAAGATTGCTAAGCTACAAATTTTGAAAGGGAAATATGAATTGTTGAAAATGAGTAATGATGAGAATATTACTACTTTCATGCAAAGAGTGAATGGAATTGTGTGTGGTATCATATGTGCTGGTGGATAGTTGGATGAATCAAAGATTGTTGCTAAAGTTCTTAGATCCTTGCCTAATGCATACAAAGTAAAAGCTATAGCTATTGATGAGCTCAAGACTGACAAATTTGACAAGAGATATGTTGATTGGTAAACTTACTACTTTTGAGTTGAGTGAATTTGGTGATGCTCTTCCTAAGATAGAATCAAAATTTAAAGCTACTACCTTCGGAAGAGATAAGCAAAGACATGATCCAAGTGAAATTTCTTCTAGAAAGGTATCTAGGTGTGAGGAAGAATTAAGACAGATTGAAGAAGAAGAAAGAGAAATGAATGAGCTTGAAGCACTTATTGTCAAAAGGGAAGCCAGAGGAGAAGGTAAGTATAAAGGGAAATTGCCTATTAAATTTTTTTCTTGCAATAAGATAGGTCATTTTGCATCAAGGTTTCCAGAAAGAGTTCCTAAGTCAAGACCTTACAAGCCTAAATTTTAAAAGAAGTGTTATTATGCTGCTAATGAAGGAGTGACAAATGATAAATCTGACAAAGGGAATGCAAGTGAAGATGAGTTTGTGTTTATTGCTATCAAGGAAAGTAATACTATGTCTACTGAATCTGCTAGTTGTACAAATCTGGAGAAAGCCCTAGCTTCTCAAGTTGAAGAGAAGGATAAATGGGTAATTGATAGTGGATGTTCACATCACATGATAGGTGATAAAATTAAATTTGTAAGCTTGAAAAAATATGATGGTGGTGTTGTAAGATTTGGTGATAACAATGGTGGTATAATCCATGGCAGAGGATGTATTTCTTTTGATGGTAAGCATAATATTTATGATTTTCTCTATGTTGAAGGTTTGAAGCATAATCTTTAGATTGTTGGAAAAATGGTTGATAAGGGATACAATCTTCAATTCAAGAATGGAAAGTGTAGAAGATTTGGAAATTCAGGAAATGTGATTGCTTTAGGTACTAAAATAAAAGGTAATATTTTTCACCTGAATGTTGCTAGTAAAACTTGTTTGATTTCTCAAGTTGATGAAATTTGGTTGTGGCATAGAAGAACGTGTCATGTAAACTTTGACAATATTATCAAGATAAGTTCTACTCAGGCAGTGAGAGATCTTCCTAAGTTGGTAAAGCCTACTAATACCATATGCAAGGACTGTCAGTTAGGAAAGCAAACTAGAATTTCATTCAAAAGGAAACAACATTGTTCAAAGGGATTATTGGAGCTTGTGCATACTGATCTATCTGATCCTACTAGAATCGAAAGTCTACAAGGAGATAGGTATTTCATGTTACTAATTGATGATCATTCTAGATTAATGTGGGTTGTGTTCTTAAAATAAAAATCTGAAGCTCTAGACAAATTCTAGATTTTCAAAGCTAAGACAGAGACAAGTCTAAAGGTTAAATGTCTGAGATCAGATAGAAGTGGCGAATTTATTTCTTTTTGTGAAGTGCATGGGATAAAGAGACAATTATCTGCACTGCGGACCCCTCAACAAAATGGAACTGTGGAAAGGAAAAATAGGACAATTCTAGATCCTACTAGAACTATGATGTTGGAAGGAAATGTCCCTCATAGATCTATTAGTGAGAAGTTGTGAGTACTACTGTTTACATACTTAACCAGGTACAAATCAAAGGTGATACTAGTAAGATTGCTTTTGAGCTATGGTTTGGTCATAAGCCTATTGTTAGATATGCCAAAATCTTTGGGAGTAAATGCTATGTCAAAAGAAATGAAGATATGGGAAATTTTGATGCTAGGAGTGATGAAGGAATCTTTCTTGGTTATTCTACCAAGATTAAGGCCTACCAGTGCTACAATAAGAGATTGAAGAAAATGGTTGAAAGTGCAAATGTTAAGGTTGATGAAGAAATTTCTAGACCATACAAAACCTATGGATATGATTCTGATGATCAGAATGATAGTACAAACAAAGGTTAGACTTCAAATCAAGTTTGGATAAATTTGGTGAATCAAGAAGATCAAGAGAAATAAGAAACAAGTGAAAGTGCAGAAGAGAGATCACAAGAGCCGAAAGCTCAAGAACATTCTAAGACTACAAGGTATGTGAGATTAAATCATTCAGAAAAATAGATTATAGGTGATAAGAACAAAGGTGTCAAGAATAGGAGAAGAATTATTTAAGAGTACTGTTTGATATCAAAGATTGATCCCAATAATGTCATTGAAGCATGCAAATATGAACATTGGATTGAAGCAATGAAAGAAGAATTACAAAAAATTGAGAAGAATGACACATGGACTCTTGTTCCTAGACCTAAGGAAAAAAAATGTAATTGGAACAAAATGGGTCTTTAGAAACAAACTGAACGAACAAGGTGAAGTTATTAGAAATAAATCAAGATTGGTGTGCAAAGGATATTCACAGATGGAAGGAATTGACTTTGAAGAAACTTTTGTTCTTGTTGCTAGAATTGAATTTGTGAGACTATTTCTTGCTTATGTCACTTACAAAAACTACAAGGTTTATTAGATGGATGTCAAGTCAACATTTCTAAATGGTGAGTTGAATGAAGAAGTATTTGTTGAGCAACCTGATGGATTTCAATTGACTAATCAGGAAGACATGGTTTGTCGATTGAAGAAAGTATTGTATGGACTCAAGCAAGTCCTTAGAGCTTGGTATGCCAAATTGGACAAGTATTTGTTGAAGCTTGGATTTAACAAAGGTACTGTTGATAGTAATCTATATTTAAAAATTGATGATGATAAAGATTTGATTGTGGAAGTATTTGTTGATGATATCATTTTTGGAGGAGATGATGGTTTGTCAATGAAGTTTTCTAGTGAGATGTAGAATGAGTTTGAGATGTCAATGATTGGTGAGATGAAATTATTTTTGGGATTACAAATTAATTAGTTAGATAAAGGGATTTTTATAGTTCACTCCAAGTATGTGAGAGAACTGCTAAATAAGTTTGGTATGGAAGATTCAAAGCCATTTCGTACACCTATGGTAACCAGATGTAAGTTGGCAATAAATGATGATTCAAAGGAAAATCAGACTAGATACAGATCAATGATTGGTGGGTTACTTTATTTGACTCAAACTAGACCTGATATCATGAATGTTGTATGCATTGTTGCAATATTTCAAGTTGATCCTAAGGAATCTCATGTGACTGTTGTGAAGAGAATTTCTAGATACTTGAAGGGAAAAATTGATTTTGGCCTATGGTATCCTAAAGATGATGATATTACTTTGAGTTCCTTTACTAATGTTGATTGGGCAGGAGATATGAATGACAAGAAAAGTACTAGTGGTGGTGCATTTTTCTTGGGAAAGAAGTTGATTTCATGGTTAAGTAAAAATCAATATACCATTTTTGTATCTACGGCAAAGACAGAAACCATTGTTGTTGCTAAAAATTGTACTCAAGTAGTATGGATGACGCAAATGTTGAAAGATATTAGAGTTGTGTATGATGAACCTATTGCTATATTCTATGATAATTCAAGTGCAATTAACATTTCTAAGAATTTGGTGCTGCATTCAAAGACCAAACATATATCTATCAAATATCATTTTTGAGAGACAGGGTGAGTGATAAGGAAGTCAAATTGGAGTATGTGCCTACTAAGAAACAAATTGTAGAGATCTTCACCAATTTTTTGCCTAAGGATACTTTTTATTATATCAGAGGGAAGCTAGGGGTGATTTCTCATCCTAATTAGAACTAAGATGCATTGTTTTGCATCAGTCCATTTATTCAAAGTCATATCTTGTTTCAGATTGATGTTATGGTGGCTACTAATCAAGGGGAGTAGTCAAATGATTCAAGTATGTGGTTCATAGCATTTTTGTACCTTTTCCATTGATTTCAAATGGGGAGAGGAGTAATGTGAAAAATTATGAAAAGGGGAGAAGAGAAGAGGAGAATAAATCATGAGAGAAGAGTCAGAACCTAAGGGGGAGTAAGTACTGGAGTTAGTTATGTTGATGGTATTTTTCCATCATGAGTTTCCATCGATACCAAAGAGGGAGATTTTTGGATGTTGTGGTTGTGTTTCTAATGTGTGGTTGTCATTGATGTCAACACTATTAGTATTAATGACTTTAGGACTGTATATGTCGAGGATATTGAGAAAATTGTAACAAAATAAGTTGTAGGTTGTCTATGAAGTAGTGAAGTTCAATACTATGGAAATTTTAGTATGATGATTATAATAAGTTGTGGATTAAAGGGTTTTTTTTCAAGCCTATCTAGTTTATTCTCTGAAATTTTCAGAGGTGTGCATGAATATTTGAGCAAATTATGAGTTTTTGTGTTCCTATAGTTATTATGTTACTGTAATTGGTGTTCCTAGAAGAAGAGAATGTGATTTTGATAATCTCAATTGTTGTGTATGCTCATGTGGTTCTTATTGATGTTTCTAGATCATACTCTATCTATGTTGCACGTCTGCATTGATTGTAGTGCTCGTGATTGAAGATTTTCTCTTGTATGTTAATGTTTTTCATGTTCATGGTCGATAGGGTGATTGAAGTGTGTTGTGGATCTTTGAGGAATAATTCTTGAAGTTGTTTTGTGTTCAAGGATGTTGTGTTAGGTCTTTATTATGTTGTGGCTAACTTTGGCTGATTCACATTGATAATATTTATTGTTTTGGGCCGACAGTTTGTATTCATCTTATTAATTTGTTGAAGTCGACTTGAAGTGATGCAATTACTTGTTGTGGATATATATATTTGATTTTTTATCTCATTTGAGACATGTAGGATGTGAAGTGTGCAAGTTTTATGTGCAAAAAAAATTCAAATCATTCGAAGGAAGAGCAAAGTGTGAAGAAGAGTGAAAAAGTATTTATGTACTTAACTGAAATTGTAATCAGGCATTAGCATATGCTACTTTCTCAATTAAAATCCTTTAGATGGATTTAATCTGAATGTTTCTATAAGACAGTGAGTTTTCCTTTGTATTTGAGTAGTGAGCTCTAGGTAGTGAGCCTGAATGCAAGTGCATTCCTCATTTATTCTTCTTATACTTCTAATGGAGTATAAACTTGTGGATTAACCTCCACCATGGTTTTTCCCATACCATGGTTTCCACACAAAAATATTTTTGTTATGTGTGTTTCTGATGTATTTTTGAGTCATTCTTTCATGATTATTAATCAGATCTAAGATTAAGGGTTAATGAGTTTAATAAGTTTGAAATTTTGTGACAACTGATTCACCCCCCCTCTCAGTTGTCCGCCCTTGTGTTGCTAACACAAAAAAAACTTGGAACATATAAAATTGGTCCTTATCATGCTTAAACCACAAAAATTCCATTTCCTGATGCATTTTATAAACCCTACATTCTAGCTACCCTCAAACTCTGTTTTCTCAGACTGTAAACAAAATTTCAATCATAAATTTGAATTTTTTATCATCTCAACATTATACCATTGCCCCAAACCCATGAAACATAAAAATAAATGTAACCAAACATATCTTCTCCAAAAATTAAGAGTCTTCATTGAATTAAATGGAAGAAACACAAATTCTTTACTCATTGTTTACCCTAACAGGGGATTTTAGCAATTTTCAGAAAATTGACAATATCTTATTAAAAAATGTACTAAATTGTATGAAACTAAAAGTATCAAGAAGGTGATTGACCATTTTATCACTTAAAACCCTTTGTAAATTCTTCTATTCTTGTACAAGGTCATACAACTCCAAAACATAGAGAAATTCTATAGAAAATGTAAAAATCAGAGCCTTCAATTGATCAAATTTATTCCTTCAATCACCCACAAGTTGAAAATGCATACAAAATCCTTTTTAAAGGAAATAAAAAATGAGTTTTTAGTTTCTAACTTCTTTTCAATGACCTGACATCCAAATGACCCTTCACCTTCCTTGTTTACATCTTTTTTTGCATTTTTTTGCAATGTTGTGACAACTTTTGACATCTTTACAAAGTTGGACACAATACACATCTAATGAGATTTAAATGACTCATGCATGTGAGAAATGGTCTAAATGACCCTAATACATTGAAAAATAAACATGATCGAATCCATCATTAAAATTTTCTCTAAGGAATCATAAGTTTGTCTTGATTCTCTTGCATCAGGCAAGCTTGGGATTGACATTGGATCAAATGCTAGAAAATTAATAAGAGAAGGAGAATAAATAAGAAACTAAGAAAAGCATGTTGAATGACAATTCCCCCAAAAATGAGGGTGTTGTGGATGAGGAATGGATAAATACAAAATCAAGGAAGAAAAATAAATCGTATGTGGTAGGAAATAATAAAGTAGGCAAACCTCCATTGAAAGAATTGAGGAACAAAGATATAACTAAGGATGTGGTTGTTAGAAAGCAGAGAACCCTTCACTCCTTGGCTGGGAGTAAATCTAGAAAGAAATAGGGGATATCCTCTCCCATCCTTTAGTAGTATCATGATGATACTGCTTCTCCTTATTAAGTTGATGCATTTGCTATCTTGGAATGTGAGGGGTCTTAATGGTCCCTACAAACAACATTTGTTGAAGGCTTGTTTGGCAAAGGTGAAACTAGATATTATATTAATCCAAGAGACAAAAAGGAAAAGATAAAATTTTGAAAAGGTGATTAAAATAATTTGGCCTAGTGCCAATTTTGAAGTAAGTGATGTTGATGAGGGATTGTGACTTGTTGGAACCCTGTTAGGCTTTCTAAAGAGCTAAACTTGTGCAATAATAATTGTCTTATAGTTTCTATGAAAGATATGATTACTTCAGGCAAGTTGAATTTGGTCAATATCTATGGTCCTAACTCAAGATTGGACAGACTTGATCTCTAGAATCTAGTGGAAGGCACTATTATCAATAGAAAGGAGGAGTTTTGGATGCTTGGGGGGGATTTTAATTCCCCTTTATATCCTTCAGAAAAGTGTGGTGGTCTTAATGACTTCTTTGATAGCTTGCTAGACTTATCGAGTTTCTTAAACTTTGGGGGTTTATAGATATTCCTTTGAGGGGATTTCTTTTTATATGGACTAATAGAAGGAAAGGAAACAATTTAATTCAAGTTAAACTCGACCATTTGTGTATCTCCTCCAATTGGAACATTCTGTAGAATCTCTCCCTTATGACTCTCCCTAGAAATGGATCCGATCACAGTACTCCCCTTCTAGAGTGGGAAGATAATATTAAAAAAAGACCTTTTTTCATTCAGATATGAAATAAAGTGGTCTCTTCATCCAGAATTCAAATATTTGGTTGAAGAATGGTGGAAGAATCCTTGTGAGAGTACTCCCATGTATCGTTTAGCTTAGAAGCTAAAAATGATCAAAGAGAAAGTAAAAGGTTGGAATAAGTATTTGTTTGGGAATATTTTTACCACCAAAAAATATTTAAGCCTTAGACTTAAAGAGATTCAATATCTGATGGAATTGGGGATGATGGATGATGAAATTTGTAATCAAGAGAGGGACCTTAGAGCTCAATGGTATAAAATAAACAAAAAGGAAGAAATTTTCTTGAAACGGAAATCAAGAATCCAATGGTTGAGGGAAGGGGACATAAATACAAAGTTCTTTCATTAGTCTGCCTTAAAACACAGATGTAGAAATATGATCGGATTTTTAGTCTCACCTAATGGGACAAGATTGGAGAGGGAGGAGGATATTTCAAAGGAAGTTGTTTCCTTCTCAAATTTTCTAGAAATTCCTATGGTGGATGATTTTGAACTGGAGGACTTTCTGTAGGTGATTCCAAATGCCATCTGAGAACATGATTTGAAAGAAATGTCAAAAAAAATTCCTTGGAAAAAGTTAACGAGGCGGCTTTCTCCTTTGGTTCTTTTAAAGTGTCAGGGCCGGATGGCTTTCCTCCAAGTTTTTTTCATGTTTATTGGGATATTTTTTCATCTGATATGTTCAATGTTGTCAAGGATTTTTTTAGATTGGGAAGACTCTTAAATCAAATGAAGACCACCTTCATTGTTTTGACCCCCAAGACAAATGAAGCTACCTATATGAATGACTATAGACCTATCAGCTTATGTAACACCACTTATAAGATTTTTTTTAAGATATTGGTTAATAGACTAAAATTAGTTTTGAATAAGTTGATTGTTGTTAACTAGAAGGGATTTGTTTAGGGAATGTTTTTTTTGGATGCGGCTATTTACACTCATGAGGTGTTACATTATATAAAGCTTAGTAAAATACAAGGTATGGATTTGAAACTTGATATTTCTAAAGCCTATGATTGGGTCTCTTGGAAGTTTTTGTTGTTCTTGAAAAAATTGGTTTCAGAGGAAAATTTATTAGCCTAATTAGATCTTGTGTCACTACCCCTAAGTATTTTTTCTTGGTTAATGGAGTGTCACAAGGATTCTTCTCTTGTGGTCGGGGTCTAAGATAGGGTGACCCATTATCTCCCTACCTATTTGTTATAATTGTTGAAGCTTTGGGTAGAAATACTCAAAGACATCTTGTTAATAAAAAGTTGAAAGGTTTTTGTGTTGCTTCACACCAAAAAATTGTTGATGAAACTATACTTCTTTGGGAGGCATCTATTGTGCAAGTGAGGAAATGGAAATAAATTCTTGATAGATATGCTCGTCTCTCAAGCCAACATATCAATTACCAAAAAAGATAGATCTATTTCTTTAATACTAGCCTAATTACAAAAGAGAAAGTTATAAATATTTTTGGGTGCTAGGACGATGATTTTCTAGTTACCTATGTTGGCTTACCTTTAATCTCAAGAAAAACTCATAGTAATTGCTGAAATTATATGGTAGAAAATTTTCAAAAGAAGTTGGTTGGCTAGAAGGGTAAATTACTAAGTTTTACTTGGAAAATTCAGCTTTTAAAAGCTTCCTTACAAAAAATTCCAATGTATTATCTCTCTCTTTAACATTCCAGACTACATTGCAAAGAAAATTGAAATGATACAAAGGAGATTTCTATGGTCGGGTTTGGAAGAGAGAGAAAGAATGGCACTTGTAAGATGGGATACATTTTGCACTCTGAAGAGGAATAGTGGATTGGGTATAAGAAGAATAAAAGTGTTCAATACAACTCTTTGGAAAAAATGGGATGGCTTCTTTTGGAAGGAGAAAAGGACTGGGTGAAGATTTTACAAGCTAAGTATTTGGGAAATAAGGATGCAAGCTATTTCCTTAGAAAAAGGAACTTCCATATGGTTCAGTGTTTTGGAATAACTTGCTAAAGATCAAAGGTACTCTAACAAAAGGAGTGAAATTGAGAATTGGAAATGGTCATAAAACAAAATTTTGGGAGGATGTGTGGGCCTCCTATGCTCCCTTGTTTGCAAATAACAACCTCTAACAAATCAAAATCAGGCTGAAAAGAAATATTTGAAAAAAGGTTTCTAATTATATAAACTGGGAAGGGCAAAGACCAAAGTGGAAGGACTTCAAAAATGTTTTGAATAATGTTGTCTTTAGGGGTGGAACATAGCTGAATTGGGATGTTGCTTTGGATTCCCTCTTGAGGCAGATTGGTGATCTTGATCTCTTCGTAGTTTTTAGGGATGATGAGTGGATTTGGAAAAAAAGTAATTCGGGGAGATTTTTAGTTAAATCTATTTATGAATTGATGGAATATGAGGTTTTCTAAAAGGATTCTCTTAACTAAAACATGGTGTGGATCAAGAATTTAATTCCCAAGATTAACTATTTTTGGTGGATAGTTATACATGGCAAGATATTGACCATTGAAAATTTGAAGAAGAGGGGGTGGTATCTGGTGAATAAATGTTATCTTTGTAATAGAGAGGAAAAAACCATTATGCACTTGTTGTTTCAATGTCCTTACACTCAAGAAGTTTGGTCTTTTTTCCTAAATAATCTTATGATTAATTGGGTCTTCCCTCCCTTAGTTAGGATGTTTTTTTATGGTTGAACTGTATGCCCCTATTCTCACAATATTATTGTTGACCTTTGGAGACAAGTCCCCTCATTCCTCACTCGGGGTTTGTGGAAAGAGAGGAACAATAGGGTTTCTAGAGATGTTGCTGAGAATAGTAAAGAGTTATATATGTCCATTAGGAAATAGATTCAAGAAAATATTGAGAGTTGTAAGTATGCTCTATCAAAGAAAAATCCATCATATCAGGAGATATGAATCAAACAATTATGGGGATTATCTCACGACCTTAACAATGTTAATTGGGCTAAACAACTAATAAGAAAAAACACTATTTGGATTCCCCTGGATCTAGGGTGGATTAAATGCAACTTTGATGGGTGTTCCAAAGGTAATTCTAGTTTGGTGGGAGCAGGAGGAATTGTTAGAAATCATCAATGAATTTATGTGGCAGGGTACAACAAGGGTATGAGAACAACAACCAAATAGTCTAGTAGAGGCTTATGTTGTTTGTGCTAGAATATGTTATCTAAAAGATAAGGGCTATACTAAGGTAATGGTGGAAGGAAATTCAAAGTTAATAATTGATTACTTAAATAATAAAGTTGATTCTCCTTGGGAAATAAAAGATATCCTAGATGATTGTAAAACTATGTTACAATCCTTTCAAAGTTATAAGATAATCCATATTTGTAGGGAGGGAAATAGGGTTGCCGATGCAATGGAGAACTTTGGCTTACAATATTCAGTTTGGAAGTACTGGGAATTCACCCATTTACCAAATCAAATTAAGGAAATTATATCTAAGGATAGGTTGGGAGATCGGATTAATTATTTATGGGTAAAATGATTGTATTAGATATGAGGAGTTGGTAGTGTTGTCCAAATCTCATAACTACCACCGTCTTTCTCTTTTGGCTATTGGGCATGCTGAAAAGACTGGAGGAGAGGTACATTATTAAAAGAAGGTGTAGGCTAAATCTAAAATATTTTAAAAGAAATAAAATGAAAGGATAGACTTATTTGGAAACCTCATGTGATAAGGAGAAATTAATTATGGTGATTATTGCTCATATCTCTAAAAATTTGATGATCGATGTGAGAAAAGACATTTTGACATGTGGTAGCGCATATGTGACGGTGGGTATTCAAAAAAAGATTAATAATGATTCGTAAAGGTGGTGGAGCTATCATTTCATTTAGGGTAAAAGCACAAAGTTGTGTCACACTTTCATCTAACATATCAGCACAACTGAATTTAAGTATTTCTAACTAAAAATCAATTTTGGTCAAACATATGACCTAGTAAGATTCATTCTAGCTAAGTTAGATACTTCCAAAATTTATTCAACTAAAATTGTTGGCTAAAAATATATGGAGCACCACTTCGAGTCCAATTTACCCAAAAAAAAATTATTTGAAAAACTTGAAGTTTTAATAACTCCTCATGTAAATAACATTTTTTTTTAAATGTAAAAGTACCCTTTTGTAGATCCATAAGTGTAGTTTTCAAAAATATATTTATTTTAATAGTTTTATTATTATTATTATTTATATTTTTATTTATACTAAAAGTAGGTTATCAACAAAAAATATTAGGTTGATTACCATGTCAATGAAAAATACTAAAACTTATTAAAAAAATTTGAAAAAACTATGATGCAATAGATAAAAGAATCTATTTCAAGATGGTATATTTTTTTTCCATTTTAGATAAATATTTAATATGATTGTTGGCGTCCGATGGAAACAGTTGTTTTTTATTCACGCACATTTTAATACTTATATACAAATATTTATTTATCAAAATTGGAAAAAATATATCCATGCGCTAAAGTTTCAAGTTATAAATACACACAAAAAAAATGAAAGAAAAAAAAAAAATTTACTATAAAAAGTTTGACGTCCCGTGCAACTTCATTTTTCAACATTTTATCAGCAACTAAATTATAGTGTTAATTTATGAAAAACTAGTTTTAAATAATTTTTTAATTTCTTATAAAAAATACAAACATAAAATATACTAAAAAATACATATTTTACTAGTTTACATCATTTAAAAATTGAAAACATATATGCTACTTTTTAGTGATTCAAGTTTAAAAGTTGGATCAGCATTGGTTGTTTCCTTTATAAAGTGTGACACAACTTTGTGCTTTTACCCTTTAATGAAATGCTTTGAAGATATGAGACTAGGATTTGTATGCAGATTGATTATTTTAAACACATCACCAGAAGGTTCGAGCCATTGGCCACACAAATGAAAAACTACCAAGTCTCTATCAAAAAAAAGATCTTTGAATTGTCTGTTGCATCTATGCTGAATGAGGAAGGACGAAGAGTTGAGTATTTTCTCCTTCTTAAGGATATTCAAACTAAAGATAATACCATGGGAGGCTCGAGGAAAAGGACATAATTGAGTCAATATCAATCCTTGAAAAAGAATGCGGAGTTGTGGGTCTTGTTTGAGTGAGCTAGGTTCACTCCGTATTTTTCTACCATGGAAGGTTACAACAAACAACTCGGTTATAAGTTTGTGAATTCTTGGAAAGATGATGAATTTGAATTGGGAATTATTCACTTTACTATTGATGCAAAGCTTATAGCCAAAGCTACAGGTCTAGCATATAAGGGGAAGAAAGTTGTAAAGGTAAGTACTAGGAACTATCAAACTTATATTGATAAGTTTTTTGAAGCTAAAGAAAAAGCCCAACGTTTTCAAAATGGTTACTCTAGGGAGCTGCTTCCACCCCCTTACCATAATTTTTTCTTTTTTTTTAATGAATTATTTCATGTTAGAAGGTTGTTTTTAGTTTGTCCATGGTTATCATTTTCCTATATTGAATCATATCAGGCACTAGGAAAAAATAAATTTACCCTTTTCCCTCCTCTCTTCCCTGAAAAACATTCTTACCAATGGTGCTAATCCTCCTTTACAACAAGGCTTGATTCATTCCATAAGAAAATATGTCCTCTCTACCACCCCACAAATATTTTTTTTCCATAATTTGATCGAGAACCCTAATCCTAAGAGCTCTACGAAAATTGAACTAATTGAGAGCCGACCCCACTCCCCGGCCAAAGAACCTATGAAAGCCTCACCTAAAATTGAGGACCCCACTTGGCCGACTCTTCTTAAGAGAACCTTATAAAAAAGAAAGGCCACCCCCTTTTCTCCTATTACAAACAAAAAAAGGAATTTTTTGATCCATTAGCTGGGCGTTGACCCTAACACAATAACCATTCTATATGACAATCAAAACAACCTTGAATGTGGGTCTACTACCTCGATGGTTCATAGATCCACTCGCCTTTCTTTGGTGGCATTCAAGGGATCATAAAATAATCAAAAATCAAAAATTTTGGAGGATAAGAGTTTAGAAGAGGATAATAAGGGGAATAATGAGGTTGGAGAGGAAAAAGTTTCCTCCTCTGAAGAATGTGTGCTAGATATCCTGGGTGGTGCTAACTCTCTAGAGGAAGAGGAGTCGGGTTCAGAGGAGGTGGATGGATCGATTTAGGAAGAGGAGGAGGGTATCAATCAGTAGGATAAGGTGCAAGAAGTTGAGGAGGACACAAAAATGAATGAGGATAAAGGAACAACTACAATGGAACCAGAAATATTGAAAGATTATCAAATGGGCTTGGAATTAACTAGAGTGCAAAGGCTTCAAGACAGATTGGTGACCCTGGATAAGATGGTACGGAATGAGGACAATGCAAGTAGGTTACAGGCTACTGAGTATGATGTGCAAAACATGTGTAGGGTTGTGGACATGATTATGAAAAAACTATTATGGTGACCATCTCAGGACAAGGAAAAATCAAGAAACAACAAAGGAAGAAGGAGATAAGGATGATGTCCATCTATCAAGAAATATGGAGGTCAAAAATAGTGTTGAAGATTTCGTTGAGGATCTGATTAAGACGTGGAGCCTAATTGAGGATGCCTAGTCCTTGGCTCTTGTTTTTCTTTCTTTATGTTGCTTGATGTGATGTCTTCTTCTTGTTCCGATAAGTGGTATTTCAATGGTAACAACCTTAGAGGCTATGACTGTATTCAGTTAACTTTTGTTTGGAACTTTAGTAACTTATTGGGTACTCATTATAGGTTATGCTTATATAACCTTTTTTTGAGGATGGTTGATAATATGGACTGGTTATATCATTATTGGACACTTGATAGATATATAATTTTTTATGTAGTTGGTATAGGTTAATATGGTTTTTGGTTGGTTGGGATTTGGGGTAGTGGTTCTCTTCTTGTTTAGCTTCCTCAATTTTATTGTTTTGTCCAATGGTTGTTTGTTGGACTGATGTATTGCTTTTGTTAGGGATCAGGGCTATTTCCCTGCTTAATCAATCAAAAAAATTGCACCTTTATAATTATTTAAAAATAACATCATGTGAGTTTTATAGGGTTCATAATACAATATACATAAACTAATTATTAGCAAAACTTATTATTAACTCTACTTTTAAACATTATTTAATGATAAGGCCTAGTCACTATGGGAAACTTGTTTAAATGTGTGTAATGTTAAATTTGTAAACTAAATTTATTATTATTTTTTTTCTTGTTTTAAGGATATATTTTAATACATGTAGATAGTAACAAATGATATTATGTTTTGTGAATTTTGACTCATTCCTCTATCCTTTCATACATTTATAAATGAAGACATTCATATATACTTATACTTACCCTATTATTACACACATGCACACACACTTCTATACATTCTCCTTATTTTAACATTTACCACATCTATCTATATTTTATCTCATACTTCATTCCTATGGTTCACACTTTACTATAAGCCTAACTTCAATCTCAACCCTATGTTTGTATATTCCTATCTATTCTCCCTATCCATGTCCCAATTACATTTTCATAAGCACATGAATTTAATATTGAGATTAAAAATTTAAATTCTACCGTTTCCCTCCAAGGGACAACTAAGTAAAAATTTTTGTGACTTAATAATATGTTCATGTATTTAAAGGAATTCAATACATTAATTTTACAACATCAAATTTTCACAATTCCTCTCACATTCCAAGGATGAAAAATACTATAGTTGGTGTACTAAAGGGCATCTAATTTTACATAAACCTTTGAGGAGCATACACATGACTAAGGATACTTATTTTTTATTATTCATACACATTTCTATAGGATGAACTATGATTACATTTCCCCTTTGACATATTGAAAATCTTACAAATATACATATTTTTTAAATTAAAATTTGAATACTAGAAAAAGAGTTTGGTTGCAATATATGTGACCAAGATGGTCACATTAATTACATCAGCCCCAACCAAGCTACAAGAATAGTCAAAATAAAAAAATCATATAACAAAGTCTTCTTATAGCAATAGATACGTAATTATGTTTATATCAAATCATTTTTCTTTCTTGGTAGGAACATTCTTGCTCATCTTGTATGAATAAATCCTAGGATAGGCTCCTATTGGAGGAGATATGTGTTCCCAACTACTAGTATCAAGTTTTTGGTGGGTAATTTAAAGGTCTCTTATTGCTACATCCTTTTTGATCTCATACTAATGAAGTTTGGAGTACTAGTTCTAAAAGTCTATATATCCATTTTGAAACTTAATATAAATTTTTCTCATGTATTTACACCAATAGTCTACCTCCTAAATGTCATCCTTGAATAGAGGAGCAACAACTTCCAACAATATTTTCATGAACCTATTCATAGGAATTCTCAAGGTTAAAGTTACATGTTCAAAAATCAACAAGAGTGTGAGTCTACATTTAGACAAAGGGTATGTGCAGGATCATCATGGAAAAAACAGGTCCTTAAGTGGCAATGAAAATTCAGAAAATTAGAGTTGGGCAACTTGACATAAAAATTTGAATAAGTTATCTATATTATTTCAAAAATATGTAAGAATAGAATCTGTGGAAAATTGAATGTAGTTTCTAAACTACTAGGTTAATTTTTGTAAAAAAAAAATCTATTTGGTGAAAATTTGAAATTTCAATGCAGTAGTACTAAAATTTCAGGGAAAAAATAAAAAGTAGGTGTCTGTCTGACCACCCTAACCATAATAAAATCATAATATTTTTTTTATAAAATTTTAGATATAAGTAGAGGACTCATGTCCAGATGTGATGCATATTTTTTGTAATTTTTTTTTTAATAAATAATTAATTATGAATTTTTTATTACAACTTTTTAAAAATATAAAAAACTCATATGTCTGACCACCTTAACTTTGTCAAAACTTAATGGAATTCATTTTTTTTTTTTTTTAATCCTATAGTATGCGAAGCATAAAATGTGACGCATGTTTTGGATTCAAAAAATGTGATACCGTTTGAAAGCTATAGATGTTTTTCTATAAGACTATCAATCAGGACTTTAGTCGTAATTCTAATAAAAAATAAATAATAATTATTTATTAGATTCTAAAGAAAATATAATTTATATTGGTAGAAAGCTGAGAAGCTCCTTTACAAACCCTTTTCGTTTGATCAATTTTAGGTAAAATAAAAGTCGTCAGCCACATGGGCGAAGTCTAGAAAAACAAGGTAAGTTGTTAAACACATTTTACGTGTTGACTTTTAGGATTGGCAGGTTTGAACCAAATCCTAAGCCTAATACCGAGCCTAATACCAAGGTATTAAATTTTGTGTTAGAATATTGAATATTGGATTTGAATTGGATATCTGATTTGAATTCGATATATGATATCTTTTAGATCAGTTTTAAAACAATTTATACAATCTTTAATATATTATTTAAAAATGCAATTAAGTTTATAATTTAATATATATAATATCCAATAAAGTTTATAATGTAATATATTTAATATACAATTTATGGTAATCTCTTGCCGAATTATGTATTTAATATATAATATATTATTAAATGTATAATATTTAAATATTATTTCAATATTTTAGTTAATCCATAAATAATTAAATATATACATTACCAATTTACAAAATATTTAAATATTATCTCTTTCCCTATCGCTCTCTCCACCTCTATCTCTCTGAAGTCTCTCTCTCTCTCTCTCTCTCTCTCTCTCTCTCTCTCTCTCTCTCCTCTCGCTCTCTCCACCTCTATCTCTCTGAAGTCTCTCTCTCTCTCTCTCTCTCTCTCTCTCTCTCTCTCTCTCTCTCTCCTTCTCACTCCCTCTCCTTCTATTCTCCCCCTCTCCCTCTCCCTCTCCCTCTCTCCCTCAACTCTAAACCCTCTCTCCCTCTCCCACTCTCCGTCTCCCCCCCCACTCTCCCTCTCACTCTCTCACTCTCCACTCTCC
>CM021104.1:191539549-191621744 GCA_007115665.2 Sequoiadendron giganteum | reverse complement strand
TCCCACTCTCCCTCCTTTTATCTTCATCTCCCTCTCTCCCTCTCTCTCCCTCTCCCTCTCTCCCTCTCCCTCTCTCACTCTCCCTCTCACTCTCTCACTCTCCCACTCTGCCAATCTCCCTCCCTTTATCTCCCTCTCCCTCTCCCTCTCTCTCCCTCTCCCTCTCCATCTCACTCTCCCTCCCACTCTACCTCTCCCTCTCTCCCTCTCACTCTCCCACTCTCCCTCTCACTCTCTCACTCTCCCACTCTCCCTCCCTTTATCTTCATCTCCCTCTCTCCCTCTCTCCATCTCCCTCTCACTCTCCCTCCCACTCTCCCACTCTCCCACTCTCCCTCCCTTTATCTCCCTCTCCCTCTCCATCTCACTCCCTCCCTCTCCACTCTACTTCTCCTCTTTTCCTTTGCCACCTCCCACTCTCTCTCAGCCTCCCACTTTTATCTTCATCTCCTCTCTCCCTCTCCCCTCTCCCTCTCCTCTTCATTTCCTCCTCTCCATTCTCACTCTCCTCCCACTCTCCTCATCCCTCCCCCTCTCTCTCTCTCTCTCTCCCTCTCCCTCCCCCTCTCCCTCTCCCCCTCTCCCTCTCCCTCTCCCTCTCCCTTTGGACCATGTCTGTACAAATCGGATATCTGATTTGTGGAACTCCATTGTGCAGAGGTTGAATCTTACCATTGGAGAACATGTTTTATAAATCAGATATCCGATTCAAATTGGATATCCGATTTGTGGGCCATAGAAAAACCCCATGTGGGTTGTTTTTGTGCATTCCAACGGACCCTGCATTCTATTTGTAGCACTTTGCAGGTGACAAACACGCGGTTTTAAACAACAAGAGACAAAAATAAACTTTTAGGAGATTCTTGAACTCAAATTTGTCATACATATTGATTTTTTAGCATCTTTTATTTGGTATAATGGGGAGCAGTAGTCGTCGGAAGAAAAAACGTAAGAGAAAGATGAAAAAAGAACAAATTGAAGGATATAGACAAAGAGACAGAGAAGGTCATAGAAAGAAAAGACAAGGTATGTTAAATATTGGTGAACTTGAGCCCTATGGTCTTTCAAGTGATGAGGAAATTGAATATGTTGAAGGTGAAAATGTAGAACATGATATTGAAATTGGGAATGAAAATATTGAAATTGATAATGAAAATGTTGGAATTGAAGATGTTGAACATGATATTGAAATTGGGAATGAAATTGTTCAAATTGATATTGAAAATGTTCAAGGTGAAAATGTTGGAAATGAAGATGTTGAACATAATATTGAAGCAAGTGTAAATTATGTTTCACCAGATTACATGAGAAATGAAGAACCTTGTGTGGAAAAAAGAGGTATTCCAAATTCAAGACCTTCAAGGACCCCTAAATGGTTAGTTGAAATTGCTGATAACATTATACACAATTTTGAAAGCAAGAGGTCAACACGAACTATTCAGTTGTGGGCTAGAATACTTTTCAACCAATATTTTAGCGATAAGACATTGACCGAGCAATGCCAAATTTTTGTACAATTGCTAAAGATGCAAAAGATGAGACCTTTGCTAGCCAAATTGAAGATTCGTCTGAATAAGAGGACCGAAAAAAATTCTATTATTGTCAAAAATCTTTTTAATGCTCTCAAGTCTATTGGAAAAAATAACAAGGAAAAAAAGATAAGAGAGCTGCTCGGAGAGTCATTACCACCGCCATAGTAAGCCATCAATTGAAAAAGGCTCGCTTTATGAGACAAACTTGTATTGATTTTGACTTAAATCGTAAAACTTTGGATAGAGCACTTGCAAGAAGAGAAAGAATAGATGATTCTCTTCAAAATGATACATGGGCTTTTTCTGGAAGGCTTACACGTGTTGATAAGAAGCTAACTGATAATGTAAAGTAGATAATTCAACAATTTTGGCATGATAACTCTAGAGTATCACCCAATGCAAAGGATGTTTTAAAGTTAAGAATTGGCATTCAAGATCGTACACCGCATCCTAAACATTTCTTGGAATCAAGCCAAACAATGTTGTTCAACAAATTTAATCAAACACATCCAAATATGGAAATCTCGCAAAGAAATTTTGAAGGTTTGAAGCCATTCTATTGTGTGCCTCTTAAGATTTGTAATACTTGTTGTTGCAAATATGATGTGGAGTTTTCAGTGTACCATGAACTATTATGCTATATCCGTTCTACTTTGCATACTGAAAACTCATCACCACGGGAAAGCACCTTCGAGATAGAAAAAATTGAGAGAGGTTATTGTAAATGGTCTCAACACGATCCCATATCCTCAGACGAAGAGTCTGTAAGCATCACGGTTTCCGAGAAATAGTCCATCAAAGTTTGCTGCCTTTTAGCACTTTGGACTCTTAAGGGAAAACACCGCTCCGATGCAGCTCGGAGCGAATCGAGGTATTTGGGTGCAAAAGAGAACCATACCTAGCATAAACATACCCATCCAGATGTGTTGGAACAGTCCGTTGGGTCATACGAGTTTGAGAATGAAAATTGCACCACTTTGCAACTTTACACTGCTTGCATTTGACAACTTTTCCCTCAACTAAAAACTCATCACCACGGGAAAATGCTTCGAGATAGCAAAAAATGAGAGAGGTTATTGTATATGGTTTCAACATGATCCCATATCCTCAGAAGAAGAGTCTGTAAGCATCACGGTTTCTAAGAACTAGTCCGTCAAAGTTTGCTGCCTTTTAGCACTTTCGACTCTTAAGGGAAAACGCCGCTCTGATGCAGCTCAGAGCGAATCAACGTATTTGGGTGCAAAAGAGAACCATACCTAGCATAAACATACCCATCCGGACGTGTTGGAATAGTCCATTGGGTCGTATGAGTTCGAGAATGAAAATTGCACCACTTTGCAACTTTACACTGCTTCCATTTGGCAACTTTTTCCTCAACTGGAAACTCATCACCACGGGAAAATGCCTTCGAGATAGCAAAAACCGAGAGAGGTTATTGTAGATGGTCTCAACACAATCCCATATCCTTAGACGAAGAGTCTATAAGCATCACAGTTTTCAATAAATAGTTCGTCAAAGTTTGCTGCCTTTTAGCACTTTGGACTCTTAAGGGAAAACGCCGCTCCAATGCAGCTTAGAGCGAATCGACGTATTTGGGTACAAAAGAGAGCCATACCTAGCATAAATGTACCCATCCGGATGTGTTGGAATAGTCCATTGGATCGTATGAGTTTGAGAATGAAAATTGCACCACTTTGCAACTTTACACTGCTTGCATTTGACAACTTTTCCCTCAACTAAAAACTCATCACCACGGGAAAACGCCTTCAAGATAGAAAAAACCGAGAGAGGTTATTGTAGATGGTCTCAACATGATCCCATATCCTCAGACGAAGATTCTGTAAGTATCATGGTTTCTGAGAAACAGTCTGTCAAAGTTTGCTGCCTTTTAGCACTTTGGACTCTTAAGGGAAAACGTCGCTTCGATGCAGCTCGGAGCGAATCGACGTATTTGGGTGCTTCTCCTTCAAATCAGCCTATTGCTGCAAGATGAAGCGCTGCTGCTCAAGTGTAAACGTTTGCTTGGATTGCAATTTATGTTGAATGAACTTGATTGAGGAAATGAACAAACATCACCTCATATTTATACAAAATAAGGCGACTCTTCAAGGAGGTCGGCCTCTCTTGAAAATAATAAATTACAAAATAATATCAAGGAAGGTCGGTGGTGTAGGAGCACCTAGAAAACACTAGGCAATTAGGAAGTCTAGGATGATTTTTTGTTTTTGATGTGTTACCTTGAAGGTCATGTTGACCATTGAGATAGAGTTAGAGGCTTAGGAACATGTCTTGATCAGGAGTGATCAGTAGGATAAGGAGTGGAAAGGCTTAATGATTTTTGGAACTCATTTTACTGATGAGATTAGAAACTCAGTTTACTAGGCATTGGCAAAAAGTGCAAAATGGTACATTTTTGTAAATTTGCCACAAGGTAACTACAATGTTCGGCCAAGGGGAGGCATAACTACTTTTGTTGACCTATATAGGGTGTGCCTCGACCTGAGAGGAAGGTTGGAAGCTTTTGCATTATTGGAAATTTATGATTACAAGAGAAGACAGTGATAAATTTGTGTAATTTTTCTAGTTTTTGCTTTGAATTGTGTGTTAATGGAATGATCCTAACACTGTGAATTGTGTAGAATGTAGTGCAGTTGTCTTCCAAGCATTTTTTGGAATAGTAGGTAGCTAGTTTCTTTGGTTAAAGTATTCTTTTGTAGTTAGTTCGTTTCTTTTGACCATTGAGATAGAGATAGAGACTTAGGAACATGTCTTGATCAGGAGTGATCAGGAGGATAAGGAGTGGAAAGTCTTAATGAGTTTTGGAACTCATTTTACTGATTAAGGGTAGATTAAGGGCTTTAGTTCTTGGAGAATGTTAGTCTTTAGGGTAGATTAAGGGCTAAGGAAGAGTTAGAGACATTGCACCAAGATTGACTTGGTAGGTTGATTTGTGATAGTAGTGGGGTTGGCCAGGAGAACCAGGGGTACTTAAACATGAAGAAGGTCCTAAAGGTTAAGGTGACGAATTAAGACACCAAGGAGATCTTGCGAGAAAGACCCAGAGCATGGAACAATGATTGTTCCATCCAACCCTACCCTATCAGTCAGCCTCATCCATTTAAATAAAATGAGTATAAATTAAATAGCCATAGGCCATCATTTAATTTATTACAACTTAATGTGATCTCTATCATGTATGAAAAATGTGGTAGCATAGACAAGGCAGTGGACTATTTGAAAAAAAACTTCAAAGAAATGTGGTCTCATAGAATTCAATGACAATCAAATGCAATTGAAAACTATTCATAGTTTTTAGTTATGCAATGTGAAGTAATTGCATAACTGCTTAGGTTGACTTTGTAAGAACTATATTGTAATTGAAAATTTTTCATCTATGAACATCTAGTTGTTAGTTATGCAATGTGAATTAATGATTTGAGTTTGAAAGATGTGTAATGCAATGTAATCAGCGATATAAATATAAACTACATAATATAACCATTCAGTTTTAAGCTATTGTACATTGATATTTAACCATTGCTCAAGATAAAATTTTCAAAGAGTTTAATCATGCACATGAGGAACAAATTAAATTTTGATTGTCAACTTCTATATATCAAATTATATCCAATAATCAAGTGTATGTCCATATACAAAAATGGCATCGACGCCAACTCAAACAAAGTTTTACAAAATCTGGCATATGCCATCTCAATATGTATTCAAAATTTACATGCCAAAATTTCTATCTCATCCTAAACTACTGGTGGATCATCAAAATGGAGCCTCTTTGAAGCACTCGTTGGCTTTGAAGGTAGCTGCACAGGAAAAATTCAAACCACAATTGAGATTAGTTATACTATGTAATTTAAAATTGAATAATTAACATCAAAATCAATATACATTGAATTTTAATTGAACTCTTGATTACCTAAAATATACGTCTCTTCAAAGGGTCAGGAGTCCTAGAATATACCAAATCAACTTTTGAAATGCCAATCTATATATGTGAACAAAAATATAAAATTGATCCAAGTTAGCATATGATTATTGGTAATAAGAACTTATTTACCAAACACAAAATAAAATAAGCACATGTACCTCTTTAGGTTGATCTTTTTCTTTAACTCCTTCAGGTGTTTCGACACCTCCTCTTTGATGGGTTTCAACACCTACTCTTTGAGGCGTTCCAATAACTACTCCTCTAGGCAGTGTGTCCCTTGTTAACATATCTGTAAAGCTCATAATTGCCTGTAAATAAAATTGACAAGTACATATGAAATTACCAATCTATGTCAACATATGTATAATCAATATAAGATCTTAAAAATCTTAATTCAATCCAATTTGAGTTCAATTACCTTCCCCTTATCTAGATTTGTGCTTCCATAGTCTGGACGAGGCTGCACCTCACTCACATTGGGTATTTCCTATAGGAGGAAAACAAGATAAACATATAAGCTATTATATAATTTCATTAATGACAATTCAAATGACAAGCAAGTATATAATATAAAATGTAAATGAGTGAGTGCAAAAATATATATTGCGTGTGTGTCCAATCCAAATGAAATGGCCCTAAGGGTACTATCAGTCACCCGTGTGAGCTCCTCCTCAGACATCAACTCTTAAATAGACCATGTAAATAAATAATAGTACTTGATACTATCTCTTATTAATATTCATTTAAAAACAAATGCAAGTTATGAAATTACAACTTAAACCTTACCTGTGTCACTATTCCAGCATCTCCCTCTCTAGCAGGAGAGGACTCTGTAGGGTGCGCTCCACTCGCCTACGACTGATCTATAATGTCCACATCATGGAGGTCATAATCAAAAGTGTCCAAGGGATGCTCAGCGGGTTGTACAAGAGGACCCAAGCATATCTAGCGGCACATAGTGCAAGTATGTGGCACACAAATATGTGGACCTGAGGAGGATGATGCAATAGCATTGGAGCTTTCACCAACATAACCAAAATGTGGCTGAGCTATTGTAGAAGAATGCAAAACCAAATGACCACTCAAAGAGTGAATAGCCTGAATAGTCTATGTGGATGCATCCTCGATAATATCTAGATGATATATTGGAGGTGGCAGAGGAAGGGGAGGAAGGGGAAGAAGGGGAACATTTGGGCGCGGGACTACTCTAACTACCCCTGGTCTATCCTGTGGCATACCTCCACCGACGCCCTGGAAGGGCTTAATGTCAAAGTAATTGACATGATGCCCTAACACAAACTCAACATATAATTTTTTAAGAAAGTAAAATGGTATGTCAGAATTATTGTTCGGTGGTTTATCAAAAACCATACACCAATGATCCCAAAAGTTAGCAACGATCTCCCTATGCATGCACCATTTTATGGAAAGTTTTGTTCTATTAACATTCACTGGCAAACCGGTGTGGGGGTCAATGAATAAAGAGGCTATTTGGGCTTTGGTTATTTGGAGATCTTTCACATCATCATAAGACAATCCACATCGATAATACTCCCTCATGTCTTCTCGCCACGAATAAAAAGAATTATTTTGGGTGGAGAGGGTTTCTATATTTTTTATTATTTCTCTCAATGTGCTTGTCATATCTCTCAATCGAGGCATTGTTTGATAAATTTCACAAATGCCCCTCAATTGCCCCAATTTTTCACCAATTAAGTCTTCAATTGGTGGCTGCGGAGGTGGTGGAGCATTTGGCATTTGTGGATTTACATTCGCAGCCATAATACCTGATTAAAGTTAAAAACTAATTAAACTAATTGAAATTACACAATATAAATGAAATTATTGTAAAAAAACCCTAGTTTTTAGTAAAAATCCAAAAAAAACCATACTTTTTCACAAAAATCAATAACAAACTCTTATTTTTGATAAAATACATCAACAACACTAATTTTTAATCAAGATCCATTTCAAAACATTAAGTTTTAATAAAAAATCAATGTAAACTGTAGTTTTAAAAAAAAACCAATACAAAACCGTATTTTTGAATTCTTTTTAATAAAACCTAATTAAACTTAACAAAATCTATTGAAAAATCGATTACAAGATCGAAAAAAACAAATACATACCTTTCAAATTGGATATCGGATCAAAACGGATATCGGATTTGGGATTCACCTCTTGCGCCCGTGTCAAACAGTGAAAAATGAAATTGAAGAGTCGGTTGTTTTTTAATATATAGTTTCCACAAATCGGATATCCGATTTTTGGAAACTACCTTTGGTTTTTGGTTCAGGTAGAAGTACTGTTACCTGAACCTAGAAAAGTCAACTAGGCCATTTCCGCGTTTTTGAGCCAATTCAAAACGTGATTTTTTCTCATTGCCACTTTTTGGCCCATCATGATCCTGCACATACCCCAAAGTAAGAATATTATTTTTGCCTTGGAATTTGTTCTTATTTCTTCTTTTCCATAAAAAAAATAAAATTTCAATAGAAAAACTAAACCAAAATAAATTTGACTCAAACTTTAGTCCTTTTACATAACCACTCAAAATTTAAGCCATGAGACATCATTCTTACTATCCCACCCAAGAATATTACCCATAAAGAGAGACCAAATTACAAAAGCATACTAACACTCAAAGAAAATATGTTCTAAATCTTCAACATAATTATAGACAGAACAAGGAATAGTAGAGGGACCTCTGACTAACTTCTTCAACCATAAGAACCATCTAAAACATGAATTTTTTGGTTTTATTTTATTAGACCAACAAACCTTGACCATCTTAGTCCACTCATGTTTCCTTAAGTCTAGGTTCCAAGAATGATTGACATGATCAAGCACCTCTTGAGGGTGAGCTAACATTTTGAACAAATTGTAAGACTTGACTATTAGTACCTAGGTGAGCCATCGATCCAACTGAAGTTTTCAAATCCTTCATCCTCAAAAATATTCGTGGCTAGAAAAATTAAAGAATCCAAAGCCTTTTTTACCATTACATATGATCTCTTATGTGAATCAGGAATATCAAATTCCTTTTTTAGTGTCCTATATTTTTAGAGAATTATATCATATTATATCATTAAAACAAATGATCCCTTTACCATTCCAATTTTGTAGAACACCCTTGAGCTAAAGCTAGAGGTTTGTTATTACTTCTCAAGTTCTACCACATAGATCTGGACCACATGATGCAATTATATTTTATATTTAAAGCTTCCCTTTCTATAATCAAGTTCCTACATGACTCCCAAGCCATCCAGATGCTAGGAAACAATGCAAAACTAGAGGGTTTTAAACAAAAATCTCCAAAAAACATATCATGTAAGTGTAATTTTTTTATTTTTTGGAGTAGATTCTTTCAAATTTTTCCTTATTAGGATCTTCCAAGGCTCATTACCTATCAATTCCTTTACAATATATTTAGATGCTAGGGCCATTCCTTGAATTTTAAAGTCTTTCGTCCCTATTCCCCCTTCCTATTTTCCTCCACAACACCATTACTATTTAATAGCATGTTTTTTTCCTTTACCTTTACCTTTACCATCAGACCACATAAACTTCCTTATTAACTTTTGCACTTTATTTATTTGGTAACTAGAAAAAAACTAGACTAATACATTGTATATTGAGTAGGAGGATATATTTTTTTGATGTATTTGTACCCTTCCTACGAGTGATAGATAGTTATTGTTTCATATTTTTAGCTTTTTTTTTAATTTTTGCAAACATCTAGTTCCGCATTTCTTTAAAAGAAGGGAATTCCCAAGTATCTGACCATTTTTTTAGGACCATACCATTGCTAAGTATTTTTTACTGACCAATAAGGAGGATTATATTTCCAACTCAATACTAAAGACGTGGCATCATAAATTTTGGATCCAAAGGCTTGATAAAAAAAATTTAATCTCACTACCAGGTTATCCAAATTTCCTTTCATCAATTCAGGAAATAATATAGTGTCATTTTCAAATTTCATATTGAGCAAAGAGGAACTATCAAGAAGTACAATGCCTTTTAGATTAGGTCCCATTTTTTTAGTCCTTAAAATATAATACATTGCTTATGCAACAATTATAAACAGAGTAGGATCCAATGGAAAACCTTGTCTTATAGACCTACCCAATGGAAGTGGATTATAAAGAGAGCCATTTATTTCAATTTGAGCATTTACATCCTTAAATATGACTATAACCATTTTTTAGAGTTCATTTGGAAAGCCAATTTCCTCTAAGATAGAAATCACAAAAGACCACTCAACTCTGTCATAAACTATTTTAAAATCCAGAAGCAGTATCCCCACATTTTGATCTTACTTCTTCTTTCCCAATCCAATGCTTCCCAACTAGTAATAAAATTTTATAGAATATATCTTCCCTTGATAAATCCAGTTTGAATATTATTCATTATCACTGGAAGAATCTATATTAACCTCCTCACCAATAGTTTTGCAAAGATTTTATATGACACATTTAACAATGTGATAGGCCTCCAAATTTTTATATTACTTTTATCCTTGTCTTTTGGAAGTAATTTTATTATACCTTTGTTAATGTCACTCCTTAGGGTTCATTTTTCAATAGCCTCTTGATAAACCTGAAAAAGGTCATCAACTACCCAATCTATATTATCTTTGTAAAACTCAATTGGATGACCATCCACCTCAAGAGAATTCCCATTATGAAATAATACAATAGAATTGTAGATTTCCTCTTTATAAATTTATTTTTTAAGATTTAATTCCATCTCTTCTATGGTTTTCTTGGGTATTAACTATCTACACATCTCTTGAGCATTTTTGCAAGAATTATTAGTATCTTCTACAGTGAATAATTTTTTGTAGAATTCAAACAAGATTCCATTAATTTTCTCATTCTCATGAATCCATGCATCACTGATCTTGATCGACCCTACTAATTCAATGGCATGCTTTATCCTCAATAAATTAAAGAAATACTTGGTTCATTTGTCTCCATACTTAACCAGGTTCATTTTTCCCCAATCCTTTCCCCCTAGGCCTTTTTAATTTGAAATTTTTTGAGCTTATATTTTATATTCTTTACCTTGTTCACCAAAATTTCATTATCTTTATCCACTTGTACCTTATCCTCAGTAGCTAGAAACTCATCATGCATGGAACATTCTAATATTCTATTGTCAATTGCATAATTCTTACCAATAGTTTTCAAAAGGGTCTTAAAATTGGAAACCAAATTAACCTAGTATCCAATGGAAAAATCCTTAGGAAACAAAATTAATAAATTTTCCTCAATTTTTTTATACCATCCTAACAGTCTTGATATTTTAGCAAATCGGTGTTAAGTTTAGATAGGCTATCCTTCTTTCCATTAGATCTATATCCACAAGATTTGATTACTACCCTTGCTTTGATTGGGTAGTGATCTAAAAGTCTTTTGAGCTCAATTTGAACATAATTTTCTCCTTTTCTACTTTCAAAGCAGAATGTATCCTCATGAGCATAAAATTGGTCAAGTCTACAATAGACTCTTTTTAGGTCATTTTGGTAATTACACTATGTAAACCAAATACTCTTGGTGTCTCTATTCTTTTCTTCTAAGCTGTCAAATAATTTCAATAGTTTCTAATCTAGTCCAATAAAATTGTTCATTACCTTTCCATCCCCAAGGATAACCTCGAAGATTAGTAACACACCATCTCCAAACTTCTATTCTCTCTCTATAATTATTTTGAGAATAAATTGAACATATACTAAACTTTTGGTTATTTCTTTCCAATGTTACCCAACAACACCTATTACAGGGGGAGCATCTAGGGTGAACATCTAGGGTGAAGAGCAATCTTGCATCGATCTATGATATTTCTTTTCCAATAAGGGCTGAATCGGCTTCAGTTAGCTGAGTATGGCGGTCTGCAAGAGCTTGGGCGTTAGGAGTACACGGCATGAAGGAAGAACGAATGAAATCATCCAGCATTGGTCAAAAATTTCATCGGCATGACATAAAGATTTTAGAGGAACCTGGTTTAACGTCCCTTCGAAATGACGATAGAAATAGGCGACATGGTTGTAACATGAGTTTGCAATGGTCGAAGGTCTTCATCGGGTTGATATACGAGCGTCGAAAAGACAACACATTGAGTCCCTTTGATACTACAAAAAGGTGGCGGTGTTCGCTCATATCGGTGAGACACATTGCTTTTGGTAGGGTGGTGATACAAGTCTCTTCAACATCCCTATATTCATTTCATCGGAGAGACATTGGAGACTCGGTGAGACAGTCTCGAGTCGATTCGACAGGGTGATAATTGGGACCAGGATGACATGATTGACAGGTTGCAATAACCTGCAAGCCCATGATAGACTTTGAAGGAGGCTGTGGTATGGCGGTTTGGAAACCACAACCATGCGATGGTTCGGTGATGAAGTCTACAGTATGGGGATACAGAACTGCAAGCCCACGACAGTCCATGCGGGTAGCGTGAGGTATAGCGGTAACCGTGAGCACCGTAGTGGTGATTTGGAAGGATTGTGGTAGAGCGGTGTAGGCAGTATTGTGGTGAGATCGCTGATAGGGAAGTAGTGGTGACATGGATAGATAGAGGGGTGAAATGCAATTGGACAATGGGTCAATTCACATCATTGTTGTGAATTGTGAATGATGATGAGGATGGCCATCGGCGAGAAGGTGAATATCGGTGTGACATGGAATTTTCTCAGCTTGATAATGTGATATGTTTTCGATAGTGTGGTGTGAAGTTGGTGATCGATAGCAGACAACGAGGAAACCATTAAGGTTGGTGATTGGAGGAAGTAGCAGTACTAAGGAAAGACAGGTAAAAGCATTAAATGAAGATCCGATTACCAGAAACCCTAGATGGCTGACATAGTTATAGTAAAAGGAGAAAGCTTGTTGGTGACGACAGAGGGAGGATATAAAATTGATCAGATAAAGGAAAGAAGGGGGGCCAGAGGTTGGTGAGAAGAGAGTCGACAAGGAAGAGAGAGGCTAGACTAAGGAGAGTCATCTATAATGGTCTGGTGACTAGACTTGAGAGATTAGAGTGAATCTGTTTTAGATTTGCAGACTTGCAGATGATTGTAATCAAGCATATATGATGGCAGTGTAATACTGTAATGTCATTTTCGTTAATAAAATAAAATAGTTGTTTTTGCTCTTGCATTTTTGTTCTGCAAACCTATGTTGTTGTCTGAGTTTTGACCTATAAGGGGAGTACCCTTCATCAGGGATCAACCAGAATTAGTGATTGATTTCTTCCAGTTTGGCCCTATTAAGATTGTTATTCCACCTTTTCCTTTTTGATGATTAGTATACAAAACAACTACATTTTTTCATCCAAATCTTAAGGAATTGTGCTATTGAAATTAAACATCCTTATCTTTCATAATTAGAAGGAAATCCAAATCACTTTTACTATTACAAAAGGACCTCAATAAATATTTCCTCTTTGGGGATTCTAAGCCTCAAATATTCCAACTTATATAATTTAAAATCATTTTTGGGGTGGAAGTTGATGGTACTTTTTATTCTTATATAATCTATCAAAATAGGAGGGTAGCCCTTCTCCTTTTCTCTTCTTACCACGTTTTTGTGATCTATTGGTTTTTCTCACTTCCTTCCCTTTTTGGTTTCTTCTTCTTTATTCTCCTTTTTGTCTTTCCTTTTATGTTCATCCCTAGTTTCTTGATACAAAGGATTAAATAAATTAATGTCCATGTTTTATTTTTTGTACTCATTATCATATGGGATCACATCTGAGTCAACAAAGCTTACAGCGTCTAGAGGGTCTAGGGTCTCTCAGCCTTACTCATTTTTATTTTCTCTTTTAATTTATCAAGAACAATTTCTTGTACATTTTTTTTGAGCTCATTAGAATATTCTTCAACAAACATGATTGCATCAGTTTCTTCTTATTTTCTCATTTATTCAAATTGCTAGGGATAAAATTTTCCTTATTGAGAACATTCATTGTTTCACATTTCTTAGTTTCCTCCTCCCCGCAATTTTCATTTTTTTCCTCATCAACCATATTAGGGATGGCTTCTATTTATTTATGCACTTTGTCCTCAAAGCAAGGTTTTGGTTCTATCACATTATCTTCCCCTGAGTGAGGGTTTAAGGACCCACATTTTATCTTCCTCTCAAGGATTTTTAAACATCATGACTATTGAAGGAAACCCTAGGTAGTCTACCATTCATTTTATTATTTCCAATTTTCGGGTAGTCTCTTTTTTGATGCCCACCAGTTTTACATAAGAAACATGAATTTAGACCCCCTAGGGCTTCTATTTCACAATTGAATAAATTTCCTTCAATCTCAATCTCAATTATTTCAGGGATTTAAACCCCTATGTTAAAATAAATTAACATTCTAGGATTCTTGTGTGGCAATGTGGACCTGGTATTTTCAATTTGCAAAAAATTACCAATAGGTTTTAATATCTGAGGAAAAAACACCCACATTTGTGGGGGCACATTCTTGATATTTATCCATCTTGGCACAGAGCAAAATATAATTTTATTTTGGGTAACTTCAGATGATCAAAATACTACCATAAAGAGGTACTTCTATATATTCCAAAAGTCTTTCTCTAAAATCCTCTTTTGCATACTATGATTTCTCAAAAACATGACAAATAATCCTTTTTTACCATCTTGCAAAATGAAATGTATATTCCCATCTTTTTACCTCACACACTATTTAGCCAATTATCAAAAAAATAACTCACTAGAAGATTATTCATATCCATGAAAGTAAGAAAAATAATCGTATTTTTAACCTACTTTCTTCTTTTTTAACGACATTTAACATTTCTTCATTAAGGTTTACTCTCAAAACCCTAGGAAAAGGGTTTCCTTACCTCCTTCACATTTTCCTCTTGCTCCTCCCCTCCTTCAATGGGCCTTCCAAAATTGCCTTTGAATCCCACATTAAATTCCACATTATCTACAGGTGTTTCCAATTCTTTCGATTCTTCCATATGAAAATCTTCTCTGAAGGTTTTACATGCTTCATGTTTAGTATTAATGGCCTCCCCACTACCAAAAGTTAAATAAAATTCACACACTCACACAAAAAGGTACCAAGTATACCCTGGCCATTACAAATGAATTTCAATTTAAAAATTCAAATAAACCACTTGCCCTATGAGTACCTAGACAAGTACACAACCTAAGCCCCAACACACAACGACCAATATAAAGGAAATAAAGCTTGACCTTGAATAAAACTAAGAGAAAAAAATCAAGAGGCAAGAAGGGGCTCCCAATAGTGTCTTTTCATCTCTCACTCACACAAACCAAAGCCCCCAGATCTCAGTTTATAATATTTTACAAATATATTTTAAATACCACTAGTCCACATATATTGGGAAGTGTAAAAGACATCAAGATGCATTAGGTAAAGTGAAAAAAATTAATTTTCAAATCACATAAGATAATTTTGTGGTTGTAGATTCATACTTGATTCATAATTTTTTCCCTACACAATGCTGATATAATATTCTAATTCAGAGAAAATTGTTAGTCTATTCTTCATTTTTCCTAATATTGGGGTACACCATATTCTAATCCATATTATATTTAGGAATTAATCTATTGTAGGGCTAAGTATCTTTTTTTATATTTATATTCCCACAAGTTTCATTTAGTATTCTAATATTCAAATCTTATCTTATGGTTATTATTCTAGATTAATTATGCTTAAGTGTACACATTTTATTCTATTAGCCTAGACTGTGGTTAAGAAAAAATTATTTTCCTTTATATTTTGGTGAACCTATCTAATCCTACATGATTTTTTTCTTCATAGGGTTTTTATTTTCCAAAAGGATTTTGGATTTATATTGTTACGATTTTATGTCATATTTCATGTTTGATATCTATTTTCTATTTTAGTGCTTTGTTGATAATTCTTTTAGGGTATGGTATTTATTTATATATGACATCTATTTCCCATCATACCCAACCTTACATCATCATTAGGATTTATAATTTATTCTATTTTCATATTTTTTTTATTAATTAATTTGGCACTAAGGGGGGCAAATCCATAATACATCAAAGTTTCTGAAAAAAACATCATAAAAAAATATATACATAAGGTATGGTCTACCAAAATTCCTACAAAATTCCCTTCCTTTGCTCACTCCTCCTTGCCACCTACCTCCACCATTGAGGTCTCATCCCCTTGGGAAGCAACGAGGGTCATGCTTGATGCACCTGTCATTCCCTAATATGCACCACTAAGCTCCATCAACAACTCGATGTAGCTCGATACTTCCTGCAAACATCCCTTCGGGTCCTCGCCTTCGCTCTATATTATCAAAGGAATCCATAGGCCATTCTATTCCATGGTGATTTTTGACCGCACCTCCAATGTTGGCCTCAAACCCCATCCTACCATGGCCCATTCTAAGTACTTATCCACATATGCCCTCCACTGTGTTAAAATATAAACTTTATTTTATTATGAAAATTCATGTCTCATTAAGAGACATACCTATCCATATATGTACTTAAGGATCTTTGGATCCATATTTTTCAATGTAGAAAATACAATATCAATTTATGCTCTCCAATTTTCTACATGGTATCAGAGTATTTGAAAACACTTGGGCTAAAGATTTGAATGTCAACAATGATTGTTGGTTGTTTGAAGGCTACTCCATGAAGTAGAATAAAGCGTTAGGAAATGAAAAATTCCTTTGATATCTATCTTGGAAAGGTTGTATGAATAGGGGAGATGTAGAGGAAATGTTGAAAGAAAATAAAGTTGTTGAAGGGTGTTGCATCATTTAATGTAATGCATAGAGAAGAGGATAAAGTTGTGCATATTCAAAATTCTTTAAGATTGGAGAAAGAATTTCCACTCCAATATTTTTTATGGTGACAAAATAATAAAAAGTACATTAGCAAGTGTAAGTTGATGCAAAATAAAGGATTTCATAGTTTTAAAAATGAATCATTAAAGACATAGTTGTCACCATCAAAACCATTGTAAAGAAGAGTTCACAGTAGTTTTTTTTTTTAAGTTGTCCACCATATAAAAATCTTAGTTTTAGGTGAAAATATATTGCAACATTGGTGAAGGGGCTTCCATAGATAAATAGTTTTCACTAAGTAAAGGATAATATGTTGCAGCTAAACAAAGAAAATAAAATTGTCAATTTGGATTACAGTTTTTATGTTCTAACAAAGTCACCAAAGAAGGTGCACTAAACTACCAAGGAAATTATGATTTTTTTTCACCAAACAAAGGGGATTGATATTAATAAGAGGATCATAGTTTTTTCTAGTTACTCCTAGTTTTATATCATAAAACGGTGAATTGCAATTTTTTAAGTAAATCAAAAACTAATTTAATGGAAGTCATTGTAGTTCATTTTTAAAGCAAAAACCACAAATTTGAGATATCATAAGTTATATTAAAGCTCTAAATGAAAATAAAGAATCTAGGATGAAATTCACAAGAGATTAAAGAGGTTATTGCAATTTGTAGAGTAAAACCCATCAATCTAAAGGAAGGAAATTTTATCAATCAGAGGCAAACTATAGCAAGGGAAGAAGACAAATAAGATTGTAAGAGTTTGTAGATAATTGAAAAGAAAGATCATTGTGAAAAAGTTAAATTTGATCATAAATTTTGAAGAGATTTTAGCTTTAGAATAAATTCTATCTACATCTATTGTTGGCATTTGAACAAAGAAAGGTGATCACATTTTTTTGTAAAATTTTCACATTATTTGTTTAAGTTTACAATATTTGTTAAAGTCTAAGTTTGAAGAGATACAAATTAAGTGGTACATCATTTAAAATGATAGAAGAGTGAAGGTGTATGAAACCACTCAAATCAATTATCATCAAGTGTTACTTAAGTGTTCCTTTGTGGTTAAATTATAACCATATAAGGAAATTATTTTTCAATTGGAAAGGTTAGTAAAATATTAATATGTATGAAAAATACTTTGGAAGAACTTGAGAAAATTATTAAGAAAAATGAAGAATTAGAAATAGAAAATAGGTCACAAAAGGAAGATATATCAAAATTGAGAGAATAAAATATTTTGTTTAGTGAATTACTTGAAGCTTATGTAAAGGAAAACCAGAGTTTGAAGTTTGAAGCTTATGTAAAGAAAAACTAGAGTCTAAAGTATAAACCTACACTATGTAATGTATCATGTGATACGAGTGATTTGTTTTATTAATTAGATGAATTTTTTGATAAAAGTGATATAGCTAAAGCCTCTTTTGATAAGAAAATATAAGGAAGAAAGTAATATTTTTGAATCTACTGTAAATATTTCTAGTTGTGAGGATAATGATAAAGGATGTTCTTCAAAGAATGTTGGATTTTTAAGATAATGAAAAGAATGGGATATGAAGGAAAAGGTTTGGGAAAATATGGACAAGGAATTATAGAGCCCATTGAGCCAATAGTAAGGCCAAAGAATGAAGGCCTTGGATATGCTAGTAGATGTTACAAGTTCAAACAACTTATTTCAAGAAATACAATGCATACAATGTTCTCATTGCTAATAGGCATGGACATAAAAAAGAGATGTGTTGGGATATTCATCCTTGTAGTATTTGTGGATTGAAGAACCATTATGAGAAATTGTGTTGGAAGAAAAATTGGAAGAAACAACCTTTAAAAGATAGTATACAGATGGATTATGAATGGATTGGTGTATCTAATTGGAAAAAGGTCTCAAATATGTTCAAAATACTGTACAAGCATAAATATTCTCATGCCAAACAAAATAAAAAATCATTGGTATGAGATTTGAAGTTGGAGCATTCATATATGAGAGATTTGAAGTTGGATCACTCATATATATAGAATAATACACATTGATCATAAAGATCATTATTGAATGGTAGTAGCGTTGATAGCAAAAATCATTGTTGAAGCTAAAAGTTGTGCTCTTGATCACAAAGATCATTTTTGAATGGTTGTGATCGTAAAGATAATTTTTGAACCTAAAAATTTGAATTATTGATCACAAAGATCATTGTTGAAGTTGATCGCAAAGATTATTGAAGAATTCGATCAAAAATATCATTATTGAAATTTGATCGAAAAGATCGTTGTTTTGATTAAATGGGGAAAATAGGTTTTGAAGGTACCCGAAACCCTATACAACATGAGAAATTTTTTTTTCCTAAGAAGATAGGCCTAAAGATACCAGCAACAAACCAACACTAAGAAATGAAGATAGATAGAGTGTTGAACAAAATATTAAATAGCAAACCAACAACAACATTCAACAACATCAAAACAACAAAAAACCAACCAAGACCTAGCAGAAATAAAAAAATAGAACAAAAGATCCTAACACTATTTCATACTGCTTAAGGTGTTGGCCACCTCAAGCTCCTGGCTCCTATGCAAATCAATCATATCCAACAGCTCCTTCTTCTCAACTTCAAAGGACCTTTTCCAATTGGTCAAACCTTTAGTAGCAGGGCCTTTGGTGTCATCTTTCGCTCCCTTCTTTCCCTTTCCCTTTCCCTTTGGCGTATGTTCCTCCATTAACTCAAACAAGTACAGTTGATCCTCTCTTAATTCACTAATCTTTTTGAACAAGACTTCTAAGGATTCCACACTAATTTTAATAGAAATGTGGCACACATGCAACAACTTTTTGATGTCTACATTGGTACCCACAACCTTGACTTCCAACCCAGCCAACCGCTCATCACATAGAGATTTGAAATCCTAGAATGAACCCTCTAGGTCCACAATTTTGTCAATAAGAATGTCTGACATTGAGCTTTTCGACACATTCTTCAAGTTCTCCTTCAAAGCCCTAATTTTAATGTTAACTTTATTGAACTCCTGAAGAGTCCACTTAGCTAATTTAAAGGTTCCAGTGGCCCCAACCATTGCCATGTCCAGTAGCTCAAAAAATTAAGGGAGACTCATCCTTTAAAGAAGAAAAGTCCTTAGAGAGGGGGTCAACTTTCAGGGGTTTCGATTTAGCACTCATCCTCTTAGAGTATTCCTCACCTTGACCCTTATTTTTGTCCTACAGATCATCATTGGTTAAGTTCTGATCCAGTGATTCCTCAATATCCATTGCCTTATCACCAAAAACCTTCTCCTCATTAGGTACCTTGGCATCCTTAGCAAGAACATTCGAGACCTATTTTTTCAACTTAGCAATGCGTTTGGATGACCTCCTTGGTTGGTCCCTAGCCTTTGAACCTGGAACATTCTCCTACACACCCTCCTTATTTCTTCCCTCATCAATTTCACCCTGCCCAACAACCAACTCCACCTTCCTGGGAGAGGAATCATCTGACCCCACCTTCATATCCTCGCTATAAGAGAGAATAACAAGCTTAGGATCTCGACTACTTTTAATACAACCCTTCTTCCTTTTTTGAGAAGGTGGCCTCAGGGGACAGAGGACCCTCCTCATCCTCTTCATCCCACCCTTCATCTTCAACATTGTTGGTATCCAAACCAGAAGAATCAAACCCATCACTTAGAGTCTTCTACGTACCCATAATAGCAATGGCAGGGAGAAGGGACTTAACATGATCCATGATTAAAATAATGAGGCCCTCATGGAGAACCGAATCCTTCCTATTTTTTATATGAGCATACATCGAAATATCCATGAAAAAAAGAAGAAAAAATGGAAAAGAAACAAACAAACCATGTATGAAGTGATTTAAGAGAGTGACATGGTGACCCAAAATAGCAGTAAACCTACCTTCCAATGTCACATAACAAATTATTACTCGCCCATATCCACCCAAATTTTCTTGATATACTTGCACTCATAGCCCCAACTCTCCATCTTAATCAACTTTTTCCTCTCATCATCTTTGAAAAACTGGGCCATCACATCCTCATTAATCTTCTTGTCCTTGTAAAACTTATGGACAACCATCGACATCCCCATCATAGAAGCAATCAACTCCTCATTCACCTCCACTTCCAACCCCCTTTATTTGTAGCTTTCGATTATGCTAGCAATAAAGTGATGGAACCATATAGTAATTAATAAAACCATGTAAGTGTATAACCACAGTTAAGGAGGTTCCCACTGATTTTTGGAACTCGATTTTCGAAAGAATCCAAAGGAAATTAGCTGGGTGGAAGGGCTCTATCCTAAGCCATGCTGGAAAACTTCAACTTCTCACTGCGGCTCTCCAAGGTATCCCCACTTACTTCCTCTCCATTTTTAAGATGCCTAAGTATATTGTTGATAAATTTGAAAAAATTCAAAGGAATTTCCTCTGGTTCGGGACTAAGGAAAAGAAGAAACTTGCTTTGGTGAAATGGGAAAGGGTCTTCTAGGCCAAACATTGTGGTGGTCTTAAAATCAAGACAATCGTCAACTCTAACAGGGCTCTAATGGCCAAGGTCGGTTGGGATCAATTAAGGAGCACTAAGGACTGGTGAAAAATTTTGAATTCCAAATATCTCCAAGATAGACCCTTGATTGATTGTCTCTCAGAGTCTCACCCCTAGGGCTCTGCTGTCTGGAGGAGAATTTGCAACACACAGGGCTTGTTAAAGAAAGGGATTAAGTGGAAAATGGGAAATTGGATTAGAATCATATTTTGGGAAGATACTTGGCTAATTGACTCCCCTCTGGCTTGCTCTAACTTTAGGGCTATGATGGGTGCAGCCTAGAGATTCTTTGGCATCCATATCAGTGACTACGTTTATGGCCCCCCTAGAGCTAGGATTTGTAGAGACCTTACCCTCTGTTTCCCCCAATCCCATGAAATTTTTTGTCTTTCTTGATCCCTTCAGATGATTCTTTCTAGCACCAGGTTTCCATCCTATGACAGGGAAGATGAGTTTTTTTGGACTTTAGACAAACGGGGGGATCTCTCTGTGTGGTTAGCTTATAGACTATTGACAAACAAAAATTCTACTAAGGAACCCTAGAAGAAGGTTTGGAATTGCCACATGATCCCTAAAATTAATTTCTTCTAGTGGATGACCTATCATAACAGGATTCTTACCCAGGACAATTTGAGGAAACGAGGTTTTTGTTTTCCCAATAGATGTTTTCTGTGCAAGAATGGGGAGGAAACCGTCAGTCACCTTTTATTACACTGCCCATTTGTTGCCAAAGTTTGGGGGCTGGCTTTCGAGAAACTTAATGTCCCTTGGGTTATGAGCAAGGATCTCTTACCATTCATTCTAGGTTGGTATGGTTCATATTCCCACCCTCTACCTGGTGAAATTTGGAATTAGGTCCCTCATGTTTTGGGATGGTGTTTGTGGAAGGAGAGGAATAATAGGGTTTTTAGGAATGTTGAGAGGAGCCCCAAGGATGTTTTTGGCATTGGTGCTCGAATCATTGAGGAGAATATCTCTCTCTTTAATGGGAAACTCCCGGAGATGGGGCCGTTGGATTACGAAATAAAAATGGCCAAGGAGTGGCACCAGGATTTAAAGGCTAACTCTTTTGATAAATTGAAACTCTTAGCTAGGAAAAATATTAAATAGGAGCCTCTGGATAGAGGATGGTTTAAACTTAATTTTGATGGGGCTACTAAGGGCAACCCAGGCAGGGCAAGTATTGGTGGTGTTATCTGAGATCCTGCGGGGGTTTTGGTGGTGGGATTTGTGGGAGGTATTGGGTTTTAGTCTTCATTAGTGGTGGAGGCTCGTGCGCTACTAATGGGCCTCAAAATTGTTGTTTCTTTGGGGATTTCTTATCTCCACATTGAAGAAGACCCCAAGTCTATTATGGATGTTGTGAATAAAGACAGACTAATTGGCTGGAATACTAAGGATATATTGTTGGATGCTAGTTTCCTTTTATCCAAATTTAAAGATAAAAAGGTGACTCATATCTTTAGAGAAGGCAATCAAGTGACAGATGTCCTGGCTAATCTTGCCTCTGGCTGGGATTCTGCTAAATGTTGGAGGAAAAAGGAAAGGTTACCACCAAAAAATCAAGCTTTAATTGTGCGGGAACAAAGCAACCATGTTTTTCTATGATTTTAAATCCTTGGATGACGAAAGCTGAATGGGGGGTCCACCTGATTATTTTGGGGGTCTGGTGGATGAGTGTCGAAATTGAGATGGCATACAGGTGGAGGGTTTATGGTAGAGATTTTTGTGTGTGGGGCACGGATTGGAGGATCCACGTGTCTGTCCTTTGGACATGGTGGATGGGGTTGGGTTCTAAGGTAATGGAAAGTTGGCAGGGTTTAAACTTGAAGGATGGTAGCATGACTAAAATTGGCAGCTTAATGAAGATAATTTGGAAGGACGTGACTTCATTAAATCTAAGTAGTCGTACCAAATATCTATTCTCTTGGGGATCATGGGATATCTTTTTTTATCTCATTCTTGCATCAAGTTGTGTGAGAGTATTTATAATGATTTGTCTCTTCATTATGGAAAATTGCCTCCTTCTAGGGTCTTCGAGCTTGATAGTTTAGCGTCAGTCTCCTTTGACACCTTTTGTATGGTTTCTAATTTTAGTTATACGACCATTCCGCATTATTTTTTGTGCATTCCCTCAATGCCCGCCAATTCTTGCCTTGTTGGTCGCAATCATCCCAAGAACTTAATTAAATTCATTGTCAGATCACCCTATGGTGATTTTCCCTTCCGCACATATGATCTATATGCGGGTGTTATTAGCCTTTCTTGTATGCCTTGCGTTAACAATCACAATGTGATTATCATCCGTGGCTACTGCATTCGGTATTTTTTGCAAATTCTTGGGTTTCTTGTGTAGGTTGGTAATATGGGTGGTGAGCGGGTGAAGACTGAACCAGACAATTGCGAGGAGTTTTAGAACAACCCGTTAGTCTAGCACATCTGTGTGGAAGGTGGCATTGCTCCGCTTATGGAGATCTTGGTCAGTCATGATCCTAACTTGTCGGGTTAGTTTTCCAACTCGTGGAAGGATCGTTGGGTCTCCATTAGAGGAATCTCGTTTGAACTCAGTGAGGAAGTCATAGCACAAGCCATGGGATTACTGTGTACTGGGAAAAAATACCCAAACACACCAAGAAACCAGATCATGAAAGCTTAAAACCTTTTTTAGAGGTGAGGAGGCCTCAGTGTAGAACCAGTCGGGTTTTGGGAGAGATGGTCTCCCGAAGCCATCGGATCAGGTGTGCTTGGCGTTGATGAAGTACATCACTTTGGAAGGTAGGTTTAAAACCTGCTTCTTTTATCACTTCCCTCTGTTAAATCATTTAAGACACAATATGTTGCTTAGTTTCCCATTCTTTCTTTTAAAGGACTTGGAAAACTCAGTCAAAAAATGCAAAGTGTCAACCAACCTTAACCCTAGTGATCTCCCACCACTCCCGCTCCATCAAGGGCTAATTCAGAGACTTTATCACTTTCATTTGGCCCTCTATCCTCCCAAAGCTATCATGGCTATTCGCATTGAGAACATTGAACCCCTGTCGACTGTGAATAATTCCCCGACCGAGTCTAAAAGCCCTTCCCGGAAATCCAATACGGGCACTACGGGGAATCCCAAAGCCAAGATAACCACCAAGAAGCTTAAGGGAGGTTTGGGTTAGGCTCATGCTAGCGCGGCAAAGGGTCTTTGTGAATTGAAATCCACTCAGGTAGACTCGGCCTACAAGGCCACCATTGCAAAAAAAGGAAAGGAGAAAGGCATGTTGGCCCTGACTGCTAAGGATGGAAAGGGAAAGAATGCTATAAGGAAAGACTTTAGAGGTGACACAGTTGTGGGGACCACTGAGATGACTGGCAGGGAAAATTCCAGAAGGAGATGGGTATGTGCAGGACCATGATGGGCCAAAAAGTGGCGATATGTAAGCCATATGATGGCCCATGTGGCTGACGACTTTTTTTTACCCAAAATTGATGAAACGAAAAGGGTTTTTAGAGGAGATTCTCAGCTTTCCACCAATATAGATTATGCTTTACTTTAAATCTAATAAATAATTATTATTCATTTTCTATTAGAGTTACGAATAAAGTCCTGATTGATAGGCTGATTGAAAAACATCTATAACTTTCAAATGGTATCACATTTTTTAAATTTGAAACACGCATCACATTCTATGCTTCACATACTATAGGATTAAAAAAAAAAAATTGAATTTCATGAATTTTTGACCAAGTTAAGGTGGTTAGACATACAAGCTTTTATATTTTTTAAAAGTTGTAATAAAAAATTCATAATTAATTATTTACTTGGAAAAATTTATAAAAAAATATACATCACATCGAGACATGAGTCCTCTACTTATATATAAAAGCTTATAAAAAAATATTATCATTTTATTGTGGTTAGGGTGGTTAGACAGACACCTACTTCTTATTTTTACCTTTGAATTTAAATACTATTGCATTGAAATTTCAAATTTTCACCAAATAGATTTTAAAAAATAAAATAAAGGGTCTAGTAGTTTAGAAACTAAATTCAATTTTCTACAAATTCAATTTTTACATTTTTTTGAAATAATATAGATAAATTATTCAAATTTTTAGGTCAAGTTGTCTAACTCTGATTTTTTGTCTTTTTATTGCCACTTAAGGGCCTATTTTTTCCATGATGATCCTGCACATACCCAGATCTGGGAGGCTAGCTAAGAACAACAAAAATAGGTTGATTATTGAAGAATCGAAGGAGGAGTAGTCTGACAGCAAAGGGTACAAGAAAGAAGAAACTGAAGATGATGAGGAAGAAAATGTGGAGGGGCCCCAGTTTACTCCTGAGGATAGCAAGGTTCCTATTGATGGCTTTGCCTCTCACTCTTTGCATCCTTTGGTCAAAGAGCCTGGAGAGGTCCAGGGGACCATGGATATTGGGGAGGAGCCTTGTGATGTGGTGAAGATAATGGACATGCTCAATAAAAGGTTCTAGGGGTTGACCCGCTTCACCATGAAGCTGGGCCACTTCGTCACGAGCACTCTGTCTAATGCTATAAAGGAGGATCTGGAGGAAAATAACAGTCAAGAGAACAAAAAGTGTGTGGGTGATGAGGCAGTGGACCTCCTAATTAAAAATTGGGACAATGCCAGTTAGCTGCTCCATGTTCCTATTTGTCAGCTGACTCTCTACGGTCTCTATGCTGCCTATGGGTTGTTTCTACTTTTTTTTTCCTTAATGTTTTCTATTTAAACTTGTTCCTTTTTGGCCATAGTGGCTCGTTGTGAAGGGTATGATGCCCTGTAAATGCTGCTTAACTTTTTAAAAACAAAAGGAACTAAAGAAAATTAAGGATTATATTTTCATATTTTAAACTTTTCCCAATAATATGTTGTCTCCATTATGTGATAATGAGATTAAAGAAATATTTATGGATGAACCATATCAACACAATATTTATATAAAGAAACTGTTTTGAGAAAAAATCCACATGCGAAAGAGGAAAATTATGTATTAATCTTCAAGAGAGAGATACATCCAGCACATTAGCACTATTTTCACTCAAACAACACTCCAATAACATCTATATACCTATAACACAATCTTATCTCATTTAGTGGAATAATTTATTGATCAAATATGTCATATGGGAAGATGAATATTTTATGTAGAAGCACTCATAATTGACCAACACTAAGGATAATTCTTCTCTAAGGAGGGGGACATACTATGTCTTTAACCGAATATCTATAATAAGTAATGTATAGTTTTGATTAGAGGTAAAAAATGGGTTTTCAAGGGGCCCGAAACCCTTTACAAAAAAAGAAGTTGAACCAAAAGATACAAGCAATTAGAACATATGAGTCCAACCACAACAAAACATCAACAAAAAGTCAGCAAAAAAGGTAGAACCCAACCAACAACATTACATATTTTTCATAATATCAATGGCCTCCATATCACAGACCGCATTCTTCAGGCCCTCATCCCTAGCAGTAGACAACTCTTTAATAGGAGCACCATCTTGAGCTTTGGTTTTTCTAGCCCTAGGCCCACTCAAATTAACCTCACTAATCAAAACATTACTCTTCTCACCACCCTTATCACAAAGCTTCACACCCTCCATCAGCATGCCACCAACACTAGTATCCCTAGCCTCCTTACAAATTTTAACACTATCAATAATACCAACAAATTCAACATTGAACCCAAATTTAGTCCCCTCCCCACCTTTATCCATATTAGCATATAACTTCTCCATGAGATTTTCCAAGGTGAGGACTCTTTCTTCAAGATTCTACTTCATCAGAAGCATTTCCTCCACCACATTTTTTAGAGAGTTCATGAGATTATCAATCTGATCTTGAACAAGGGATTCATCCACTTTGCTCATCATACCACACACTTTTATATTTATCATATTGAGTTCATGAAGAATCCATTTAAAAAGCTTATAGAAAATAATGGAGCCCTCTTTGGCAGCTCTCAAAACATCAAAAATATTTTCTTTTTCAATAATTAAAACCTCCTTAACCTCAACATCCTCCTCACATGAATAACTTCCTTTGTCCACACCATCTGCGACATCCTTTCCCTTATCGGCAACAACCTTTCCATTTTTAGTAGCAATCAGTATCTTGATTTTGTGAATGGACTCCACAATCTGCACAACAACCACCTTCCTTTTCATTTTCCTATCTAGGCTAGAAGCCTCAACACCCTAGTCCATCTCAACCACAACCTTCTTATCCTTCTACAAATCCCTAACCCCAACAAGAGAAATCACAACATCTTGTCCGCCAACAATTTTATATGGAGAATTAGACTCTAAATTTTTACTCGCAGACCTCACCGCCATCTTTTTACTACTTTCCATGATCAAATCCCTTTTTCTAGAGTAGTGGGGGAAACGACACCTCACAAGCCACATCATTCTTCTCCTTTCTGCAGTGACTCAACATTTCATCATCCTGCTCCTCACTACAAGTTTCATAACCCTGGTTGGGGCCCAACTCCTCTTTTCTCAACTTACCCAAAATAGGGGATTGCATATCCACATCAATGGTAGCCAGAGATTCTGGCACATAATCTGCATAATCCTTAGATGCCAACTCTTTCTCCAGAATGAGTTTCCTCTTTTTACATTTTTTGCTGGCCAACCCCTCCTCAGAAACTGTCTAATAACCCTCCTCCTTCATTTGCTTTGCACCTTTTGGGATAGGAAGTGAGTTCACAATTTCATAGGATTTGGCATAGTTAGAAATCAAGAGGATAAGCCCCACATGAAGAATAGGGTTCTTCAATTTTTTCTAATGATCCGTAATACCAGCATCCAAAGAGGCCAGAAGATAAAAGGGAAAGGAAATCCTTTTCTTATGGAAAAAATGGTTAAGAAGAAAAAAGTGATAAGTGTTAATGGCAAAAAAGAAACCTTCAAGGGAAATGAAGTTTTGCATAATATCCTCAGCCACATCCCCCGACAACGCCTTAATAGTTCTCCTCTGATAGCCACCACTTCTCATTGCCTGAAGGTCTTGAGCTTCATCTCCCTTAAAAAAGAGTTGCATGAAATTATCCGCTTCCTTCTTGTCCCTGAAGAATTTCATACCCTTCGTCGATAGACCAGTGATGTTAGCAATGATATTTTCATTGACATCAAACTTCGTCCCTCCAAGCTTCAAAACCCTACTATTCCAAGTTTTGGCAAACAAAGCAATAGTCTGAGGGTTATTCCCATGTAATATTTCCAGATATGGCATCAATCCTCCTTTCTCCAGGATTTTCCAAACCTCTAGCTTATTTTTAACCACATTGCATGAGAAAGGTTCTACGTGATTTCTTTCTCCGCCCATGGCAACTGAACTAACAGAGTCGATAATTCTAAAAAAATTGGTAACACTGAGGAAAATTCTCGAGATGGTAGTGTTGAGAATTCCCACAACCCATGTGGAGGAGGAATCATGGCAGAGGATATTAATTATCCTAGTGTTCCATTCCCTATGACAATCAACCCTCGTACATTCATCCGGATTCAAATCTTTCTTACCACTCCTTCATATCATGACTAGCCATGTGATGAAAAACATGCACATCCCATGCCTTAAAGAATCATATATCACCTTAGATTTGGGCATCATTATTAATAGTAGCAATAGATTCTATGGGTAGAGGGTCGTTCAAACCCCATTCTCTAGCCACTCTAGCTCCAATGTTAGCAAAAATATCAAAAAGCCCATTACCCTCTCTCAAAATGTGAGATATAATAATTATCAAAGGATTTAAGAATGTCAATAGAGTCTCTAATCAAACTTTCAATTTTCCAAGAGGTGCAACACAATTTTTCAGATTAGTAATGATGTTTAGAGAATCCCCTTCAAGCCAAACTTTCTTGAATCCTTTAGTTTTCAAGCCATTTTGAGTCCATGATAGGCAGCAACCACTTCTACATAGTGGTTTGTTTGGATTCCCAAAGGGAGTGCCACAAGAAAAATGAGCCTACCATTAGAATTTCTTATCACTCCCCCACAACCAATAGGTCCCGGATTTCCTTTAGCTTCTCCATCAGAGTTAACCTCAATCCAACCATCCAGAGGATCTTTCCAAGCAACATTCTCTCTAGAGGCTTTCCCTTCGTAACTGAGATGGAAATATCACAAGGCAACTTCCACTTCCTAGCCACATAAATATCATAATTTCTCAACAAGATCTTCTTCCCATTGTGAACACATATCCCAACCATGAATTTTCTTTAATAGCCACACAAATTTTATGGGCCATAGAGAGAGCAGGGAGAGTTGAATTCCTGAAAATCTTGTTATTATGCTCAAGCCAAAAACCTCAAGCAATATGAGGCAAAGAAAGTGACCACAAAACCTGCATAGTGAGAATAGAAGTAGGGATAATCCATTGAGCCCACATGTCCTTAATTGAAGCAGGGAACACCCAATTGAGATTCCATAGAAAGAGCACATGTTCCCACACACCTCTAGCAAAAATACATCCACTCAACAGATGGAGGGAATCTTCAGCCTCCTCTTCACGCAAAAAAAGCCTATTGGGCATCATAAAACCTCTCTTGACCAAATTGTCAGTAGTTAATACCTTATTATGGCAGAAGATCCAAAATAAAATAATAATCTTAGGAGTCAATCTTGAAGACCGCATAGAGGCCCAAAAAGGAGCTGGACCAACAACAAAATCATTACCATCAAAAGTTGAAGAGATAGAGAAATTACCATTAGATGAAGGCTTCCACACAAATTTTTTGATTGAAGGGAGAGAGGGGATATGGACTAAGGACAGGGCCTTGTAAAGGACCTCCGGCCTCAGATTAGCTTCATGCAACCTTTTCCAATAGCCATTAGAAATATAATCAATAAAAAATCTGCCAAACTGCCACTGGCAGTATTCCATAAAAGGTTGAGCCCACGACTCATCTTTAAGCAGCCTATTGCCAAGCCAACTATCTTCCCATAACAAAATATTTCTACCATTGCCCAATTGCCAAAAAATCCCCTTAGATAAAAGCCTATGGGCCTTGACCATACAATTCCAAAGAGAAAACCTAGAAGTGGGAGAAAAGTTAGGATTTAGGAAATCTCTGATAGCATCAGCACCATGTAAGTACTTGCTTCAAGATATTCTAGCCCATTCACTCTTAGCCATCAATAAGTTCTACAACTGTTTACCAAGAAGAGCAATATTAAACTCACATATTTTCAAATTCCAAGACCCCCATCCCTTTTATGTCTACAAACATCATCCCACATAACTAGATGGATTCTTCTCTTGTCTTCAACACCAAACCAAAGGAAAATTTTTAGAGTACCTTCTAATTTATCCAAAAAATTCCTAGGCATGAAAAATAAACTAAGAGCATAGACAAGGATATTTTGGAGAGTAGACTTAATCAGCTACACCTTCCCAGCTTGACTCAACACTGCCCCCTTCCAACTAGCCAATTTAGAGTTGACCTTATCAATCATCCCCCGCCACAAGGACTCGGGAACATTAGAGTACAAGGGGAGCCCCATATAGGAAGTCGAAAGATCACCAATCTGGTATTGCAAAATTCTAGCAATTTTAATTTGGCTATGGGAAGGAGTATTAAAAAGGAATATCACACTCTTAGGTAAGCTAATCTTATGCCTAGAAGCAACTTCATACTTCTATAAAATACATTTAATAGCCTTGGCTTCCTTTATAGAGGCCTCCTCAATCATGAGAGAATCATCCACAAACTATTGATGGGAGCAAATCAAATTACTAGAGAAAGGACCTAAACCAGACATCTCCCCAGAATTAATAAATCTTTGAATGAAACATCCCAAAGATTCAACCATGATAATAAACAAAAAGGGAGATATTGGATCCCCTTTCCTTAGACCCATAAATAATTCAAACAAAGGAGAGGGTGACCCATTGACAAGGACAAAAAATCGGGGAGTGGAGATTAACTGAGTCACAAGAGCCACCATCTTTTCCCCAAAGCCGAACACAAACAAAATCTTTGAGAGAAAGCCCCAATCAACTCTATTATAAGCTTTAAGTAAGTCAAGCTTCAAAATAAAAATAACATTCTTATTGATAGTTAAGGAGTGAATATTCTCATGAACAGAGAGAATAAAATCCAAGATTTACCTTCTCGCCATAAATCCATTTTGCTGAGGTGAAATGATAAGGGGGAAAACCCTTTGCAATCTGACTACCAACACCTTGGAAAAGATCTTATAGATCGAGTCGCATAATATAATAGGACAAAATTCATCAAAAGAAGAGGCTCCCGACTTCTTGGGAACCAGAACAATAAAAGAGGAACTTAGTTCCTTTAGAAGAGAGTCGATCCGAAAAAATTCTTTAGTAGCAACAACCACCTCCTTGGCAATAATTTCCCAAAAGGACTGAAAAAAGAACATGGGGAAACCATCTAGGCTAGACACTTTATTCCCTTCAAAGGAGTAAACAACACTCTTAATTTCCCGTGCTAATGAAATACAAACCAACTGCTTATTAGTCTCTTCATTAATGATCTGAGGGATATCTCTAAGAATATCCTCCTGACAATCCAAATCTAGCACACCCTCCACCGCGAGTAGATTAGAGAAATAAGAAGAAGCATTCTGCAAATCAACATCATTTTCTAGAACTTGATTATTAATTTTAATAGTCTGAATGTGATTGGAAGCTCTATGTTTCAAAGTAGAAAGGTGAAAAAAATTTGTATTCCTATCCCCACTGTTAAGCCACATGATCCTTAACCGTTGCTTCTAGAATTCCTCTTCCTTAGCAACAATATAACGTAATCTTGATAGAAGAATAATTTATTTCAAAAGCAAGGTCTGATCATAACCAGAAACTTGGATTGCATGTTGCACATCTTGAAGTTCCTTAGTCGCCCCCTCCTTCTCAAGAGAAATGTGACCAAAGGAAGATTGATTCCATTTCCTAATATTGTTCTTCACATTAGCAAGCTTCTTAGAAATTTTGAACATAGAAGACCCATCCACTTGAATGTTCCACCACTCAGACACCAAATTCCTAATATCCAGGTGACAAGTCCACATCTTCTCAAATCTAAAAGAATTTTTTTTTTCATCCCAGAAAATCCAACGACAAAGACAATGAAAAATAATCCAAACCCAACCTAGTCAGAGCTAAGAGAGAGAGAAATAGTAATACATCAACCAATCAGGATTTATTAAAGCACAATCAAGCTTGACCTGTATAAGAGAATCTCCCACCCTCCTATTAGACCAAGTAAAAGAAGCACCATTAAGGTCCAAATCAAGAAGAGCATGATCATTTAACATATTCATTAAATCATATTTTCTATCATCCACATTCTGCAACCCACCCATCTTATCAGTATCATGCAAAGGTGTGTTAAAATCCCCCATAACCAGCCAATTTCCAACAAAAAATCTCATTTTGAAGGATTCAAGGCCTTCCCAAAACGTTTTTCTAGCACTCTTACTATTAGGGGCATAAATATTAGAAAGAGTCCAAGAGAACTTATCCCTCAAGTTTAGGAAGGAAGTATCCACATGGTTACCATCATTAAAAAAATCAACCCCCTAGATCAACCTGAAATTCCAAAAATTCACAATCCCTCCCAAAGCACCCACAACATCCAAAAAATGCATGCCACAATTATTACAAAGTTTATTCTTCACTCTTGCTAATCTATCCAAGCCCATTTTAGTTTCTTGAATTAAAACAATATTAGGACGATGATCCCTAACCAAGTTAGCTAGGAGATCATGCTTATGAGGGTGATTTAACCCCCTCATATTTCAAGAGATGATCTTCATTAAAACTTATGGGAAGTGCTCTTGGAGTACATCTCTGACAGAGTCCTCTACATACCATCAACAATATCCAGTCGACTCTCCTTTTCCCTAGTAAAATTTGCAGGAGGCCTACCTCTACCTCTTGGCTCAAATCCGCACTCAGATCTTTGCCTATTCCTAGTCACCACTCCAGGAGAGGGGGAGTGCTTCTTTCTATTTCACCCCCGAACCAGAATATAAGGAGGATTATCCAAATCAGCATTATCCTTCACATTAGTCAGAACCTCCAATCTTTCACCCTTCAACCCATATTCCTGTCTCTGATTCAACTCCAACATGGGAGAATTGGGACCACTATTCATAGAAGCCATATCTACCTCAGTTATCTCTGTTTGCTCAATTGACTCAATGGTGTTCTTAATAGGAGAGGCAACAACCTCAACTGTCTATTCTTGAACCTTATGCAGACCCACCAAATCTTCCTGGCCTTCAAGATTATCACCCTTATCAGGCACAACCAAGCCCATTTCTCCAAGTTTTTTAGCCTCACTTTCATTGCTCAAGGGAGCCCCCTCTTTCTCCAATGGCTTCAAACATTGTTTTGCACCCTTCTCCTTCTCACGCCATTGTTTAGACACCTGCTTGGGCACTTTGAGAGGACATTTCTTTGCCCAACGACCAACCTTTTTGCAATGAAAGAAAGCGAACATAATGGAATCATATTCAACTGCTTGTTCCCACACTCCAAACATCGAGTTTATTTTATCATAGCAAGAAAATCAATAGATTGTTCTACATTCACACTAAATCTGGCATATACCAATCACTTCTTGGAAGCAGTCATTTGATCAATCAATAACAAAAAACCAAAGGTTCTTTCCATCCCTTTAAACACTTCCCCATCCCATAATTCCAATGGAAGCCCAAGAAGTCTAACCCACACATGAGTCATCGCAAAAGAGAAGGAATTCGGGTTAAACCTAGGTTCCTTGTTTTTCAACATCAAAGAAGTCTTTCCAATAAACCAAGGGCCACCCATCAGAGTTGTCACCAAATCATCTTCACAATTAAATGTGAAGGAGAAGAAAACTTTGGTCATAGCAGCCACATCAATTGGTCCCTTAGGCCTCTAATGGCTTACAACAAATTTATGTACCAACTCAATATGAGGTCGAGGCCCAACAAATTTACCCAGCAGAGCCATATCTATATTTGACATGCTCTTATCAATAATACAATTCAGGACAAAAATAGAGTACTCTCTAGTTTTCGCATTAGCAACAAACGACACAAGAGGAGAAGTGATTTTACCTTTAGGGTTTGTCCCAAACAAATTCTTCCAATTAATAGAAGATTTTGCCAAGAGATCATTCTTAGTATTATCAATCCCAAGATCCCCCTTATCAGGAGTCCCATCACAAGCACCAGACAACTGGCCTGCCCTAGAATTTTCAGTCCCGAGATTCCCCTTTTCGAAGCAAGCTATCAGAGAATGAGTTGGGCACACAACTTTCGGAACCCCGTTTTGCCCAGAAAATTCATTTCTCGTCAAAGGGGACCCATGACACTTACCTATAGCAAAGGACAAAAATTACATCACCCTCTCACTAGCTAGTTGTCTACCATTAACACCTTCATCATCATCAGGAAATCCCACATTTTCAAAATTTGAAAATGCACCACCGCGATTGCCACCACCCAAGGAGCTCTCCATCATTAAGTATTGTGTAGTTGACTTATTACTTATGTTCCATTTAAATAGTCTTATTTGTGTACCCAAGTTGACCTAGGTTGATAAAATTAGTTTTCCAAGTTAGCCTAAGTGACATCCAAGGTATACATAGGGCATATACAAGAGGTAGTGAGTGTTATTTTATTATCATATTGTGAATTATGCTATTAATTTAGAGATATTTGATGGTTTTACCCCTCGAAGTGGCTTATTATTATCAACTATTATCAAGTATTTGTATCATATTTTCTATATATTATCCTCTTCTACAAGTTATTTTATTACATAGGACTAGGGGTTTTTAATAAAATTACACTCACTTTTGGTCTAATAGAACTATTGTATGAGGTATCCACATTTATGGAAATGATCAAACTTATCCTCAAAGAAAAGATATGATAATTATAGTCTCTTGTTGCTTCTAAACTCATAGCTATTGAATATTTAGATGGAGGAAAAGATAATTTATGGTGGTGGGAATATGATTTAATTGGTTTGATATCTATTTTTGTTCATCAATTATTGATTTATGAGAAAGTAAGTTGAATATTGTGTAGTTAGCAAGTGGACACAATCTTAGCACTTGAAACAAGAATGCGCACAAGTTCAACAAAGAAGCCAAAGTTGAATTGGATGCTAGGTGCAAGGTGAGTGTAAATAAAATGAAAGTCATTATGGATTCAAAGTGGCCTAGTGACAAGCAATGGGGGAAATTGTTGAATGTTTTCACACAAAAAAAAATCTTTATTCTTTCAAATTGATATTTTTAAATAAATCATAGTGTTATCATACTAAGTAGAATGTCAATCCATTAGGTAGTATGCCCCTACAATGGTTATGCAAGCAACATCAAAAATTAGTCTGAGGGGTGGTAAAAATAAATTTTATGTAAGTACACGTAGAAACTATTGAAGGAGGTATGAGAGTAGTGATGTAGTGTTAGTCTAGAAAATAAAACATAAAGCATAAATTATTTGAATACACATAGTTGCTACAAAAGAAGACACATGAAAAGTAAAGGAAATGGTTTCAATGAGGATTTTTGCACTATATAAGGAGTAAGAATCCTTCACATTTTCCACAAGCATATTTGGGTATGTTTAGGATCATCATGGAAAAAATAGGCCCTTAAGTGGCAATAAAAAATTAGAAAATCAATGTTAGGCAACTTGACGTAAAAATTTGAACAAGTTATCTATATTATTTCAAAAATATGTAAGAATAGGATCTGTACAAAATTGAATGTAGTTTATAAAATACTAGGTTTATTTAAAAAAAATAAAATTCTATTTGGTGAAAATTTGAAATTTCAATGCAAATGTACTTAAATTTCAGGGAAAAAATAAGCACATGTCTGTCTAACCATCCTAACCACAATAAAATTATAATATTTTTTATAATATTTTAGATATAAGTAGAGGACTCATGTCCCGATGTGATGCATATTTTTTTGTAATTTTTTTCCAAGTAAATAATTAATCATGAACTTTTTATTACAACTTTTAAAAAATATAAAAACTCGTATGTCTGACCACCTTAACTTGGTCAAAACTTCATGAAATTCAATTCTTCTTTTTTTAATCCTATATTATGCAAAAAATAGAATGTGATGCATATTTTGGATTCAAAAAATGTGATACCATTTGAAATCTATAGATGTTTTTCAATCAACCTATGAATCAGGACTTTAGTCGTAATTCAAATAGAAAATGAATAATAATTATTTATTAAATTCAAAGTAAATCATAATTTATATTGGTGGAAAGCTAAGAATATCCTTTGAAAACCCTTTTCATTTCATCAATTTTGGGTAAAAAAAAAGTTGTCACCTACATGAGCCATCATATCACTTACATATTGCCACTTTTTGGCACATCATGATCTTGCACATACCCATTTGAGTAAAGATGCATTATAATATATCTTTTATAAGTCTTATATGAGAGGAAGAACTAAAGGTATCATGGGCTTTAGAGGAAAATTTCCTCAAATTAATCATCAATAATTCAAAGTCCTTATATAGTTCATTTATTTTGTTAGGGAGGTAAAATGTGACTTAAAGATACTCAAAGATTAAGGAACTAATCTCTCAAAGTGCTAATAGTGATTCCTTGTTTAAAGGAATTAGATGAAAATGCATGGAAGAAAGATCAATCCAAATTCTTCCAATTGATAATTAGTTATAGTTGGGGGGATTCTTCTTATTAGAGAAACAACATAAAAGAATTGAGTATGTGGTTTTAAGGGTTGAACTACCAATGAGGGGCTCTCTTCTTCACATTCCTAAGTTTTGTGTAGGATCACATCTTCTTGTTTTAGAGCCCACAATTAAGTTAATTACAACCCCCACAAATATCTTAATCCCATGTAACATTTCAAGTTGGAGTCATATTTTAAAAGATTATAAATCTAAATGAGAAATTTCAATCATTCATGTAAGATCAACATTGTTATATAGCTACATATAGAGGTTATTGGCTATGTAATAATATTTTAAAAATATATATATATATATATATATATATATATATATATATATATATATATATATATATATATATATATATATTGATTTAGTGCAAGAAATGCATTTGAAACACCATGTGAGTAACAACTTGAGTTATTTTCTAAGTGAAACGTTATTATAGCATATGGACATTTTCTTTAGACAATCAATAAAAGATCAATTTTTATTTCTATCATGTGATTTGTCTCCATTGTTCTATCAATTATTTCAAAGATTTTTTCTTTTTTGATTCCTAGATACACATATTTTGTGTTTATATTGTTGTTTAATTAGTATGAGTTCAAGGATTGCATATAAATATTTTTAGGATAAAATGTGGGATAGTTGAACTGAGCAAGAGGTAACTAAGAATGAATTGCGTTTGGTAGGTAAAAATTCATTTGAGGACGTAAGCTTTAAAATACAAAGCCTAGTACAATAAATTTTCCTAAAATTTAGATGACATGTGAATACTTTGAGTATCTTGTTTACAACTTTCTATATCTTTTTTTATCACACATTCTACAATTTGAAATGTGATAATAACTTATTCTTATTTATTCATTTGTAGTATGCTTAAAGGAAGAAAGAAATGTAATGGTGTGTCTTAATTTTAAATAACTCTACTCATTTATTGACGAATGCCTTCATTTTCTATAAATTTAAGATGTTATAGTCCAATCGTTGAAATAACACAATGTGGGTTAATTGGGTCCAATATTGTGTCATGAGGACCTAGTTTTATGTTAAATGAATTCAAAAGAATTGATCAATTTTTTTAGTGATTTGCATACCAATCTTTACATGATAGTTGCAAATAAACCAATAAAAGCTATTTGGTCATTCATTACTTATTTCAATCATCTAAATGATCTTCCTTCCTAATATATCCATAAGTGTAATGTTGAAATTTGCATGCCTAACAATTTTGACTTTACAAATTGTACATATTTTAAGGTCCATACCTATAGCATGTTCTAGGGACCATTTTGTCCATGATGTCAACCATTCTCCTAATCTAAATGCTAACATAATGTTTTCAATTTTATTTTCTCATAATCTAGTGTTTAATAATGTTTATCTTTAATAAATTATATTTTCTTCTATTTATTTTCTATCCATACTTTTTTACCTTTTTAAACCTTTTTACAATTATGTTGATGTCTTGTGGTTATGAAACACCCTATCTATTAAAATAAATAAATAAACTTACTTTTTTATAAATTCTAATAACATTTTAAACCAAGTTTAAATTAAAAAGTATTTTAATTGGAAAACATTCTAAATATACCACTTTCTATTCTAATTCTCTCCTACACATTCATCCTCTTGATATTTATTTATATTTTTCATCTATTTATCCTCTTTATATTTATTTATATTTTTCATCTATTTGACTTTCTAAAATAAACATGGGATTTTCTTAATATATATTTACAAACAACAATGTAAAATATTTTCAAATGGATCTTTCAAATTGAAATAGAAATGTCTCCTTTGAGAATAAAAAACTTCACACATTTTTCCAACAAGGAAATCCTTGTTTTCTTTCTATAAACATTATTATTTCCTTTCTTTTAGCACATCATTACTATCTTTTCAATTTTCAATGTCATGTTCTCTAACTAGTGTTTCATTTGGGTTGCAATTGTCAATTAAAATTTTAATCAATTGTTCTCTTTATCTAGTGTGACATTTTTTAAGTTCTATTATAATATTAGCACACAAATATTGTGTTTTTTTTAGCATTTCACTCTACAAAATCTTAGTGTTTTCATTTTATAGATTTTGGGGTCTTTCAAACATAAGATACATTCTAATAAAGCATTTTCAAATGGTTGTCTTTCAAATTGAAATAGAAATGTCTTCATTGAGAATACAAAACTAAACACCTTTTTCCAAAAATGAGAATCTTATTTTCTTTCTATTTTATCAACATTATTATTTCCTTTCTTTTAGCACATCATTACTATATTTTCATTTTTCAATGTCATATTCTTCAATTAGTGTTTTATTTGGGTTCTAATTGCTAATTAAAATTTTAATCTAATGTTCTCTTTATCCAGTGTGACATTTTTGAAGTTCTATTATAACATTCAACACAAATATATATATTTTTTTGACATTTCACTCTACAAAATCTTAATATTTTTGTAATGCCCCGCCACGCAACCCTGATGTGTAATGCCCCACCACGCAACCCTAGAGGAAGTTTCAATTCACAATAAAAGTGTACTAAACTTTTTTTATTTAAAGTGAATTAAACATACATGTTCATCTATAATAGACAACATCCCCTAAGGCTACGTAACCAAGATTACTTAAATCCCCATTAACATACATCATTTATATTTCATTGCATTAAACAACTCAAGTAATAAACATTCATTCTACATAAATAAATAACAAGATAAGAAGATAACATCCATAACATATATCCATTACATGAACAACTGATTACAACACTCATCTCCAGAATGAGTCATAAATACATAAGTGTTACAATTACATAAATCCACCTCATAAATACAAGAGGGTTAAAACCAATTAATTACATTTTGAAATACAACATTGCAAGAAATAGATATAAGAACTGCGAGCTGTCCAACTGGATGTCTCGCCACCAAGTAATGAAGATTAAGGGGGACCCAACGGTGTATGGTGCATGTTCCACCCAACCAAGTGGTACCCGAAGGCCCACCCCCCATGCTAGAAGATAGTAACAAAGTAACATGGACAAAGAACTACAACCACTATCCAAAGGCAAACTCATACTGACACATACTGACTCAACCAAACACATGCACAATACAAGTACAAGTCTCACATCACTGACATAGGTCTCATTGCTTCCAGACATAAAATAGATCAAGTACGTCCAAAGAACCATACACATAAAACAATAAATAACTATTGTCCTAGATAGAGTGTCATCGCATAGTAGTCATGAGGTCTCCTTTGGGTATTCTTCATAGCCTCCGGTAATCTTGGTGACCTCAACCGAACCCTAGCCCTCATGCGGCATCAAATACCTCTCATAAGGACAAGATAGATGACCACGCCATTTCAAGCCTTCTCACTCATCCCAAGTCTAAACGAGCCCTTGTGTCTATGAGTGAGGCTTAAATTATCTTGATTAGTGTGAAAGGCATCTTAATCATCTAAGTACATTAATTTAATTATCACTTACTTAAACTACTTCCAAAGGTTACCTGGTCTTACCTCTTTGGGCCCCGGCCCCTAATGGAAGTCACTCTTCTATTCAACAACACACACCCAAACAATCCACCAAGGGAATCACAAGTGCATACAACCTAGGTATCATAACCACTCCATCACAAGGAGGAAAAAAATAAAAGAACCCACTCCAACCATCTTGGAGGCAACAAGACACGTAGTCCACTCCTTTCACAGGAGGCACAAAAACATCCCCGTTCGTGGAAATCGGGTAAAAACTGAAAAGACACCATGCACTACGCAAGGGAAAAACAACTGGTGACATAAAAATTCGACAACCCTCATCCTCTGAGTTCTTCTGGAAGACTTACAATTTTGGACTAACACTAAATCCCGAATCCCATAATGCAACTTGACGACATAGCTACAACAAGCATTCAAGTCATAATTCAAATCTAATATTTGGATTTCTTAAACCCATACTCATTCAATAGGTAACATTTACAAAATCAAAGGCACGATAACAGGGTTAGCTCAAATACTCATGAAACCCCTTTTTCCCCAATCACGAACATAAGGAAAAGTAATAACAACAAGCAATGGCAAGGAAATACGCTATTTTGGGTATATTAAATCCATTTCCCTATTTACTACTTGCAGAAATCAAAATAATATCCTTTCAAATTTCCATTAAAACTAATAAATTCCTTCATTAAAATAAATACTTTTCTCTAACTTACTAACCATGCACACTTTTTGATCCAGTTTTACTTGTTGTCTAAAACTTTGCATGCAATCCTATGTCTAAACAGAATATTAAATGTGTAAATATACTTAAAAATATTATGGAGCATATCATATATATATTTAATTACATACATTTTGCTTGTATTCTAATCTATATCAAAAATAAACTTGTATTTGGCACTGATAATAAACCTCTGTTTTACAAAAATTACCAGTCTGAATATTAATTATTTCTCAATAAATCTAAACTTGAATATCCATTTTCCAATATGAAATTATAAATATATATTAAATATTATATATTACTATATAATATTAAAATATATATGAATAAACATCATTTATAAAAAAAACCAACCTTAAAACAAAATACTATTAAAATACATACAGACTGCGAATTTAAACCAACGAAAATTTGCATTAAAAAAAAGAAAAGATTTAAACAAGTAAAACTAAAGAAATATAAATAAAAGTGACAAGGACCGGACGGTACCGCCGGTACCCCTGCCACTACCTTATGTCAGTACACCAACACTGTCGCCGTCTGTACTATGTACAATGGCCGGTGAACCATGGGGTGGCCGCACTCCCCATGGACAGTGCGTCCCCCAAGTGGTGGGCGCACTGCCCCATGGGTAGCATGGCACCCAAAGGAAAATGTGGGCGGTGGGGTCATGGCCATCATCCACTGTGTCATTAATTTTTTTAATTTTTTAATTTTTATATTAAAAAAAACAAAAACTTCAAAATCCAAACAGAGTGCGGAAATTCGCATAGGTACGACATTTTTTTGAAACACGACAATATAACTTTATTCTATGTCCTTAAATATAAATATATTTATAAATATATATTATGTGTATTTATATTCGAAAATATAATACATGTAATATATATTTATATATATATATATATTTACACAGATAATTTTACTGGTAAAATCGAGAAAATAATTAAAAAACCAATAATAGGAAATTGATAAATTTTTTTCAGAATATCTTCCTAAATTCAAGAGGTTTAAATTTAATTTCTTTTAAACCATTCCTTCAAATTTTCAAATAATTAAAAATAGGAAAATAAATAGATTTTGATTTTTTCATTGAAGGTTTTCTAAGAGGGTTTGTTTTGAAGAACAGATCTGAATGTTTTCAAAAGGGTAAAATATTCATACAACAACCTAAATGTTTGAAGCACAATATAAGGTTTAAATTAAAACAATGTTTCAACAATTTCCCCATTTACTGAATTAAATCTTACAATAAATTTAAACAATCTTCCCCAAATTTTAAATTAATTTAAATCTAGATTCAATTAACAAATCCTAATTCACAATGATTTCAACAACAGATTCATAAACAATTGATACTGTATTAAACAAAACAAGAACCAAAAAAACACAGATCAAAACCTGGAATTCGAAGCTACAGTAAAAGATGAATTTCTGATGCAAGCCTCCTCCAAAGATCTCCTGAATTTTCTTCAATCATGCAATAAACCCAAGCAATCAACCGAGCCACAAACTCAAACAATGTAACAGATTTTCCTCAAATCAATTCTCTGTGCAATTTCTTTTCCCTAAAATTCTTCACTGCCTTCAAGAAGTTTTTCCCTTCCAAGATCTTCTCCCAGAATCAATTTTTCAACCAAAACTCCTCTTCTTAATTAAACATGCAATCCCCTTCAGTCAAAATATCTTAGACAACCAAATCTAATTGCATGCAAAATGGAATATTAAATATTAACCTAATTCCATTTTCGAAAACACACTTTGAATTTAAAATGCAATTTCAAAATAATTTTCAATTTTAAAATGAAAATTTTCAAATATCTTTCAATTTTTGCTTTTATTTAATTTAATCCAAAACTAAACTTAATTAATTAATTTTAATTATTTAATAACTAAATTCAACCCTTTTGAGATTAAATTTAAATTTAATTAAATTAAATTCTATTAATGACTTTAAATATAACTTCTAAGCATAATTTTAATTTAATATAAAATAATCATCACTTTGACCCAATGCAATTATTCTAAAAATTCATTTAATAAACAAGCACCTTTCAAAATCAAATAACATTAAAATAAAGTACACCATGACTCAACAAACGAAACTGATGACACACTAAGGCTAGGGCGTAAACTTGACACATGTTACCTAGCTACTATCTCCTGTTCAACTTAATCGTTGGATCGACATGCTCAAACCTGTGAAACCAGGTGGAGTCGATGTCATGTACTTACAACCTGAAACCAAGTCAACAACATCATACAGTATATCCAACATATAATACACACCGTGAAGAAGAAATCATGGATTCACAAGGCACTCGCAAGCAAGTGATGTGAAACTGTCCTCTTCACCAATACACTCATCAAAGACTGACATTAACATCATAATCAATAATCTCGTAATAAAATCTCATGTTAACTCTACTAACATCATTAAACCATTAAAGCATGTGAAACAATAATTAGATCAACACATCACACAATAATAGTTGTCGCTCAATAGTAGCGATCAAAAAATCATAACAAAATGTATCTAGTATCAAAGTAGCTACAACCAAACATAGCATAAAGAAAACCGAACAAGAAGCAAAACAAACGGGTATTACAATTTTTATTTTATAGTTTTGGGGTCTTCCAAACATAAGATACATTCTAATAGTGTCTTATTATTTACAACACTGCAACTTGCAAAGCTTCATGTTGAAATAGTGTCACATGCCATACCTATTCCAACCTCAATAATATATTCCTTCTTTTTCAAAATTGGGGAGATTCATTTTGATTTCTATTTTAGTATTTATTTTTACTCTCAACTTTTGATCTAGGTAAGTCTAGTTTGCATCATTTCACTATGTTTGGGTTGGTGACAATGATGTTAGTTAAGGATTTAGGGGTTTTGTATGTTGAGGTGGTCTTATTAAATGCCTTAGCACCCACAAATGCATCAAATAATGTACAATTTAGGTCCAACCAAATTCCTTTAAGTTCAAGGTTTTTTGTTTTAGCAAGTTTGGCCTACACTTGTGTTTTTACAAGTTAATAAGATCCATCTAAAATTCAAACCCTAAAATCCATTTCTAGTTCAACCATGTGAATATTGTAGATCTCCCTTGAAACTCTAAACCCCAAGCCTTATGTATTTCATGTTTCCATTTTAATGTTTAGGGTTGGGGGAAATTTGATTTGGTTTTGTTTTGAGTGAACCTTAGTGTGGTGTCGTTAATTAAATGTTCAAAACCCTATAGAGGAAGCAATAGCTAGGGAAGTCATTTTTCAAAATGGTTGAAAGATAAACCCTAATATTTATGTGATTCATAGATTTGAATAAAATGCTATGAGAATCAAAGTTTCAAGATCGGTAAACATATATATAATCTCAACAAAATCTCGAAACTTTAATTTGAAGGGATTGTTAAATAATTTCTTCACGTCAAATCATCTTTTCAAACTTTAAAGTCTAACCTCCATCAACGAAAACCAGAAAAATGAAATGTGCCCAAAAATTTATTTTTGTGAACATTCAAACTCATTTTGCAATCATATGCAAGATGTCTAGACAACCCCAAAGCTCGAAACACCATTTGATCAGACTTCAAGATTGAAGTTTCATCTATATGCAAAGCATTATCCAAAAATCAAACCCCAACCCTTATTCACATAGACTGCAAGACCAAAATCTCATGTGTATAATATGTTAATCTAACCTTGAGCATTTAAAACTCGTCCTTTTGAACCCCCATGTTGATATTAACTGATGTTAAGATACGAAACTTTGAAGGCCAAATTCCCTCTAGGTCCAACTTTGAGATCGAGTGTGTATTTACGTAGGTCAAGAGATTGATCCCGAAATCCAAGGTTAAATTGATTTAGACTTATGGACTTAGAATGAGTATACAAAATATCGAAGGCAAACTCAGAGGATCTCCTTCAGAGTCTGAGTATTTATCACTTCAAACCAGAACTGCAAACATGCAAACTCATTATCGGACTCCAAACTTTATAAAATATTGAAGTAGACTTTCGATTCAATTTCCTAGCTTGTGGCATGCAAAATAAATTCAGGGTGTCATAGGGTTCAGACTGGTGAAACAAATTTGATTTGATTAAAAACACTACGATTGGAGTTTGGTACTCTGAATCCCTGAACCGCGAGTTTTCATAACACTCAAATGCTGATGAATAACTCAACTCCAAATTCCAAATTTTATGAAATCAAACTTGCAAACTAAATTGCAGATGCGTTAAATTAACAATTAAAGCCAGAAGTCTCAGTATCATGTAAGCTATGGGAAATAAACCAAACCCTGAGATTCTAACAACTTGGACTGTCCAGTCAAGAACACATAACCAGTAAATTGTTGAATAAACTTTGAAAGCTGAAGTTTACTATTATTGGGCTAAAATGATTGCAGAGAATAAGTTTACCACAAAAGGCCTTGTGGGTGCTCAAAAGTTTGCTCTCAAGGCACATAATTTGTACCTTAAGTTGGATGAGCTAGTATAGATGATGGCTGCTTTGGAGGTCCACGTTGCTATAGAGAATAAAGCCAATGGGGTCATGGATTGGTATGGGATACTTCACATCAATCAATTTATTTATGTATCCATTGTGAAAAGCAGTATAGGAAATTGGCTCTTTTGCTACAACTCGATAAGAATATGTCTAATGGAATGGGTAGTACTTTCAAGCTTCCATCTGAGGCTCGGAGCGTGCTCTCAAAAAGAGTCAAGAAAGTTTCTTGTGATTAGATAAGAAAAAGGTTTCAATAGAGGCCTTCACAACCATAGAAACTAGTATCAACCTCATACCATGTTGGTAGTGCTTCTAGTGTTAACAATGGGCTCTAAAATTTCAACGTTTTCAATAGTTTCACTCATTGCACTACACAACCACCTATCAATGCTTAAAAAACTACTCATTCTCCCACTATTACATATGTTCCAACACATAATCCTCCTCCTATTCCTATGCCTTTGCCAACTCCACTTGCCCCAAAACCCCCGACTTAGGAAGGGACGACCACATTTTGGATTGCCCGTCCCTTTTACAAGATCTAATATCAATATCTTTGAATGTAATAAAATCATAATCTGTCGTGCCCAAATTGCAAGAAGGATTTTCGTACTGTAGAGACATTGGTGAAAAACTTGAATGAATTCAATCCTTCCAGCTTCTAGTTGGTCTAGAGCAACATTGCTGACGAATGACACTGAATCAAAGGTAATAGATTTAACTGAAGGCTGTGAAATGGAAACAGAGGAGGTGGAAGGCCCAATGCCTAATTGATGAGAGACAAGAAATAATCCTCCTCTAAATTCTTGAACATTCCCTCTACAGCCTTTTTTATGAATTTGCAAATGATTAAAATTATGAAATCATGTAAATTATCCATAAGTCTGAGACCCCAAGGAATTGGTTCCTTTTTGGATGTTTAATTCAAAATTGCATTTTATTAAAACACTGGTGACCTTCGAGACCCGAGAGTCCTTTAGTTTGGACCTTTGAGCCAAACTTGCAATATTATAAAATGTTTGTCAGATAAGAGATATCAGATAACAGATTCCCACAATCCATAGACATTTCGGATCACACTCCATGATCCATCATCAAGATGAAATAGAGAGCTTAGGAAGAAAATTAAAATATTAACTTTAAATTTGACAGGAAGTTTAAATTTTTTAAACCAAAATTCACACTTGCAAAAGGTTAACACATAGCCAACTCGGACATGCAAAACAAAAATGCAAACATGTGCTATCTAGAAGTTATCCCGAACTTCTGATCTAATATATGCATGTATGAAAATGTTTAAACTTAATATTACATGCAAAAAGGTTAGGATGAACATTAGAATAAGGAGTATGTATAGAAAGAAGTAACGTTGGTACAACTTAATGATAAACTATTAGTAAATCTTAAGATCCAATGAATAATTCTAATTTGTGTTGATGTTGGCACCCTGTGTAGAAAATGATGATAAAATAACTCCTATATGATTTATTTCAAATATTCCAGAGTATAGTGGAGGAATTTCACAAATCTTTTGGAGGTTCAGAGTGTGGGAAACATGGATATACGGTGACATATTGCAGTATTAAATCTAATACATTGCATTGAGCAACCACAACCATATTAGGACAGATAGATCATTGGAAATTATTTCAAAGGTGCACAACATAATCTATTCTAGAGATGCCTGGCAGAGTTGGTCCCACAATCTGATAGGGATTCGAGGGATAAAATGGAGATGCCTTTGGATGTTACAATGAAAGAATATTTCAGTTGCAAGGAGATGGAAATGACTCGGCTATAGGAGAAAATCAATGAAATTAAATTAGCAAAGTCTCAACAGGAACAAGAGATAAAAACTCTAAAAGAGTTACTCCATGGAACAAACTTGGATGTTGAGTTTGTGAGATTGGATAAGAACAAACTACTACTGGATCTTGAGTGGATAGAGTGGAAATTATTATCTGTGAGGGAGAAGCTTAGCATGGTTGTATCTAAAGGTAAAAACTTGGTTCAACAATGTGGTGTACTGAAACAATCTTTTATTGGGAATTCAGATAACCTGAAAGGTGTTGGCAAGAGTTATATTTTAAAAATGATGTGCTATAGGAGAAAGAGACAAAGCTTGAATCATATGGAGAGGTGGGAGATTGCTATGCAGAGGGAAATGCTGGCACGGTACTGCAAGGGTATATGCTAGAACTAATTGTGTTTCCAAATGCCTAGATGCCCGCATAAATGGAAAACTATTTGAGAGATTATAAATCAAACTATGAAAGATGATAGTCTATCTAAGTTAACAAAACTAGAGGTATCGATGAATGTTGTATCTGCACAACTTGATGCGAACTCTTGCCTCAAAACCTATATGCCAATTCCTGTGTGGAAGAAATGTGTTTGGAACATTCTTGTTATGCTTGATATTCTGGCTCAGTACTTAAACATTGTCATTGATGATTCTATAGAGCTTAATGAAAATTAAACCTAGAATGCTGTAGATCATGAGGTAACTATCTAAGTGTGTTAAAAAAATTAAGGTTTACATGTTGTAATAAAGTCACCTTAGTGGCTTAGTTTTAGCATTAAATTATTAATTAGTTGGGAGTTAGCTTCCCATAGGTAAAATGAGGTAGTCTGGGAAAGTCATGAGAATGTAATGCTTTATAAGCATTTGCACAAGTCATTGTAAAAACCAGTCCATATTAACATTAGTAGTATTATATTTATATTTTGGTGTTCACTATGCAACAATGGCTTAATTCTAAAATATTTATGCTTGCAATCATTTTTCAACCTAGTATCAGAGCACCGGAAAGGAGAGTTTGGAGTGAGGACAACACATGAGGAGACAATTTTGTGGAATTGGCAGAAATGTTTGGAATTTCTCTGTGCATCGAATATTTCTATGTGTTTCGAGTAAACTAAATACATCCTCTTTTTTCAATTGATATTACTGAAGCAATTTTGAGACTAGGCATGGTGTCTGAGATGGTTGTCGATTTTGTGATATGTGCCCTCAGCCACAAGTTGATGGTTCTGGTGCACAGGGAATACCATGATTAAAATTCAAAAGACACAAGGACATCTTCATTTTTGCATATGTCGTCAAAATCTGAAATCATCTCTTTTAATTTCTGCTGTGGCAGAATCATTCCAGAGCATCTCCCATTCCGTGTAGCACTCCATTTAAACAGAAAGAAAGGGTCAGAACATTTATTTAAGAAAAGAAAAGTGTTGTATGTAGACTACAGAGAGGAGTAGTCATCTTAGCAAGCACTAGTCAGTTTTTTATTTAAATCATTCAATATGCTTGCTGCAATATTGAAAGTGTAGAAGAAATCACATTGAAAGATGAATAAATGCAGCATGTGGAAGGAGCACAGTAAGTTGATCAGTTTTGTTAAAAATAAATGATATCCCTCTTTACAAAGTTCTTGAAACTATACATGCAAGTTGGTTGTGAGATGTTAATGGTTTGAAGTTTGAACCACTCCTCTAATAACATGAAGAAAACAAGAGCTGCAGTGCAGCAGGATTCCCTGCCAAATGCTGAAAGGGCAGGATTCAGGAATATCTGCATTCATAAATTATAGCAGAAATATGCAAATTTTTGCTCTGTAATTGTTATGAACGCACCATTATTGACAATTTGTCCAAATGAAAATATTAGTTATTGTTCCTGCTTAAATTGCAAGCAATCTAGTATTAAAGGCAGGCTAATGCCCTAATGTCATAGTCGAACAAATTAGGATGCAAATACCTTTGGCCATAGTAGCAATAATATTATTTTCCCTATCATGATAGGATTATCACACAAGATCATTGATTTAATGAATTTTCCACATTAAATCAAGAATCAATAATTCATTAGACTCAAGACTTTAAGGTGCACTGGCTGCAATGCCGTCACCTAAAGGAAAAGTAATCCTGCATACGCACATATGCATATAATTGTGGTATAGTAATATTTCATAACAACGACATCCTCTTACCTAGGCCAACAAATATTGTAATCATGAATAAATCTTTTGTTGACACAATCTACTACAATAGCTAGCAAGACATAACCATTCGGTAATGGTAATTGGTATGCACTCCCATGAAATATTTCAAGTATAATGATAATATCTTAGGTAACCATCCTAGCTACCAATACCTTTGATAATAGTGAGGATTTCAAAGATCTTACCAGTAGTTTCCTACAGCCAAAAGGCTGCAATGCAGAGGAGTGCCAATATTCCAGATGTCTCAATAAGGATAATCATACAAAATCAGTTTTCTTAGGCCATGTATAATAATCTTCATCTATATCATCCAACAAGATTCTTACCATGCTTGGAAACTTTTGGCTATGGATCTCTTTTGAAGTCGAGTACACTACAAAGAATAGCCTGGGAAACACCTTGCTCAATTTCTGTAAAGAAATCACACATAATACTTAGATTAAAGTTCCCTATGTTCCAAGCTCTTGTTATTTATTATTTTAAGATGGCAACAAAAGATCTGCATCAATAAATTTTACAGTAACATATCCCTCACTACTCTATTGTGATAAACTTTGTTAGCTTCCTGCCAGATTAGTCTAATAACTCACCATCAAATTTATATACAGTAACATGATTATCTATGAGAAGTAAGTTAAAGGCAAATGAAAAAATGTAATTGCAATGAAAGATACACAATTTGAACTAACTTTTTCACTAAGTATGCAAAATTAAAGAGTTAACAAATCATTTACTAAATAGTTTACATAACATACCAGCCCAGAATGGTCTGATCACACTCGATAAAATGTAAAAAATGATCCCTGCACTCTAGCCATCAACCCCTGGTCCATTCTTGTGCTTCAAAACCATGGGTGTCATATGGCACATACTTCTAAATATTCCAGAAAACCGCTCCCCTCTGAAAGTAAAAAAAGCATATTATCAGTCATACTTTAAAATCAAAACAAGACTAAATAAATATGATCTTTTCTTTTCCTAAGCAAGAGAAATTCATAAATGGAACTAAAGAAAACAACTCTAACAAATCTACAAGCTACTTTTGATGTATCACATGTTGAGTACAATTCTGTAGGAGTTTCAGTTTGTACAATTAATTGACTAATAGGAGCTCTCAGTAACTCCATGTGTACTGTGGTTTCATGTATCAAATAACTACATAAAACATGGCTAATATAAATCAGAAACTAGAATAATTCTATCACATATCTGACATTCAGTGTAGCTAAAATAAAGTCCTAGTTCAAATTACTAACTTTTTTGTGCCCTTTTCTACATGCGAATGCATAGATGACCACATAAAAATGTATCGCATCTAGTGACATCTGATTTGGTACATAAAATGGGGGTTATAAGAAGCGTTTCTGCTAGTCCCAGGTTACAATCCTGATAGATAACAATGAGATTACAATTTCCTTCACCTTTACAGTCCTGCAGGAGATTCAAAAGCCTTTAAAACATTAATGCTAGTTATCTATCCTGATTCCTTAATAAAGTCATTAAATTTGCATAGCATACTTGGAAATACATCAAAGGCTGTGTAGCAACAACAAGAGAGACAAATGTAAGAAAAGAGAAGAGGCAACGATGGGAGCTATAAAATAAAATTCCAAGGAATCATGAAGCTGAACCAAGAAGAAGCACCAAACAGAAACAAATGTAGACACAAGCTTTCTTTGCAAGGGAATTTGATATTTGATATTCCAACTTTAGGATGCACCCCAATATTCCAAATCCGACTGACTTAATTCTACTCTTGCTGAAAGGGGTTTGTAATATATACGGTCATAAGAAATTGAGGGTGCAAGCCATGTAATGTAAAATTCAACATTGTTCTACTTCTAACTATAAACAAGTGAGAAGGAAGACAAACAAGAGAGAAACACTTAAAATATGTGGATTCTGTTATAAATGCGGAAGCATTAACCCAAGAGTCATTAAATTTACAGCACAAATTAGATGCAAAGAAGTAATGAGAAAACTAAAGAAGAATAACAGAACAAATTAAAATACACAGATTTACGTGATAAAACCTTGACAATTTTGCCAAGGAAACATCCACGGGGCAAGTATTGGTAATCTTATTGCTCAGAGGAAAAACAATTACATCTGCAATCTTCACAGCTGCAGCAATATTGCTCTTACAATTCATATTTTTATTCCTTCAAGAGAACAAATATTTATAACCTCTTGAAGATAACAACAATCTCTCAACATAGAATAAAACCAGATTTATTCCTTCAAAGAAAATTGAAATCTTCCTTCCGAAAGCAAAAAACTGTTCTTTTTCTAAAATAAGAGAAAGATTGTTTTATTGTTTTAACAATCTTGTTTTTCTTGTTGTGATTGTTTTCACAATCTTTTTTCTTGCTGTCACAATCCAACAGATTCAACCGATTGATATAGCTTGTTAAGATTTCCAATTAAAACAACAAAAAGTTAGACTAAAGATGTTTTCAAATACTGAAAGGTAGATATGACTTGTATGCCATTCTTGAGGTGCATGGTAGCTAGGCTGTCAAAAACCTTTGCTTAAGTCATTTAATTGCTTGTATATGGTGGCATAGATCCTCGATGGTCTTGTTAATAAGAAATTTTTTCCATTCTACTGATCTTGAAGGAACTCAAATGTTTATTTTCATTAATAGAAAGAAGTAGATACACATTATTCAATAGCATTGTAACTGTCAGATAAATTGAAAACTTGGACATTACTTTGGCAACCGCACTGCTGGTTGTGAAAGCCATGAAAAACACATTTTTTGTAATCAAAATGATCATCTTGAACATAACCTCTATCACAAAAGAGGTGCTCAAAGCAACAACTACTATAAATTTTATAGCTCTCGGGTATCCAGCTCCCAGCTCATTTCAAACCCTTATAGTGTAAAAATTAAAAAAAATAGGTCATAAGGTTGTCTTCGCAATTTTGGGAAAGAACTAGACAATTCTAACTGCAAAGGGGTTATAATCAGTAGTAGATCACCCCAAAATGCCAATGGAAATCCTATATTTGAATTATAGTCCTCGGTATAGATTAAAGAGGTGATAGAAGTGAACAATTCACACTCTAAATCACAAAGGGACTAGTATCCATACCAGTAACTCCGTGGCTGAACACCCTAGCCCCCTCTAATAAGAGGAGTTGGGTTCCAGCTCTAATTACTCCATGAAAAGGTAAAGAAAGAAAGTAATTTCATTGGACTTCTGGGCTTACCTGATAGCTATGTTGAATCCTAAATATATCATATAAATCTAAAACGTCAGATTTACACTGCATAAAGTGTTGATGAAAGCTATGTAAAATTTTGAACAGTTAAAAGTATGTATACATTACAAAACAAAATAATCTTCACACAAAAGAATTTTGAGTGCAGTACCATATAGCTACAAAGTCTGTTGCAACTTCTACATTCTTTAGATGACCGGCCATGAGAAGTAGTATAATCATGTACATAATGTCTGCACTGTTAGATCCAAGATAAACAACAAAAATAAAATGTGAATATCAGATGTCAAAACATTAAAATGTATAACATTTCAAGAAATAGAACTATGATTTGAATGGGTAACCTCATTATAATAGTTGAGGAAAATGAAAGATGTAAGAGTCCTCTCAAACTTTGAAATGTACTCCATGAAAATCTTGTCGAAGCTCCACCATAGGTGCCACTAAATATATAGGCTGTTTGACCCAATACTACCATCCACAATGATAAATTTAGCATCAATGCAGCTCCAACTAGTCCCCATCCCAACTTGAGCATCAACAGCTAACTGAAGATAATGTGGACAATTAAAGGAACTCCAGAGATTGCAGACATGATAAATAGCTTGCTTTGTGATTCTAAAAACCTAGTGAGAGGGTAACTCTTTGCAAAAGTAAATAATTTAGGAATTATCCATAGGGCGAATTTGCTTGTTCCCTATGCCATTTCATCCGATTGACCTAAGGCCTTGAGAATAGGTGTTACAAATACATATGTCATAGTAAGAAGCAATGCTATTGTGCTTAATATAACCATTGAGCGTTGCAAACATCGTCCAAGCATGTCCAATTTCCTTGTTCGAGCACAAACTGTTTTCTACTATTTTCCATCCCCAGTTGTCAAGAAAATCTTTCCAACATATCTTATGAAAGAAAAATTAGCAATATAATAATTTGAATGAAATAGCCCACCATAAAATGATATTAGGTAATACCATCAAATCACCAAAGAGCAAGGCTTTTAACAGTTCTAATTTATGTAGCTTGGACAAGTGTCTCCAAACCCAAGAATATTAATTAATTGATTGATTGATTTCTCTAGAGACTTCTCAAAACTAGTTACTTAGGGTTTGTTAGAGTCTAGTTAATCTTAGCCATCAATTAAGATCAAATCGTGGCCATTGGTTTCTCAATGAGGAGATTATAAAAGAGGATCAATGAGCATTTGGAGAGCACACACATAGCAAATAGATTTGCAGTGATAGCAAGGGCATAGTGATAGCGTTGGAGACATCAACAGTGGAATTTCAGCAAGAGAAATTGAGGAAATAATTTACGAAGAAGAAATATTGTCGGAGCTCTCACAATAAGAGGCAAGTAGTTTATGTATCTCTTGATTTGCTGAAGTTTAATGAAATTCCTCATTTGCAAAATTGGTTTTCCCTTCAAGGTTTTTCCAAGGACAATTTGTCCAAAAATAATTGTGTTTATTGTTTTGCATATTGTCTTCTTTGTTCCTATGATTTTATTGGTGAAATTGCAATTGTGTTATTTTCAATATTTGTTGTGAATTAATTTTCAACAGTCAAATAATCTCTATAGATAGGAGATTAATAATCAGTAACTGCAATATAATTTTCACATGGTATCAAAGTTGATTTGAGGGCAGAAAAGACTCAATGTGGGTGCATGAAAGAAAACATGAGGGTTTGTAAAAGCCCAGTTCGACCTCTTCATAAATATTTGTTTTTCTCATCTTTAATTGAAATGGCCTCAATAGATTTAAGAGATCATGATAGATTGGATGGAGCCTCAAATTTTGGTGTCTAGAAAGTCAAAATTTCATTATTGCTAGAAGAGAATGGTATCGAGGAATATGTGACCAGTGTTGTAGTTGTACCTACAGATCAAACACAGCTCTTACCATATAAGAAAGAAGATGCCAAGGTGAGGAGGTTGATTCTTGATGGTGTTAAGGACCATATTGTTCTACATATCACAAAGTTAGATAAATGAAGAAGATGTGAGATGCCATTCTAAATCTGTACTAGAATGCTACCACTAATTGGAAGCTAATTCTCAAAGAAAATTTGAGGAATACCTAGATGAATAAGGGAGAAGATGTCACAATTTACCTCACCAAACTTAAACTTGTTAAGGATGAGTTGGTAGCTGTTGGAGATAAACTAGATGATGACGAACTAGTACAAATATCCCTAAATGGGTTTACTAAGTAGTAGGATGTATTTTTTCAAGTTATTAATGGATGAGACACCTTACCAAGTTGGGATCGACTATGGAGTGATTTCACTCAGGAGGAGCTTAGACTAAGTCATGTCAGTGGAACTGGCTATAATAGTCATAAAAGTTTGATGGAATAGGAAAATGTTGCAATTGTGGGAAAAGGGAAAGCGAAGAAGGGGTCTAGAAAATGATTAAATCTAAAAAGTGAGAAGAAGGACTTGTCTAAGATCAAGTGTTATGGTTGTCACGAGTTTGGCCACTATGTCAGCGATTGCCCACAAAGGAAGAAAAATGAAAAGAAAGGCAAGAAGCAGACGACAACTTTGACAAGTGTAGATGATCTTTCTAGTAGAATGGAGGATGAGTTTGCACTCATAGCTTGTATGGTTAGCTCAACCTCATAGAGTGTTTGGTATATAGATAGTGGGGCGTCATTTCATATGACAATAGTTAGAGAGTACTTCTCTAGTTATAAGGAGGAGGACATCAAAATCCAAATTTCTATGGGGACCATTTCCAAACTCAATCTAGTTATGAAAGGGACCATCCTTTCAGAAGGAAATGGCAAGTTGATTCCCATTCATGATGTGTTGCGTGTGCCAAGCTTGGGTATGAACCTAATTTCCATATCTGTCCTTCTGGATAAAGGCTACAATGTACTCTTTAGAAGGGCGAATGTGTTAATCAATCATAAGGATTGTAAACCACCCATAGCTATTGGAGTTAAGAGTGGCTAGATTTATAGGTTGTAGTTTGATACTCATAAGGCACTCATGAGAAATAGTAATCCTATAGATCAAGGACAGCTATGGCATAGGAGGATGGACCATATATATCATGGAGCACTTAAATTGCTTCATGAGATAGTGACAAGTGTTCTAGAGGTGAGCACAAAGCATGATGACGTATGTAAGGGATGTGTGTTGGGGAATTTTGTGAAAGCAACTTTTTCAAGGAGTCACACTAGATCCAAGGGTGTTCTTGATCTAGTACATTCAGACATATGTGGACTAATGTCGACGAAGTCTCTCAAAGGATACAAGTAGTTTGTTACTTTTATTGATGATTTCTCTAGGAAGACCTAGATATACTTCTTGAAGACCGTCGCTTCCAAGAGTTCAAATATATCATGGAGAATTTGACAGGCAAAAAGATAGAGGTTCTTCAGTTAGACAATGAAAGTGAGTACAAAGGGAAAGAGTTCTAAGTGTTCTGTACCAGGGAACAAATCAAGAGAGAGTGGATTGTTCCTTACAACCCACAATAGAATGGGGCTGTTGAGTAATGCAACAAATGACCTAGCTGGAGATTCTCGTAATGGATGTTGAGGAGCCGACAACATTGTAGACCATTCTTTTCTTTTGCATTTTTATTTTCTTTTTTTTGGTTTTTCCTTCTTTGCCACTTTTTGGCTGCTATTTATGGGAGCAACTGTGGTTTTTTGCTTATCCTTATTTAAGGATAGTTTAAATGGTTTATTTTTGGGGAGGGGGAATGGTAGTTTAGGGAGAGGAGGTGTGCATAAGAGTTTTGGTAGTTAAAAATATATGTGTGATCTGTGGGTTCTCAGAGATTAATGAATAAAAATACTCTGTTCAATTTCCCGTTGTCTAATATTTTTCTTGGGTTTATCTCTATTTGGACCTTTTTGAGTTTATTTCTAGCCTTTTGTCTTTTTATTTTTGTGTTTTTCGTTCTATAAGTTTGCAGGAACAAGGAGTTTTGCATCAGTTTTGGTATCAGAGCAATTCAAGATGTCCCAGAGGGGAGTCAACATCAATTGGGGAAGAAGGGGCAGGAGAAATACATGTTTCAAAGGAACATTGGTGATGTTCTTAGAAGATTGGAGATTCTTAAGGTGAGGTTAAATTTGGATGAGTTTGAAGAAGAATCGAAGAATATGGAGAATGTTGTTGGGTTATCAAATCCTATAAAGAGAATTATTGAAGCTTTGACAAGACAAACTTCCAAAGTGTGGATATTTCTAATTTTAAAGGTGAGCTTGACCCTAACATTTTTTTAGATTGGATCCAAGAGTTAGAGAAGTACTTTGAAATGGAAGACATGGATGAAGATGACCCAAAAAGAGTAAAAAATATTGCCTCCAAGTTGAAGTCACAAGAAGCCCTATGGTGGGAAAATGTGCAAAATTCATGAAGAAGACAAGAAAAAGAAAAAAATTGACTTTGGCCTAAGATGCTGAAGCAACTGAAAGTCGGATTCTTGCCCTCAGATCATCATCAAAAAATATTTAAGGAATTTAAGAATTTAAAGCAAAGAGATTAATCAATCTAGACTTATATAGAACACTTTTTGAGGCTTCAAATCTAGACAAACATACAAGAAAGTGAAGAGAAAGCAACAAATCGGTATGTGAATGGCCTAAAGTTCCAACTATAGGACAAGATTGCATTATTGAAAATTATTACAATAGATGAAGCTTATAATTATGTCATAAGGGCAAAATAAAAATTGAACAGAAAAGGTAAATTTGCAAGTAATCGAGGAAGAGGAAGCTCCTCCAAACTTGTCAAAGATCAAGAACCATAGGGCTATGTGAATCCTGAATTTCATAGTAGGGGAGGCTTTAGTGGTCAAGGATGAGGATGTACAACATTTGGAGAAGGTAAAACTCTAAAAATTTAAATTTTTAATGAGTCTCAAAAAGCTATTGATTGTCCTCAAAACCCAAAAAGGGCAATGGTGGCTCAAGATGAAGGACCTTTGATCGAAGAAGCTGAGGCCGAGTATGGAGAAAACCTTATGCTAAGAAGAGTCTTAATATCTAGAGACAAAGGCAACCTAGAAGCTGACTGGAGGAGGAATAGTGTTTTTCGAATGAAGTGCAAATGCAAGGACAAGGTGTGTAAAGTTATTATAGATGGCAGGTCTACTGATAATTTGGTGAGTATGGAAATGGTTGACAAATTACAACTTACTTGCATTCCAAAGTCTAATCCCTATAATATTTCTTGGCTTAAAAAGGATCATAGTGTGCTTGTAGATAAATTATGTTATGTTGTGTTCAAAATCAGTCCTTATGTAGATGAAGTTCTTTGTGATGTGATACTAATGGATGCATGTCATCTATTGTTGGATTGACCCTAGAAATATGATAGAAAAGTAATCCATCATGGAAGAGAGAATATGTATGAAGTTGAGCACAAAGGTAAGAAAATACTCTTGAAGCCATGGAAAATAGAAGAAATGTTTGTCCCATCACTTGTATCCATGAGCTATAAAGAATTCTGCAAAGAGAGCAAGGAAGCAATTTGCTATTTACTATGCCCACAAGAAGCAAGTGAACCTAAGAGGAGCCAACTCCCATGAGAAGTGCAAAAGTTATTGGAAGATTATTCTGATATCACTCCATTAGAGTTTCCATTAAGTTTTCCTCCATCAAGGGGCATTACCCATCATATTGACTTGGTGCTAGGATCAAAGCTCCCTAATCAAGTAGCATACTGACTGCCTCCAAAAGAAAATGAAGAGATGAGAAGACAAATGATTGATTTAATAGAAAAGGGGTTTGTAAGGGAAAGCATGAGCCCTTGTGCCACACCAAATCTACTTTCACCCAAAAAGGGAGGCAAATGGAGGTTATGTGTAGATTCTAGAGCTATCAATAAAATCATGATAAAGTATCATTACCCTCTTCCTAGAATGGATGACATACTAGATTGTTTAGTAGGTGCCAAAATATTTTCTAAGGTGGATTTGAGGAGTGGGTATCATTAGATTCGAATCTGAGAAGGAGTTGAATGGAAGACAACATTCAAAACCAAGGATGGTTTATATGAGTGGTCGGTGATGCCTTTTAGAATGTCTAATACTCCTGCTACCTTCATGTGCACCATGAACCATGTATTTAGACCCTACATTGGAAGATTCGTTATAATTTACTTTGAAGATATTTTGATTTTCAGTGAGAGCATGGATGTACATGTGAAGCACCTACAACTTGTTTTTGATACACTTAGAAGGGAAATATTATTTATAAATCTCGAGAAAAGTGAGTTTTGTATGGACAAGTTAGTTTTCCTTGGAAACGCGATATCAACAAAGGGAATAATGATGGATCCCAAAAAGATTAGAGCTATACTTGACTGGCCTATTCCTCAAAACATTAAAAAATTAAGAGGTTTTCATGGTTTAGTTAACTTCTAGATAAAAGATTCATGAGAAATTTCAATGGAATAAGTGCTCCTTTAACTGATTGCACCAAAGGGAAATCATTTTCTTGGACTCAAGTAGTCGAGAGGAGTTTTGAGCAGCTTAAAAATAAAGTGATAGAAGCCCCAATTCTTGCATTACCAAATTTTGAGAATATTTTTACCATTGAGTGTGACACTTCTGTTGTAGCCATTGGTGGTGTGTTGAGTCAAGAAGGTAAGCCAATTACCTATTTTAGTGAAAATTTAAATAATGCTAAGAAGAGGTATAGTACTTATGATAAGGAATTGTATGCTATTATTCAAACTCTTAAGCAATAGAGGCAATACTTACTACATAGATAATTCATCTTGTTGACTAATAATCAAGCATTGAAATATATCAAATCTCATACCAATTTATCACATAAGCATGCCAAATGGGTTTCTTTTTTGCAAAGTTATACATTTGTAGTTCAACATGTGAATGGCAAAACCAATGTTGTGGTGGATACCTTAAGTAGGATGTGTCACCTAGTTGTCACAATGACCAATGTGATTGTTGGGTTTGAAGAAATGAAGAAGGAATATGCAACTGATTCCTATTTCAGTGAAGTTATTGCTGCTCTCAACAATCCTATTGTCACAAAAAATGAATATTCTAAAGACTACTTGTTCACAAATGGATTTTTTTTCAAAGGTCTCCAACTTTGTATACCCATAGGATCTAGGAGAGAAGATCTGATTTGGGAAGTAAATTGAAATGGTTTGGGGGGTCACTTTGGGAGAGACAAGACCTACAACTTGGTAAGTGAGAAATTTTTTTGGCCTCAATTAAGGAAAGATGTGAATAAGTTTTTCTTTGCATGTAGAATTTGTCAAGTTTATAAAGGAGGGCAATAGAACACATGATTGTACAAACCCTTACCTATTCTTGAGGGTCCATGGATTGACATTTCCATGGATTTTGTCTTGGGTTTTCCTCATACTCAATGGGGAAATGATTCTATCTTTGTTGTTGTGGATCGATTCTCCAAAATGGCCCACTTCATTCCATGCAAAAAAACTATCGATGCAAGTAAGGTTGCTGATTTTTTATTTAAAGAGATTGTTCGCTCACATGGGTTGCCCAAATTATTACTAGTGATCGAGATGCAAAGTTTTTGAGTCACTTTTGGAGGACTTTGTGGAGAAAACTTTATTGTAAACTACAATATAGTTCATCCTACCACCCTCAAATTCATGGTCAAACAAAGGTGGTAAATAGAAGTTTGGGAAATTTTCTTCGATGCTTAGCTAGGGATAATCCTAAGTAGTGGGATCTAATTTTGGCACAAGTTGAATTTTCTTATAATTCTAGCATTAATAGATCCATTGGAAAGTATCCTTTCCAAGTTGTTTTAGGAAGCAATCCTAAGGGATTTTTTGATCTTATAGATCTTTAGGATGGGAGGTGGGTGAACCAAGTTGCAGTAGACTTTGCAAAACATATCCAAGAAGTGCAACAACAAGCGAGGCATCAAATACAACTAACCAATGAACAATATAAAAGAAATGTTGATTTTCTCTGAAGAGAAAAGGTGTTTAAATATGGTGTATTTGCACAACGAAATATTTCCTCAAAGCATGTACAAAAAGTTAAAACCAAAGAAGGTGGGACTGTGCAAAATATTTCGAAAGGTTAATGACAATGCTTATTTGCTAGACTTTCCTAAAGATCCTAATATTAGTCCTATTTTCAATGTGGTGGATCTTTACCCTTACCATTCTAGTAATGGACAAGGTTGTGATGACAATATGTTGGCAGATTTGATCAATCATTTACCCGAGAAGATGAGAGAACAAATTGAGAAAATAATTGACACTAAGATGGTGGATACAAGATCCCGTAAGTATAAATTGTATTTGGTTAAATGGGCTGATCTACCTAATTCCTACAACACTTGGATCACCGAAACAAACCTTTTGAAGTTTTCAAAATCAAACTCCTCTAGACTAGGAGGTTCAAAATATTTCAAATATGGGGAAGATAATGCAACAAATGACCTGGTCGAGATTCTCGTAATGGATGCTAAAGAGTCAAAGATGTTGTAGACCACTTCTTTTCTTTGGCACTTTTTTTTTCCTTTTTGGTATTTCCTTCGCCACTTTCTAGCTGCTATTTGTGGGAGTAGTCATGTTTTTTGACTTATCCTTGTTTAAGGATAGTTTTGGTTTATTTTTGGGGAGGGGGAATGGTAGTTTAGGGAGAGGAGGTGTGCAGAAGAGTTTTGGTAGTTAAAAAAAATTGTGTGTGATCTATGGCTTTTTAGAGATTAATGAATAAAAATACTTTGTTCAGTTTCTTGTTGTCTAATATTTTTCCTAGGTTTATCTCTATTTGGACCTTTTTGAGTGTATTTCTAGTCTCTTATATTTTTTTTTTGTTTTTTTTGTTCTGTGAGTTTGCAAGAACAAGGAGTTTTGCATCACTAAGAGGAAGAATTGTTCTATATCAGAGGTAGTAAGGGCTATTGGGAAGAGGCATGCAGTATGATTTGTAAATACAAAACAAGATTCCACATAAGTTTTTGGGCAAGATGACACTAGAGGAGGTGTTCACAAGGAAGGGGCTAGATTTCTGTCACTTCATGATATTTGGGAGTTTGGAATTTTGTCACAATGGAAATGCTTTCAGTTATAATGTATGCGCACCAACCCAAAGGAACACCAATTCCTAGCTTATGAGCACCAATTCAAAGAAGATTCTACCCCTAATTTGAGCACCCATTCAGATGTTTACATAATAAGATATTTCTTGATTACAATTTGAATCTCATGTTACAAATGAAGTTTTGTAACTCAAATAGATTTCTGAACTTATGAAGATTATGATGATTGTTCTATCCTCAAATAGCTTTCAATCTTTTATCATCAAATAACTCTGCAAGTGTTCTTTTACTCACTCAACAAGAATCTTATGATCTACATCCACACAATAAGTCTTTGCAAAACTAACACATGCCTTCACACAATTCTGCAGAAATAAAAGCATTTAATCACTCAAAAATGCATACTCTATTTTTGTAGAGTTATCTTCTCTCTTTTCACACCTCTTTGCTCTCCACTCGAACCCTTCTCACACTACAATGGTTACAACCAATGAATAAATTCATTTGATATATATTAATTTTGTAGTAAAAGGAAAAATTTGTAGCCCTAATCTTTAAACAAAGATTTATGCAACTTTCTATTAGTAACCTTCTAACCTTTTGTAGCAATTTGTCTACAGATTTTTGATATTCCTGTAGCGGTCTATGGAACATTAAAAACTTAAATCTTCTTCTCCTTTTGTTATTCCATCTACAAACATTTAGTGCTCTTCTTGAGCAGCTGAAGGATTCGATGCAACTACTTCTTTTTAGACCGACTGCCATTAATTTTAAAATGCCTCTTTTGTATTCTGAACAAAACAAAGATCAGATTTATTTTGCATCGATTTTCCTAGCTCGTAAATATGATTTCAATAATAAATAAGAACTTTATCTAGGGCATAAAAAAAAAAATCTGCAAGAGGTAACTTAAACAAAGAAATAAAAAATATTTTCATCTCATGTTGCTACAGAAAGAAACTTTGCCTCTAAGAAAAGAATAAAATCTGATATGCATCGAAGGCTTTCTTTGCCCAAACAAATATGATATCAAATTTGTAATAAATGGAAAACCTAATCTAGGGTGTCTACAAGAGGTATGAAATCCAAAAAAAAAAGGATTTAAAAAAATAAAAAACTTTTCATTCAATCATTGCTATAGAAGCTTGGCCACCAAGTAAGGAATAAAATCATATTTCATTCAAACCATAATAGCCATCAAAGCAGGTTGAAGACAAATGAAAAATATTATAAAATCTAATATCACCACCTTCCCAAATGAGGTGTATAGAGTTTAAACTACCATACCTTGTGTTTGAACAAGAGACAAACAAAAACTTCAAATTAAGGATAATCCTATACATTTTCCTGTAGCTTTCATAATATCTGGGTAATGATAGAAGTAAATCCAATTTTCTATAGTCGCATACATAAACCCTAGCAGGATAAACAATGAAATAATCAGCCAAATCTCCACCTCTTCACCAAGTTATTGCTAACACATCACCATGCCATAGATTCTCTTCCACGTGTATGCCATGTCAATATTATCTAAAACTATTTTTTTGCATATTTAAAATATTGACTACTTTTGACTTTCGCATATGTTGTTAATTTTATGTCATTATGAAATTCTTGTCACATGAACTGCACACTTCTGTAGCTACAAAATATGAGGTTCTTATAGCCCGAATGTCCTATCACTATGAACTTCCTATAACTAATGCTTGTGAATCTGTAGCTATATACAATGAATTCTATACCATGAGTTGGCATCAATGACAATCTAATGCCAACCAACAAAACTCAATGCCAACAATCTCCCCCTTTGGAATTGATGTCAACCAATCCATTGATATGCATCTAGTTGATCTGCTCCCCTTCAACGAAGAACTTCGCCCCCTTTGACAACAATGGAAAATGGTGGCATGGACCACCTCTAGATCAAATACCACCATGTTTTCATAACTGTGCACTTGTAGCAACATAAAAACTAAATAGACTTGGGTTGAACAGTACGATTTGTAGATTATCTCTCCTTGCCATGAACATAAGAAACAAAAAGAAATGAAATTCCAGTACAAAGGACATCAATAACATTGAAGGAGTAATAATAATCATGGACATCAAAATATATTAGAAACAACAAGTGTATGGCATGAGCAACAACCATTTGTCCATAAAGAACCATCTCTCTTGGAACTTCAAAACTTGACACTAAAAAATTTATGGATGCAAGATGAAGCATAATCAGCTCCCCCTGAATCATAAACTTCCTGATCAAACTAAGTGGTAGAAGAGGGAGATACAACTCCCAACCGAATTCTCAAATACTCAAATGTCTATTTGGGTAATGGTTTGGTAAGGATATCAACAATTTTCTCATCAATATTCACATATTCAAGTTGAACTTCCTTTTCACTCACTTTTTCTCTCAAAAAATGGTATTTAATAGCTATGTGCTTGGTTCTTGAGTGCGTGACTGGATTCTTAGAGATATTGATTGCACTATAATTATCACACATAATGGAAACAGGTTCTGAATATTCTACCTACATATCTTTTAGAGTTTGTTTCATCTAGAGAGCTTGAGAGAAACATGACATGGAAGCTATGCATTCTACTTCAACTATAGATAGTGAAATAGATTCTTTCTTTTTACTGTTCCAAGAGACCAACCTACCACCAAGGAGAAATCACCCCCACTAGTGCTCTTCCTATCATCTATGCACCCAACCCAATTTGTATATGTGTAAGCTTGCAATGTGAGGTCATCATGTTTAGCATACCATAAACCATAAGTCAAACTACCTTGCAAATATCTGAAAATTCTTCTTACAACATTCAAATGAGATTGTTTTGGAGAAGACTAAAATCTAGCTACCATACATATAGCTTGTACAATATCTGGTCTAGAGGTAGTAAGGTACAATAAACTTCCAATCATGGATCTAAACATGGTTTGATCAATATTAGGTGAATCATCATTATTGGAAAACTTGCATCTAGTCACCATAGGTGTACTAACAGGCTTACAATCATCCATTTGAAACCTTTTCAACATGTTTTTAGCATACTTGGTTTCTGAAATAAAAATTTATTTATCTAATTGTGAAATTTACAAACCAAGAAAGTAGGACGACTCACCTATCATTGACATTTCAAATTCTTGTTGCATTTGATCAACAAACTTCTTGCACAAATTATCATGACTTCTAGCAAAAATTATATCATCTACATAAACAACAATGATAATCATGTGGTTATCTTCCACTTGGGTATATAGATTGTTGTCAACACATCCTTTCTTGAAGACTTGTTGATGAAAATATTTGTCCAATCTATGTGAGGCACAACCGTTAGCACAAGGTTTCTAGGGAGTCCATGATATACGCTTGGTACATGAGCCACAACTATAAACACCAATCCATCACAAGCGTGAGTCGGGAATCCCGATGAGATACTGAAAGGCTTAGACCAAATTTTTACGTCTATCTAGGTATCACCCTAGCTTCAACATTCTGCCAATTACGTCGCAACTGGATTGGGGTACAGCTTTGGCTCTGCCCCTTTTTTTATACCCCACCGATACGAGTGGTTGGGATCGTCCCTTGGAGTGCTGAAATCTCCAAGAAGGTCCCGCTAAGAAGAAGACACTAATCATTTCCAACTACCCCCTCGGTCTACACAAAGTGCAAAGGGGAAGGTGAAAATAAACTAATGCCCCTTTAGGGTAGCATAAAGAAAAACAAACACAACAAACAACAAGTATTACTTCCCCCTAATTATACTAAGTGCATAGATAAAACAACAAGGAAAAAATCTTTAAAATTTGAGTAAGTAAATGGTCCTACAAAAAAATGTTAGCTGTTTTCTTTTCTTGTCTTTTGTGAATTTCAACAAAATATTGCAAAGTATTAGCAAGAAATCTGACTTCACCCACCAACAAATAGGGTTAGAGGGTTAGAACTCCAAACAGCAAAAAAAAGAGGCAAAAACGAAGCTAAAATGCAACTGTTTTACCTTCCTAAACGTGCTGTAAAGGGAAAATCCGGCCCCTTTGTAGTGAAAAATGTTGGAACAAGAGGGAAAATCTGCCCCTTTGCAGAAAACAATTAGAAAACGCTAAGCTGGGTTGGAAAATCCACCCCTCTGTAGAAAAAGTCGGAAAATGTTGAACCGGGTGAGAAAATCCACCCCTCTGTAGAAAAAGTCAGAAAACGCTAAACCGGGTGGGCAAATCTACCCCTCTGCAGAAAAATTCAGAAAACGTCAGAACAAGAGGGAAAATCTGCCCCGCTATAGAAAACTATCAGAAAACGTCAGAATAGGAGGGCGAATCCGCCCCTCCGCAAAAAACTGTCAGAAAACGTCAGAACAGGAGGGAAAATCTACCCCTCTGCAGAAAACTATCCAAAAATGTCAGAACAAGAGGGAAAATCCACCCCTCTGCAGAAAACTATCAGAAAATGTTGAACCAAGTGGGCAAATCCATCCCTTTGTAGTGCCCGGGAGGGAAATTCCACCCTTCGATGGGGAAAATCCGCCTCTCTGCGACCTGAACCTACAAACAAATTAAACAACAACAAACCTAAAGCAAAGAGACCCATTTGCAAGTCCCACTGGACATCCTAGAAATTTGATCTCTTAAAATGCTATATCCTAATATGAGATGCTAAATAACTAATGACGCAATAAAAAGAAATAACACAAAGAGGACACTTCAATGATTAGCCTAAGGAAATGATAAACATGAAAGCAAGATAGAACAAATTAAATTTTATTATAGCTCCATGTTGTTTCTTCCTTGGTTGGCCCTTGGATCTTTGAAGATTTGTGTGCTCTTTGGATGACAAGCTAAATTGAATGTGCAAAGTGATATGCAAGATGGGTGAAATGATAAATGATATGGTGGATGAGAGCTCAAATGGTAATTTTGCAAGAGTTTTGATAGCAAAATATTGATTCCCAAAATGAAAGAAACGAGGTGATATTTATAGAACAATTTGAATTCTCTAGAGAATTCAACGCTTGAGGTTGAGCCAACAAGATCAATATGGAGGGCTATGGTGAGTTGAAAATTCGCAAGCCCTCACATCTTGACATGTGGAATGTGAGATGTCTTGAGGTGGAAGAGAGGTATATGATGTGGATGAAGGACAAGTACTTTGTAGGTACCTTGGGGGATGAGAAGATTTCCTCAAAAAGGAACTTCTTGTCCCCAAATGAGAATGAAAGAGACATTTGAGAAATTTTAGAATTCCTCAAAAATCTCCATGGGAAAATGGGAAGTGGTTGGAGAAATAAATGTGAATTAAAAATTCACATGCTTAGGAGAGTCTATTGGATAAGAGAGGGTTTCCAAAAAGCTAGGGATTTGTCACATGTGGGTGATGTGACAAGTCAAAGGTTCTAAAAGTCCTTAGCACATGTAAAGTGACAAGTCAAGTCTTCTAGAACTTTGCATGGGGATAGGGTAGACCTTGAAAAGATAAAAGTGAATTAAAAATTCACATGGGGAAGAGAGGAGCCTTGGGTGAATAAATGTGAATTAAAAATTCACATGGGAAAGAGAGTCAAGGCCAAGAAATACAAGTGGAAAGATTGACCAAAAAAGGTATGCTAAATGTGGCTAATGACTTTGATTAAGGTTGTACAAACACAAGATTGTGATAATTAATGAGAGATTAGAGGCAAGTAGGAGATTATGGAGGATGTGACACTAATCTTAATTAAGTGGTGGACATCCTAATAAAAGATTAATTAATTTAATATGAATTAAAAGACGATTATGGATAATGTGACAAGGAGAGAGAAAAAAAGGAATTCAAAATTAGTTTTAATCCAAATAGGTCAAATGACTAAATTAAATAAATTGTCTTATTTATTTAATTTATTCAATTACATACTTTAGGAACCTTAGGCAAAAAATGAAGTAATGATTAAATAAATTATTTAATCACTATTAATGACATAGATGAATAGAGTAGATGATTTTGATCATGTGAAAGTAATCAAATTTAGATGTCTACATTTTTCCCCTCTTTGAAGTACCGTTAGAATAACTATGCTTCGAAGAAAAGAAAGTGCAGATGACTCTATAGAGGAAGTAACTAGAAGATTATGCCCCAGTGTGGGTAGGAGGACCTGAGCTATCTAATTAGTGAGGTAATGGATGAAGATGCCCCAATCCTGGAAGGGATTGACTGTGGCAGGGAAAATAGATGAATGTGAAGGGTATGGCCCCTCGAGAGGATGACGGGGGAAAAAGAGGGGTCTCAGGCAACTTCTTGATAGGAATAAACGAGTGGTATGTCTGGAAAGAGTGCAAAAAATTAGGCAAGTATGCCTTTTGAACGAAGTCAATCGAACAAATGGGGTGTAAATGGCGGCCCCAGAAAGGAAAGGGATTAATCAGAAGAAAAAAAAGGTAAATAAGAGGTAGAAAATACCTTTTAAAAAGAGGGGGGAAAACGAATATAAGGTAATTTTAGAAATTACCTCACCTCATTTGCACTATAGCAGTTGAGAGAAGAGGAGAAGAGAGCAAGAAGACCAAGAGCGAAGATGTCGCAGGATAATGACACCGGGATCATCCACCGAGCAGATGAGGTGCGATGATCCTACAGTTAGTAGGGTGGGCCCCACCAGGTTAGTGACAAAACACTCTATGCATTATTCTCATAATTTTAATGCATTTTAAATGTTTTATTGAAAATATAACACATGGGTTTTGTGGGCGGGTTAGGGAAGAAAAATGGGTAGTCAAAAAAAATAGAAAAATTGGATTGGAAAAATGGGAGAGGGGGAAAAGGTGATTCACCCATAGAAGGGTGAATACGCCCTCCGGTGGGTGGGTCTGCCCCCGGGGTTGTGCTAGTTCACCCCGGGGTGGGGCGGGTCTGCCTCGGCTTAGGGCGGGTCTGCCTCGAGGTCTGGTGGGCCTGTCCTTGCTTGGGGCGGGTTTGCCTTGACCTAGGGCGGGTTCGCCCCGTAGCTAGGCAGATAGTACCTGCCGCGATCGGAGGCAACCTCGCCACGGCCAACGGCAGCCCTGCCATGACCATCGGCAATGATGGTGCCTGGCTCGAGGTGGGTCTGCCTTGCGGCTAGGGGCGGGTTCGCCCCAGCGCAACACGGGTCCACCTCACAGCCAAGGGTGGGTCCGCCTCGCGGCCAAGGGTAGTTCTGCCCCGGCACAGGGTGGGTCCATCCTGACTCGGGGCGAGTCTACCCCATGGCCAAGGGCGGGTCCGCACCGACCCTGGAGTGTGGGGAGGGAGAGAGCGGGGTGAGATAGAGAAGAGAAGAGAAAGAGAATACGAGAAAGAAAGTCTCGGGGTCAGAAAAGAAATTGACAAGGATTGACAAGGTGGATGTTATGATTGCAAGATTTTGGTCAATTATGGACCCATGAGTGGAGGCCAGAGGTTCTAGCAGTGACTATAGAGGCTATGAGTGGGGCGGACCATGCAACAATGGAGCAGGTGGGGTTGCTGCACTTAGTGCAGTTTCCGAAGATGAGAGCGCATTAGGCGATGCTGACAGCCCTGATAGAGAGATGGAGCTCGGCAACATCGACCTTCCATCTTTTGACAGGGGAGATGATGGTGACATTAGAGGATGTGTGGCAGATTTTGAGGTTGTGGATAGCATGTCAGTTAGTGAGTGAGGTGGTGTCAAGAGGAGCACAGTTAGATGAGACCACCCTAGTATTATTTGGACGAGATGATTTGCTGATACAGAGGGGTCAGATAGATGTAGACAAATGCCTGGCCTTGGGGTTGCCAGAATTACCACTATTTTTGTGTTGTCTGATTAGTGGGATACTAGTGCCGGATTGGAGCAGACGATTCTGCAGCTTACGGTATATGGAGGTAATTCAACATATTGTCGAGTGGTGGGAGGGACAGTTTTCCTGGGGGTCATGCATAATGGCCCAGTTATACCGAGACATGCATGTGATCTGCTATCAGGGGATGCAGAGTGTGACGCACATGAAATTATTACAAGTGTGGGGTTGGGAGCATATCATGGTGATGAGACCCATAGTGGTGAGGAGAGGAGAGTTGGATGATAGAGAGCTGGTGGCTTGGGAGTTTGGGGCAGCTAGGGGCTGCATCCTACGGTATGAGACGCAAGGAGAGATGGATCAGTGGAGGAGAGAGTTTGATGAGATATAGGAGAACATAGTATGGTGGCCATACATGTATCAACAGCTTCAGGGATGGAGGGTCAAGGAGGAGAGACATCAAGGTTTTTTTAGATGTAGATGTTTCCTAATTGGGAGTCGGCCACACATAGTGAAGGTGCATCATTTGGACAGAGTGGAGAGGTAGTTTAGACTCATGCAGGATATTCTCACAGTGTCGACTATATTTTTTTGTCTTACCAAAGAGGTGCCATGGGGAGTGAGGTTGTCAGCAAGGGAGGCATGGGTGATGGTAGGTGGAGTGCCCTATCTAGGGAGGGGGGTGGGTCCAAAGAATGCAGGAGTGATAGATTGTTATGGTCGGCGGTTTCACAACCACCAATGGGAGAGGATTACATCGGAGGAGCCTACTGTGGGAGCCATGGAGTGGGGGCTAGTGGATGAGCAGGAGTAGAAGGGATAGAAGGAGGGGGCAGAGGAGGATGTGGGCCATTAGAGTGGTAGGGCGGAGGAGGGTGGTGTTGGAGATCAACTGGAGAGGAGGAGGAGGGTCAGGAGGAAGCAACCTCAGAGGAGGGTTAGGAGAGATGTGGGAGATGAGATGGAGGAAGGAGGGCTAGGTGATGGGGGGGAGGAGATGGTGACAAGAGGGCTAGGTGATGGGAGAGGGCCAAAGATAGAGGTGGTGAGACTAGGGAGCGAGCCAGAGGTGGAGATGCTTGGGGTGATGGAGGGGAGGGATACTCAGATAGGGATTGGTGGTAGAGTACGATGAAGGTGAGTGCAGGTGAGAGCCGAGTAGGAGGAGGCAAGGGCCATAGATCCGTAGGAGGGAGCAGAGGGGATGGTAGGTGTTAGAGGACATCCCGGGGGGATGACCGATAGCAGTCGATGGAGGAGGGTCCAACTAGAGATTCAGGTGGAGCAGGAGCCAGAGGAGGAGAGGAGGCTTGTAGGGTAGCCGATGAGACTGATGAGGGTGGGGAGGAGAGGAAATCCATGGAGGTTCAGTTGATGAGCCAGGTGGAGCAGGTGTAGGAGGAGATAGAGGGGGAGGCTCTGGACTGGGATGTGCAGGTGGTGGAGCCTTTAGCATTAGTACCAGCGGTTGCAGTGGACGATCTAGTGATGTTACTAAGAGGGGCCCAGGCAAGGCTATGGGTGTTAGAGGAGGAGTTGAGGAGGGCAGAGGAAAAGGTGCAGAGGGTGAAGGAGTCAGAGCTAATAGAGTTTGAGCATGTTGTGGGTCATCTAATTACATATATACAGGTGGCTAAGAGAGAGAGAGAGAGGAGGTGTGAGTAGAGATGGAGAAAGTATGAGGTGAGTTGGCTCAGGTGACTTGGGACCGAGACAGGTTAGAGGTAGCGATGACAGTAGCACATATGCGAGGTCAGCTGGAGCTAGTAAGGAGAGGAGAGCATGTCTCAGTGGAGTGTTCTCAGCGGGCTGAGAGGGAGATGGAGACACTGAGAGTTCAAATGGTAGGACTTCTGGGGGAGAGGACAACTCTGCAGGAGAGGGTATCTACTATAGAGGTTTGTTTAGAGGAGATGAGCGTGAGGGCTGAGGCCACAAAGGCCAAGATAGAGATAGTGCAGAGGGAGAGAGAGAGTGCATAGGGACAGGTGTAGGCACTACAAGGGGAGAGGGATAGTGTGTTGAGATAGGTCCAGATCCTACAATTTTAGAGAGACGCAATAGGCGCGGGTAGAGAGTGCTGAGAGGGATATAGCTCAGAGGCACTCACAAAGAGTGCAAGGTGATGGGACGAAGTTAGTTGTACAGGGCTTGAAGGTAGAGCTATAGACTGTATGGGTAGAGAGGGAGAGAACTATAGAGTAGGTATGACTACTGATAACGGCATGGGAGGCATGGGAGTAGAGAGCGAGATAGATATAGGTATGAGCAGAATGTCGCCTGATTCCAAGCTGGGCAGAGAGATGAGTATATGCATGGGGCGGGCTATTGGAGATGTGTGTATGAGTAGGTAGTGCTAGATCCATCACAACGTATAGTGTGGTATGTTAGGCAGGTACCATAGATGCCAATACTGTCCCAGTCTTTAGGGACATGGACCAGAGGGTACATTGATTTTCAGTTGACTCCTTGATTTGGGACTCTAGCTCGTGAGTCGTAGGGGACTCTGACACACAGGGGACCGATGCCTAAGTCTTCTCAGAGGTCAGGTGTGGGTAGCTCAGGGCAAGCAGAGGATAGGTGACAGGATACAGGTGCTTTAATAGGTACCAGATGAAGGTGTAGCACATATTATGAGATTATGCTTCTTATTTGAGGATGATATGTAGGTGGTTATGATGTGACTATATTTTTGGATATGATCATTGTATTATTTTGATGATGATATGTGATGGTTATGATGTGACTATATTTTTTAATATGATCATTGTATTATTTTGATGATGATATGTGATGGTCCCCATTGATATTATGCCAAACATTTTTGCGATGGATGATGTATATTATGCATATGGTGTTATATTGATGTTTGTATGTTATGCACATGTATATGATGAGTTGTGTTGATATGGATGTTGTGTTACGATGTTAATGATTTATTTATGCATGTTCAGATGATGTGATTATGGATGATGTTAATGATTCATAGGTGGGTATGAAAATATATGGAAATATATCGATGAATGAACCTAATGAATTGATGCAAATGGATAAATGAACCTAAATGGATTGATGCAAATGGATAAATGATGAACCTAAATGAATTGATGCAAATGGATAAATGAACCTAAATGAATTGATGCAAAATGGATAAATGAACCTAAACGAATTGATGCAAATGGATAAATGATGAACCTAAATAAATTGACGTAAATGGATAAATGAACCTAAATGAATTGATGCAAATGGATAAATGAACCTAAATGAATTGATGCAAATGGATAAATGATGAACTGACACACTAAATGTAATGTAGACATAAGTAGCAATGGGTAGGTGATAGGTGTAGGGTGTGTGGGGCACGATACTTGCCAAGAACCATAAGGACCCTGAGAAAGAAAGTCAGTAAGAAGGAATGAGAGTTTGCACAACCAAAATCAGGAGTCATAGATGTAGGAGCAAGATTGGATGAAGGGGGAATATGCAATGAGATGAAATGCAAGATTAATACAATTTTTCATCCTTTAGAGCACTAGTTTTTTCTATAGCCTAAGACATCGGGTGTCAGGGTATGTAAACCAAGACAGATTAATGTCTAATGCATAAAACAAACACAAGAAACAAGAAGGCTATCCCAATACCCCAAAGTCGCGATGACTTTGGTCGGGGCAGGTATTGGAATAACCACAAGCACAAAGGGATGCCCCCACATATGCAGGATCTGAGAGGAATCCTGGTGGGTACTACGTGGAGCATCCCAACAGACAGCAACAACAAAAAAAATCAAGAGATGCCCCTATGTTGAGTAGGCAAAACACACCATAATATGATGGATCATGGCGATCTTGACTAGTTAAAAGAGGGAGTTCAAATAATAAACAAAATCCAAAAGTACCAAAAAAGCATGATCAATGGCAAGCATCCTTTGCCATAAGATCCCAAGGATGGGTGGGGTTGATGTGGTCTATTAGGAAGGATGCATCCTATTAAGACCAATGAGGGATACTAAGCTAAAGTGACCTAGATGACACAGGATAATTTCCATTGGGCATATTTCTTGATACGAGAAGATCTTGTTTGTGAAGAATCAATGATGATAGGGACATACCTGACAACAAGAAAACAAGAGGACAAGAGACCACCTAAAGACCTAGGGGCTCAGGATTTGATCAAAGATCAACCTTGCCTCCATGAAAGCATAGAGCCCTCATAGTTCAGGAAAAGACCATGGTAAAAGAGCGAAAAGTGGACTGATGGAAACTGATGGATGACCAAGATAGACACAAGCCCCGGGGGTAGATCAAAAGATCAACCTTGCCTACATGAAAGCATAGGGGCAACGTAGTTCAGACAGGACAAAAGATCGAGTATGGACAAGATAGAAAAAGTGGACCATGAGGATAGACAATGAAGGAAGAAATGCCTCTAGGGCTGATCCAAAGATTAGCCTTGCCTACGTGCAAGATCAAAGGTGTCATAGTTCAAGAGAAGACATGATGAGACCTAGATGGAGATGAACATGAGGAGTGAAACTAGATGGAGACAACCACAACAATGAGATGAGACAAGCTCAGATTAAGATAATAAGCTCAAGATTTTAGATAGCGGATGATGGTCATCCAATGATCAACCAAAAATATACCAAGCGATGAGGTGATGCAAGTGGATGGGAGGATATGGGGATTGAGGAATCGATGAATAAGCCATAAAGTAACCAAGACGCAAGGTAGATAATGATTAAGCCCTATACAAGAGGCACCTGTTGCTAGGTTTTCACCAATCGTACGTATCCAAGGCATCACGTAGGGGTGGTTTTCACCATAGGATGAATTATTTCTCTTTACTATTTTTGGATTTTTGTGATTTTTTAATTCTTTTGACTTTTTGACTTTTTTGATTTTTTTGTATTTTTGACTTTGACTAGGAAGGACACCCCAACTAGCCTAAGTATAGAACTTCTTTAGATGCATGATGTTGATGGGTTCTTCCAAGGGCTCCTCTTTAGGGGTGGAGAGCCTGTAGGCACCAGAACCATACTTGGTGGTGATGACATAAGGGCCCAACCAATTTGCTTCAAACTTACCCTTTTTCTCTCGATCTTGTTGATTTCGCTGATTCTCTTTAAGGACCAAATCACCAACATTGAATTGGCGAGGGAAGAATTTCTTATTATAGCTCCTTTTGAGTCGGTGTTGATAGGTTTACAGGTGGTTATAATCCTTGACTCATTTTTCATCCAGCAATTCCAATTATGCCAGGCATGCCACTCGATTGTCTTTGTCAGTGATGAGATTCTTGAGGGATATTCAGAGTGAAGGGGTTTCAACTTCAATTGGCAAGATGGCTTCAGTGCCATAGACAAGAGAATATGGAGTAGCGCCGATAGGGGAGCAGATGGATGTACGATAGGCCTAAAGAGTAGGATGGATATGGAGGTGCCAATCTCGGCCAGTGCTATTGACAATCTTCTTAATGATTTTGATCAATGTTTTGTTTGTTGCTTTTTCCTGTCCATTACCCTAGGGGTAATAGGGGGTGGACCAACGATGTTGGATATGATACATGTCACAAAGGAGCTTCATACCATTATTCTTGAATGGCTTTCTATTGTCGATGATGATGGCAGAGGGGATACTATACCTACAGAGGATATGGTAGAGGATGAACTTAGAGATCTAAACACCAGTGATTTGAGTGAGTGGTATGGCTTCCACCCACTTGGTGAAGTATCCAGTGGCTGTGATGATTAAAGTGTGACCATCAGAGGATGGAGGGTAGATCTTTCCAATCAAGTCGAAACCCCATTATGAAAATGACCAAGGTGTCATGATACATTGTAGCTCTTGTGCCAGAGCGTGAATCAAATCTGCATGTTGTTGACACGGAAGAAATTTTTTGACATATTCACAAGCATCCTGTTCCATTGTAGGCCAGTAATACCCTGCTCTAAGAATCCATTTGGCGAAGGCCATACCATTAGAATTGGCTCCACAAATACCGCTATGAGCTTCTGTTAATGTCGTGCGGGCTTTAGTTTCATCTAAACAACAGAGGAGAGTTCCATCATACCCATATCGATAAAGTGTATCACTGATGATGGTGTAGTGGGCAGTGCGTTGGATAATTGATTTACGTTGGTTTCTTGTGAGATCAAGTGGGAGGGTATTGTCATGAATATAAGTGTAAATTTCATTGTACTAAGGGGATTCAGGACCTACAATATCACACACCATGTCACTCTCAAGGATATCGTACGCTAGGATTAGGAGTTGCTCGACTAGGAACTGACAATATGTATGGTCTTTTGGCATGTCGAAAAGAGAACCAATGGTACCCATAGTGTCTGCTGCCTTATTCTAGAGTTTCAGGATCTGCTCAAAGTGGATGGAGGTAAAATATTTTTTTAAGTCATCCACCATACATTTTTATGGCAACAAATTTTCATCTTTTGTAAGAAACTCATCATTGACCTATTTTATAACTAGCTGAGAGTCACCAAAAACTTGTAGATGAGTGATGTGCCATTGAACTGGGATTCTAAGGCCTGTGAGAAGGGCTTCATATTCAGCAATGTTGTTGGTGCAGGGAAAAGCCAATCTGAATTATTTTTGTATGTAATCACCTTGGGGGGTGATAAGAAAGACTCCTGCCCTCGATCCATTATTAGTGTGTGATCCATCAAAGTACAGTGTCCATGTGGTAGCTTCTGATACTGCAAAGAATCCTTCATCTGGAAATTTGACTTCTATGGGGTATGCATCTACTAACGAAGCATCTGCCAACTGATCTGCTATTACCTGTCATTTGATGGATTTTTTGTCCACATATTCTATATCAAATTCACTGAGAAGCATGATCCATTTAGCCATTCGTCCAGTTAGGGTTGTCTTAGATAACATGTACTTGAGGGGGTCCACTTTTGATATCAACTTTATCGGATGGCTAAGAATATAATGACATAATTTTCGTGTATTGAAGACCATAGCAAGACATGCTTTCTCCATTGGTGATTAATTAAGTTTATAACCAACCAGTGTTCGGTTAATGTAATAGACTGCTCGTTCTTTTGAGGATTCATCATGTTGTGCCAAAAATTCCCCCAATGCAACTGAAGTGGCAGAGATGTATAGCAAGAGGGGTTTTCTAGGGATAGGTGGCATCAAGATTGGTGGGTGAGCCAAGTATTCTTTGATCATATCAAAACCCAACTGACACTGTTGATTCCATTTGAAGGTGGTGTCTTTCTTTAGAAGGTGAGTGAATGACTAACATTTATCCGCAAGTTGGGCTATAAACCGATGGATGGATTGTAGCTTTCCTTGAAGGCTCCTTAACTGTTTCAAGTTTCTAGGTGGAGGCATATCCATGATACCTTTTAATTTAGCAGGGTCAACCTCGATGCCTCTCTGGTTGACTATGAAGCCCAACAATTTTCCTGATGTGAAACCAAACACACACTTTTTTGGATTCAGTCACAGCTTGTACTGCTCCAAGTGCTCAAAGATCTTTTCCAAGATGGTAGGGTGCTCTTCTCTGGTTCTGGATTTTCCCAGCAAGTCATCAACATAATCTTCTAAGATAATGTGGATGAGGTCATGGAATATAAGAGTCATTTCTTGTTGATATGTTGCCCCTACATTTTTTAGGCCAAAGGGCATGACATTTTAACAAAAGGTACCCCAAGGTGTTGTAAAGGCGGTTTTGTGTTGATCGTCAGGGGTAATTTGGATCTGATTGTAGCCAGAGAAGCCATCCATGAGGGATAACATCTCATGTCTTGAAGTAATGTCAACCAACATGTCAATGTTAGGCAATGGAAATTCATCTTTCAGATAGGCTTTGTTAAGATCCCAAATATCTATGTAAATTCTGATGTCTCCGTTAGGTTTAGCAATAAGTACTATATTGGAAATCCAATCACAGTAATCAATGGGCCTGATAAAGCCAACATCTAGTAATTTTTCCAATTCTTTTTTAACTAATAGTGCTACCTATGGGTGCATCTTTCTGAGCTTCTGCTTGATAGGTTTGGCATTTGGATGGATATCCAAATGGTGTACAACAAGATTAGGATCCAAGCCAGGCATATCGAAATATGCCCATGCAAAATTGATAACCCCTTCTTGGAGAATTTGGAAAATGGTGAGATATTCTTCTTCTGATAAAGATTTGGCTACATAGGTGATCCTTGGATTTTCTTTTGTCCCCAAATTTACCTCTTGCATCTCTTCAATGAGAATAGAAGATTGCTTAGATATTTGTGTTCCCACAAGGGGAAGATGAACGTCCCCATCTTCCAATGCCGTATTAAGGTTTTCACTGTCACATACACCCTTTGTTTTTACTTTTTCCCAGTCAAAAAGTACCTCAATGAGGTTTTCACTTGATGACCTATTTTATTTTTGTTTCTTTTTACTTTTGCGGTTAGGGTGTTCATCTTTCCCCAATCCCATTAGATGTACATAGGTATCCTCTGAGGGAAATGTGTTGACAGATGTGCTACCTTGGAGGTCAAATCTATAAGTTCAGGATGTTTGAGGGATAAGGTTATGGTGCAAACGGATAAGCATTCAAACATGGCAGGGAGGTCAACGTGATTCAAATCATCGTACACATGTATGATGGACTCGTCTTCTGGTATGTCTTCGAGGGAACTATCGTCAATAGTAAAATTGTTAGAAGTGCTAGAGGATGTCATAGGACCCTTCTATTTAGGATCATAAACCAAGCCCAAATTTCTTGGTCGGATGGTAGTTGCTTCAATGGGCTAGCATTTTCCTTGTTCTTCCATGTCAAGGCATCCACCTTGGTAATGACACTTTTCAATGAACTTGGAGGCACGTGGATAAACTTCTTGAAAGTATTCTATAAGAGGATGTGGTGGCTCAGGTTCCTCTTGATAAACCCATTGACTAATATCTTCATCCATTTGATCTTGAAGGGATCCCAGATCATTGAAGGTTGTCGAAACCATGTTCTTGGAGGTGAGTGTAAGTGTCTTTTCTTCCACTTTTGGTACTGGCAGAGTTGGTTGTCCATATGTGCGGGGCAAGGGTGGCATGGTTGCCACATTTAGTGTGGTATGCATTTTGTATTCATCACATCCCTTGTCTATGATCTGGACCTTGGTGACGGTGGAAGTAGGTGCGGATGATGGTGGAGATGAGGTGTTTAGTGTATTGGTGGATGGGTCAAAATCAGATGTTGGGGATGCCCCCATTTTGACTCCTGGGAAGTAATGTGAATGCGGAAAGGAATCTTCCAAGGAACGACAATATTCAAAAGGTTGGGGATCAGCTTGTATGGTAAACTCCATTCCTTGAAATGGGAACTTTAAGAATTGGTGATAGGTGGATGGGATGGCTTGCATAAAATGAATCCATGGACAACCAAGAAGGATGTTGTAAGGAAGTTCAATGTCCAGAACATGACACATAGTGTACTGTACAATGGGGCCCACTTGAATAGGGAGGAAAATAATTCCTTCAGAATCTCGCTTTGTGTTATCATATGGCTTGATGGTGATAACTTGACTTCTTAAACCACCCTGGGTGTTATCCAACCTATTGTATGAATTTTAATGTGCAAAGATTTAGGGCCGAACCATTATCTACCAGTACCCTTTTTACATTTTGACAATTTACACCAACCTTAAGATGGAGGGGATGGTTGTGGATTGAATCAAGATGTGGCATGTCTTTTTGGCTAAAGGCTAACTGATAGGTTGATGAGAGATTGCCTACCAATGCTTGGAATTGGGTAGGGTCAATATCATCAGACACTTGTGTACTTTGCAAAGCCTTAGTCAAGATGTCTTGATGCATGGGAGATGATTTAAGCAGATCTAAGATGGATATTTGGGCTGCAATCTTGCCTAGGTGGTCTAGGATGTTATATTTGTGAATTGACAGTTTGTCGTTGGGTAGATGGAGGAGCTACAGGAACTGTGATGTGACTTCACCAAGTGGTAACAACACATTGCAAATATTTTCCTTTGACATGTATCATGGATACACATGGCTCTACTTGTTCTACATATGAGACCACACCTTGGTAATTGTATGACACATTTTTATAGCTTATGTTATTGGTGTTGTTACCTTGCTTGTTGTTGTTGCTAGATCCAGGATTACAGTTGGAAGTACTAGGACCCTGATTGTGGTTAGGAGAAGCATTTTGATATATCTGGAGTTGAGCATTGGATGAAGATGTTGTGTTAGCATCTACATGGATTTCACCTTGATTGATGAGGCCTTGAATGTAGGTTTTTAGGCCTTGACATTTATCTAAGGTATGTCCCTTAATCTTGTGAAATTCACAATATTTGTTGTCTTTAAACCAAGCAGGCTTGGGTTTAGACGTATCAAGAGGTTTTGTTATAGGATACGTGATGGGATAATTATCTTGAAGAATCTTGTTAAACACCACGCTAAGGGGTTCTCCCATCTGAATGAACTATCGTTTGTTTCCCCCTTGGTTATTTTGGTTGGATTGTTGTCGTGGTGCCCCTTGGGGGACGAATATAGCATTCTGGACTAATGGTTGTTGCTGAGGAGGGTATCTTTGCATGGTGGTGGCCACTTGAACATGTTTAGTGTTAGTGACACCATCATTGACAATGTTTTTATTTCTATTCCAATAACGAGGTTTATCCCCAAAGGATTTCTCTCTATCAAAATTGAAATGTTTGACTTGCCCTTTTGCAACCAGGGCTCGTTCCAAGATGGGGCCCTTCTCCACAAGCACCACAAAGGTGGTGATACAATGGAGTTGGAAATTATGAGCCATATCTGGGTGGGAATTTTTGATAAATAATATGACCATGTCTTTTTCTGATGGTGGAAATTTCATCCTGCTGGCTAAGGCACACCATCTATGCAAGTAGCTTGCAAAGGTCTCTCCCTCATGTTGTTTTTCTTTTAGGAGATCAAGTGTGTCAATATCCTTCTCTAGATTAAAAGAGAAGTGGGAGAAAAACTGTTTAGATAATTGTGCAAAGGTTTTGATAGATCCTTTTTCAAGGCCCATAAACCAATTAAGGGCAACTCCTTGTAGACTTTTAGGGAAAAGTTGGATAAGATAATTGTCATTATGCATGACCTCTTGGAAATGGGCATAAAATTCTTGAAGGTGGGCTCTAGGGTCCCTGGTTCCTTTGTATTTATTGAATTTTGGTATCTCAAAATGTTTGGGAAAAGGAATCAAGGAGATGGAGGGATCAAAAGGATAATGATATATGTCCTCAAACTTGAATGTTGTTTACCCGCTCTAGCTTGTAGGTCCTTTAATGCTTCTTTTACTTCTTCCAAGTCCTTATTGACATGAGTTGTGGGAGTCAAAGTGGATTGATTGTATGGATAGTATTGTGGATATGATGAGGATAGCCCTAACGTTGTTGGATCATAGATGGTTTGAGTCGGATAGGAGTGTGTTTGTTGATTATAAGTGGATTGATAGTTGGATGATTGATTGTGATGAGTGAGAGCCACTTGTTGTTGATAGTAGGAAGCAAGGGATGGGTCATGTTGTTGTGTAGCATTTTGGTAATATGTGGAGGTAGGGCCTCTTTTTTGATGTGATGATGGTTGTTGGTAATAGGAAGTGTAAGGTGCCCCCTACTGATAAGTTGGTTGTTGTTGAAAGTAAGGTGGATAAGATTGGTATTGTTCCACAATGGTGGGTTGTTGCATGACATATGGGGATGGATTCGATGTTTGTTGGTGGGTGTGATGTTGAGGTTGCGAAGGATTGGTGTAAGGTGGCGGTTGGGTATGTGTTTGGTTTTGAGAATTCTGATGAGGATTCATATTGAGATGGGATGGAACAATGTATGTGCTAGAGGGATGATAGAGGTATTTAGTAAGTGGGTTATGGTGTGTTTGTAGGGATATGCACATGTTGTTGTGGGGTCGTTGTTGTGTTTTTTGTTGATGAGATGGGTGAGATGAGATATGTTGTTGCTAGGGGATGACCATAAAAGGGTTATTCGGTGGTGGTTGTGGTTGTGAGGTAGGCTGCACTACTTGATGTGATGGTTATGCAAGAACGGTAGTGTGTTGTGGATGTTATGGATGCAAGGGTTGAGATGAAGCTAGAGTGGTAGTAGTATGTTGTGGTGGTGTTGGTAGTGTAGTGGGTTGGTGTGGATTATTTGGAGGTTGTTGAAATGCAGGAGGTAGCACATTGGTAAGTGTAGGTGTGCCCCCAATATTAGAATATGGGGGAGGAAGCGATGGAGCAAATGGGATGTATGGTGGCATGCCATAGGTATGGGGATCATTAGGATCAGGTGGTGGAATAGTAGATGTTGTGGTCGAAAGACGAGGATATTCTTGGACTTGATGGATGAAAGCATTTCCAAATTTGAGGTGGTACCAGTTTTCAGTGGGTGCACCTTCAAGAATGTAGGAACCCTCTGGAACGTTTTGTGAGGTTTGTGGATCAACAAATGTGGGAAGGGCATAGTGTGATGTATCAAAACTAGACGGTGGTTTGACTCCCTTCATGAGTAAGGTGGCAAGGATCTTATCCCCACGTTCGTTTAGGAGATGATCTATCATTTGGACATTGGCAGGATTACTGAGATATTCGTCAATGGTGACTTTGGGCTGATTGACCATGTTTTCGTCACTGGGTGGTGTGATATTTTGGATGTCGGTGTTTGATTGAGATGAGATGCCATTATGGGGATTGTGTGGAATGTTATTAGGATCTTGAGGGACATTTGGTTGGGAACCTTGGGTTTGTTGGTCTACCATTTTCTTTTTTGTTTGTGAACGGGTCAGCATGAGCATGAACGTGCAAAACAACTAAGTGATTTTAAGATGCAACTTCCAAAGGATGATCTACGTGATGATTTGGATTG
>CM021104.1:191476995-191539449 GCA_007115665.2 Sequoiadendron giganteum | reverse complement strand
AGAGATGGAGCTCGGCAACATCGACCTTCCATCTTTTGACAGGGGAGATGATGGTGACATTAGAGGATGTGTGGCAGATTTTGAGGTTGTGGATAGCATGTCAGTTAGTGAGTGAGGTGGTGTCAAGAGGAGCACAGTTAGATGAGACCACCCTAGTATTATTTGGACGAGATGATTTGCTGATACAGAGGGGTCAGATAGATGTAGACAAATGCCTGGCCTTGGGGTTGCCAGAATTACCACTATTTTTGTGTTGTCTGATTAGTGGGATACTAGTGCCGGATTGGAGCAGACGATTCTGCAGCTTACGGTATATGGAGGTAATTCAACATATTGTCGAGTGGTGGGAGGGACAGTTTTCCTGGGGGTCATGCATAATGGCCCAGTTATACCGAGACATGCATGTGATCTGCTATCAGGGGATGCAGAGTGTGACGCACATGAAATTATTACAAGTGTGGGGTTGGGAGCATATCATGGTGATGAGACCCATAGTGGTGAGGAGAGGAGAGTTGGATGATAGAGAGCTGGTGGCTTGGGAGTTTGGGGCAGCTAGGGGCTGCATCCTACGGTATGAGACGCAAGGAGAGATGGATCAGTGGAGGAGAGAGTTTGATGAGATATAGGAGAACATAGTATGGTGGCCATACATGTATCAACAGCTTCAGGGATGGAGGGTCAAGGAGGAGAGACATCAAGGTTTTTTTAGATGTAGATGTTTCCTAATTGGGAGTCGGCCACACATAGTGAAGGTGCATCATTTGGACAGAGTGGAGAGGTAGTTTAGACTCATGCAGGATATTCTCACAGTGTCGACTATATTTTTTTGTCTTACCAAAGAGGTGCCATGGGGAGTGAGGTTGTCAGCAAGGGAGGCATGGGTGATGGTAGGTGGAGTGCCCTATCTAGGGAGGGGGGTGGGTCCAAAGAATGCAGGAGTGATAGATTGTTATGGTCGGCGGTTTCACAACCACCAATGGGAGAGGATTACATCGGAGGAGCCTACTGTGGGAGCCATGGAGTGGGGGCTAGTGGATGAGCAGGAGTAGAAGGGATAGAAGGAGGGGGCAGAGGAGGATGTGGGCCATTAGAGTGGTAGGGCGGAGGAGGGTGGTGTTGGAGATCAACTGGAGAGGAGGAGGAGGGTCAGGAGGAAGCAACCTCAGAGGAGGGTTAGGAGAGATGTGGGAGATGAGATGGAGGAAGGAGGGCTAGGTGATGGGGGGGAGGAGATGGTGACAAGAGGGCTAGGTGATGGGAGAGGGCCAAAGATAGAGGTGGTGAGACTAGGGAGCGAGCCAGAGGTGGAGATGCTTGGGGTGATGGAGGGGAGGGATACTCAGATAGGGATTGGTGGTAGAGTACGATGAAGGTGAGTGCAGGTGAGAGCCGAGTAGGAGGAGGCAAGGGCCATAGATCCGTAGGAGGGAGCAGAGGGGATGGTAGGTGTTAGAGGACATCCCGGGGGGATGACCGATAGCAGTCGATGGAGGAGGGTCCAACTAGAGATTCAGGTGGAGCAGGAGCCAGAGGAGGAGAGGAGGCTTGTAGGGTAGCCGATGAGACTGATGAGGGTGGGGAGGAGAGGAAATCCATGGAGGTTCAGTTGATGAGCCAGGTGGAGCAGGTGTAGGAGGAGATAGAGGGGGAGGCTCTGGACTGGGATGTGCAGGTGGTGGAGCCTTTAGCATTAGTACCAGCGGTTGCAGTGGACGATCTAGTGATGTTACTAAGAGGGGCCCAGGCAAGGCTATGGGTGTTAGAGGAGGAGTTGAGGAGGGCAGAGGAAAAGGTGCAGAGGGTGAAGGAGTCAGAGCTAATAGAGTTTGAGCATGTTGTGGGTCATCTAATTACATATATACAGGTGGCTAAGAGAGAGAGAGAGAGGAGGTGTGAGTAGAGATGGAGAAAGTATGAGGTGAGTTGGCTCAGGTGACTTGGGACCGAGACAGGTTAGAGGTAGCGATGACAGTAGCACATATGCGAGGTCAGCTGGAGCTAGTAAGGAGAGGAGAGCATGTCTCAGTGGAGTGTTCTCAGCGGGCTGAGAGGGAGATGGAGACACTGAGAGTTCAAATGGTAGGACTTCTGGGGGAGAGGACAACTCTGCAGGAGAGGGTATCTACTATAGAGGTTTGTTTAGAGGAGATGAGCGTGAGGGCTGAGGCCACAAAGGCCAAGATAGAGATAGTGCAGAGGGAGAGAGAGAGTGCATAGGGACAGGTGTAGGCACTACAAGGGGAGAGGGATAGTGTGTTGAGATAGGTCCAGATCCTACAATTTTAGAGAGACGCAATAGGCGCGGGTAGAGAGTGCTGAGAGGGATATAGCTCAGAGGCACTCACAAAGAGTGCAAGGTGATGGGACGAAGTTAGTTGTACAGGGCTTGAAGGTAGAGCTATAGACTGTATGGGTAGAGAGGGAGAGAACTATAGAGTAGGTATGACTACTGATAACGGCATGGGAGGCATGGGAGTAGAGAGCGAGATAGATATAGGTATGAGCAGAATGTCGCCTGATTCCAAGCTGGGCAGAGAGATGAGTATATGCATGGGGCGGGCTATTGGAGATGTGTGTATGAGTAGGTAGTGCTAGATCCATCACAACGTATAGTGTGGTATGTTAGGCAGGTACCATAGATGCCAATACTGTCCCAGTCTTTAGGGACATGGACCAGAGGGTACATTGATTTTCAGTTGACTCCTTGATTTGGGACTCTAGCTCGTGAGTCGTAGGGGACTCTGACACACAGGGGACCGATGCCTAAGTCTTCTCAGAGGTCAGGTGTGGGTAGCTCAGGGCAAGCAGAGGATAGGTGACAGGATACAGGTGCTTTAATAGGTACCAGATGAAGGTGTAGCACATATTATGAGATTATGCTTCTTATTTGAGGATGATATGTAGGTGGTTATGATGTGACTATATTTTTGGATATGATCATTGTATTATTTTGATGATGATATGTGATGGTTATGATGTGACTATATTTTTTAATATGATCATTGTATTATTTTGATGATGATATGTGATGGTCCCCATTGATATTATGCCAAACATTTTTGCGATGGATGATGTATATTATGCATATGGTGTTATATTGATGTTTGTATGTTATGCACATGTATATGATGAGTTGTGTTGATATGGATGTTGTGTTACGATGTTAATGATTTATTTATGCATGTTCAGATGATGTGATTATGGATGATGTTAATGATTCATAGGTGGGTATGAAAATATATGGAAATATATCGATGAATGAACCTAATGAATTGATGCAAATGGATAAATGAACCTAAATGGATTGATGCAAATGGATAAATGATGAACCTAAATGAATTGATGCAAATGGATAAATGAACCTAAATGAATTGATGCAAAATGGATAAATGAACCTAAACGAATTGATGCAAATGGATAAATGATGAACCTAAATAAATTGACGTAAATGGATAAATGAACCTAAATGAATTGATGCAAATGGATAAATGAACCTAAATGAATTGATGCAAATGGATAAATGATGAACTGACACACTAAATGTAATGTAGACATAAGTAGCAATGGGTAGGTGATAGGTGTAGGGTGTGTGGGGCACGATACTTGCCAAGAACCATAAGGACCCTGAGAAAGAAAGTCAGTAAGAAGGAATGAGAGTTTGCACAACCAAAATCAGGAGTCATAGATGTAGGAGCAAGATTGGATGAAGGGGGAATATGCAATGAGATGAAATGCAAGATTAATACAATTTTTCATCCTTTAGAGCACTAGTTTTTTCTATAGCCTAAGACATCGGGTGTCAGGGTATGTAAACCAAGACAGATTAATGTCTAATGCATAAAACAAACACAAGAAACAAGAAGGCTATCCCAATACCCCAAAGTCGCGATGACTTTGGTCGGGGCAGGTATTGGAATAACCACAAGCACAAAGGGATGCCCCCACATATGCAGGATCTGAGAGGAATCCTGGTGGGTACTACGTGGAGCATCCCAACAGACAGCAACAACAAAAAAAATCAAGAGATGCCCCTATGTTGAGTAGGCAAAACACACCATAATATGATGGATCATGGCGATCTTGACTAGTTAAAAGAGGGAGTTCAAATAATAAACAAAATCCAAAAGTACCAAAAAAGCATGATCAATGGCAAGCATCCTTTGCCATAAGATCCCAAGGATGGGTGGGGTTGATGTGGTCTATTAGGAAGGATGCATCCTATTAAGACCAATGAGGGATACTAAGCTAAAGTGACCTAGATGACACAGGATAATTTCCATTGGGCATATTTCTTGATACGAGAAGATCTTGTTTGTGAAGAATCAATGATGATAGGGACATACCTGACAACAAGAAAACAAGAGGACAAGAGACCACCTAAAGACCTAGGGGCTCAGGATTTGATCAAAGATCAACCTTGCCTCCATGAAAGCATAGAGCCCTCATAGTTCAGGAAAAGACCATGGTAAAAGAGCGAAAAGTGGACTGATGGAAACTGATGGATGACCAAGATAGACACAAGCCCCGGGGGTAGATCAAAAGATCAACCTTGCCTACATGAAAGCATAGGGGCAACGTAGTTCAGACAGGACAAAAGATCGAGTATGGACAAGATAGAAAAAGTGGACCATGAGGATAGACAATGAAGGAAGAAATGCCTCTAGGGCTGATCCAAAGATTAGCCTTGCCTACGTGCAAGATCAAAGGTGTCATAGTTCAAGAGAAGACATGATGAGACCTAGATGGAGATGAACATGAGGAGTGAAACTAGATGGAGACAACCACAACAATGAGATGAGACAAGCTCAGATTAAGATAATAAGCTCAAGATTTTAGATAGCGGATGATGGTCATCCAATGATCAACCAAAAATATACCAAGCGATGAGGTGATGCAAGTGGATGGGAGGATATGGGGATTGAGGAATCGATGAATAAGCCATAAAGTAACCAAGACGCAAGGTAGATAATGATTAAGCCCTATACAAGAGGCACCTGTTGCTAGGTTTTCACCAATCGTACGTATCCAAGGCATCACGTAGGGGTGGTTTTCACCATAGGATGAATTATTTCTCTTTACTATTTTTGGATTTTTGTGATTTTTTAATTCTTTTGACTTTTTGACTTTTTTGATTTTTTTGTATTTTTGACTTTGACTAGGAAGGACACCCCAACTAGCCTAAGTATAGAACTTCTTTAGATGCATGATGTTGATGGGTTCTTCCAAGGGCTCCTCTTTAGGGGTGGAGAGCCTGTAGGCACCAGAACCATACTTGGTGGTGATGACATAAGGGCCCAACCAATTTGCTTCAAACTTACCCTTTTTCTCTCGATCTTGTTGATTTCGCTGATTCTCTTTAAGGACCAAATCACCAACATTGAATTGGCGAGGGAAGAATTTCTTATTATAGCTCCTTTTGAGTCGGTGTTGATAGGTTTACAGGTGGTTATAATCCTTGACTCATTTTTCATCCAGCAATTCCAATTATGCCAGGCATGCCACTCGATTGTCTTTGTCAGTGATGAGATTCTTGAGGGATATTCAGAGTGAAGGGGTTTCAACTTCAATTGGCAAGATGGCTTCAGTGCCATAGACAAGAGAATATGGAGTAGCGCCGATAGGGGAGCAGATGGATGTACGATAGGCCTAAAGAGTAGGATGGATATGGAGGTGCCAATCTCGGCCAGTGCTATTGACAATCTTCTTAATGATTTTGATCAATGTTTTGTTTGTTGCTTTTTCCTGTCCATTACCCTAGGGGTAATAGGGGGTGGACCAACGATGTTGGATATGATACATGTCACAAAGGAGCTTCATACCATTATTCTTGAATGGCTTTCTATTGTCGATGATGATGGCAGAGGGGATACTATACCTACAGAGGATATGGTAGAGGATGAACTTAGAGATCTAAACACCAGTGATTTGAGTGAGTGGTATGGCTTCCACCCACTTGGTGAAGTATCCAGTGGCTGTGATGATTAAAGTGTGACCATCAGAGGATGGAGGGTAGATCTTTCCAATCAAGTCGAAACCCCATTATGAAAATGACCAAGGTGTCATGATACATTGTAGCTCTTGTGCCAGAGCGTGAATCAAATCTGCATGTTGTTGACACGGAAGAAATTTTTTGACATATTCACAAGCATCCTGTTCCATTGTAGGCCAGTAATACCCTGCTCTAAGAATCCATTTGGCGAAGGCCATACCATTAGAATTGGCTCCACAAATACCGCTATGAGCTTCTGTTAATGTCGTGCGGGCTTTAGTTTCATCTAAACAACAGAGGAGAGTTCCATCATACCCATATCGATAAAGTGTATCACTGATGATGGTGTAGTGGGCAGTGCGTTGGATAATTGATTTACGTTGGTTTCTTGTGAGATCAAGTGGGAGGGTATTGTCATGAATATAAGTGTAAATTTCATTGTACTAAGGGGATTCAGGACCTACAATATCACACACCATGTCACTCTCAAGGATATCGTACGCTAGGATTAGGAGTTGCTCGACTAGGAACTGACAATATGTATGGTCTTTTGGCATGTCGAAAAGAGAACCAATGGTACCCATAGTGTCTGCTGCCTTATTCTAGAGTTTCAGGATCTGCTCAAAGTGGATGGAGGTAAAATATTTTTTTAAGTCATCCACCATACATTTTTATGGCAACAAATTTTCATCTTTTGTAAGAAACTCATCATTGACCTATTTTATAACTAGCTGAGAGTCACCAAAAACTTGTAGATGAGTGATGTGCCATTGAACTGGGATTCTAAGGCCTGTGAGAAGGGCTTCATATTCAGCAATGTTGTTGGTGCAGGGAAAAGCCAATCTGAATTATTTTTGTATGTAATCACCTTGGGGGGTGATAAGAAAGACTCCTGCCCTCGATCCATTATTAGTGTGTGATCCATCAAAGTACAGTGTCCATGTGGTAGCTTCTGATACTGCAAAGAATCCTTCATCTGGAAATTTGACTTCTATGGGGTATGCATCTACTAACGAAGCATCTGCCAACTGATCTGCTATTACCTGTCATTTGATGGATTTTTTGTCCACATATTCTATATCAAATTCACTGAGAAGCATGATCCATTTAGCCATTCGTCCAGTTAGGGTTGTCTTAGATAACATGTACTTGAGGGGGTCCACTTTTGATATCAACTTTATCGGATGGCTAAGAATATAATGACATAATTTTCGTGTATTGAAGACCATAGCAAGACATGCTTTCTCCATTGGTGATTAATTAAGTTTATAACCAACCAGTGTTCGGTTAATGTAATAGACTGCTCGTTCTTTTGAGGATTCATCATGTTGTGCCAAAAATTCCCCCAATGCAACTGAAGTGGCAGAGATGTATAGCAAGAGGGGTTTTCTAGGGATAGGTGGCATCAAGATTGGTGGGTGAGCCAAGTATTCTTTGATCATATCAAAACCCAACTGACACTGTTGATTCCATTTGAAGGTGGTGTCTTTCTTTAGAAGGTGAGTGAATGACTAACATTTATCCGCAAGTTGGGCTATAAACCGATGGATGGATTGTAGCTTTCCTTGAAGGCTCCTTAACTGTTTCAAGTTTCTAGGTGGAGGCATATCCATGATACCTTTTAATTTAGCAGGGTCAACCTCGATGCCTCTCTGGTTGACTATGAAGCCCAACAATTTTCCTGATGTGAAACCAAACACACACTTTTTTGGATTCAGTCACAGCTTGTACTGCTCCAAGTGCTCAAAGATCTTTTCCAAGATGGTAGGGTGCTCTTCTCTGGTTCTGGATTTTCCCAGCAAGTCATCAACATAATCTTCTAAGATAATGTGGATGAGGTCATGGAATATAAGAGTCATTTCTTGTTGATATGTTGCCCCTACATTTTTTAGGCCAAAGGGCATGACATTTTAACAAAAGGTACCCCAAGGTGTTGTAAAGGCGGTTTTGTGTTGATCGTCAGGGGTAATTTGGATCTGATTGTAGCCAGAGAAGCCATCCATGAGGGATAACATCTCATGTCTTGAAGTAATGTCAACCAACATGTCAATGTTAGGCAATGGAAATTCATCTTTCAGATAGGCTTTGTTAAGATCCCAAATATCTATGTAAATTCTGATGTCTCCGTTAGGTTTAGCAATAAGTACTATATTGGAAATCCAATCACAGTAATCAATGGGCCTGATAAAGCCAACATCTAGTAATTTTTCCAATTCTTTTTTAACTAATAGTGCTACCTATGGGTGCATCTTTCTGAGCTTCTGCTTGATAGGTTTGGCATTTGGATGGATATCCAAATGGTGTACAACAAGATTAGGATCCAAGCCAGGCATATCGAAATATGCCCATGCAAAATTGATAACCCCTTCTTGGAGAATTTGGAAAATGGTGAGATATTCTTCTTCTGATAAAGATTTGGCTACATAGGTGATCCTTGGATTTTCTTTTGTCCCCAAATTTACCTCTTGCATCTCTTCAATGAGAATAGAAGATTGCTTAGATATTTGTGTTCCCACAAGGGGAAGATGAACGTCCCCATCTTCCAATGCCGTATTAAGGTTTTCACTGTCACATACACCCTTTGTTTTTACTTTTTCCCAGTCAAAAAGTACCTCAATGAGGTTTTCACTTGATGACCTATTTTATTTTTGTTTCTTTTTACTTTTGCGGTTAGGGTGTTCATCTTTCCCCAATCCCATTAGATGTACATAGGTATCCTCTGAGGGAAATGTGTTGACAGATGTGCTACCTTGGAGGTCAAATCTATAAGTTCAGGATGTTTGAGGGATAAGGTTATGGTGCAAACGGATAAGCATTCAAACATGGCAGGGAGGTCAACGTGATTCAAATCATCGTACACATGTATGATGGACTCGTCTTCTGGTATGTCTTCGAGGGAACTATCGTCAATAGTAAAATTGTTAGAAGTGCTAGAGGATGTCATAGGACCCTTCTATTTAGGATCATAAACCAAGCCCAAATTTCTTGGTCGGATGGTAGTTGCTTCAATGGGCTAGCATTTTCCTTGTTCTTCCATGTCAAGGCATCCACCTTGGTAATGACACTTTTCAATGAACTTGGAGGCACGTGGATAAACTTCTTGAAAGTATTCTATAAGAGGATGTGGTGGCTCAGGTTCCTCTTGATAAACCCATTGACTAATATCTTCATCCATTTGATCTTGAAGGGATCCCAGATCATTGAAGGTTGTCGAAACCATGTTCTTGGAGGTGAGTGTAAGTGTCTTTTCTTCCACTTTTGGTACTGGCAGAGTTGGTTGTCCATATGTGCGGGGCAAGGGTGGCATGGTTGCCACATTTAGTGTGGTATGCATTTTGTATTCATCACATCCCTTGTCTATGATCTGGACCTTGGTGACGGTGGAAGTAGGTGCGGATGATGGTGGAGATGAGGTGTTTAGTGTATTGGTGGATGGGTCAAAATCAGATGTTGGGGATGCCCCCATTTTGACTCCTGGGAAGTAATGTGAATGCGGAAAGGAATCTTCCAAGGAACGACAATATTCAAAAGGTTGGGGATCAGCTTGTATGGTAAACTCCATTCCTTGAAATGGGAACTTTAAGAATTGGTGATAGGTGGATGGGATGGCTTGCATAAAATGAATCCATGGACAACCAAGAAGGATGTTGTAAGGAAGTTCAATGTCCAGAACATGACACATAGTGTACTGTACAATGGGGCCCACTTGAATAGGGAGGAAAATAATTCCTTCAGAATCTCGCTTTGTGTTATCATATGGCTTGATGGTGATAACTTGACTTCTTAAACCACCCTGGGTGTTATCCAACCTATTGTATGAATTTTAATGTGCAAAGATTTAGGGCCGAACCATTATCTACCAGTACCCTTTTTACATTTTGACAATTTACACCAACCTTAAGATGGAGGGGATGGTTGTGGATTGAATCAAGATGTGGCATGTCTTTTTGGCTAAAGGCTAACTGATAGGTTGATGAGAGATTGCCTACCAATGCTTGGAATTGGGTAGGGTCAATATCATCAGACACTTGTGTACTTTGCAAAGCCTTAGTCAAGATGTCTTGATGCATGGGAGATGATTTAAGCAGATCTAAGATGGATATTTGGGCTGCAATCTTGCCTAGGTGGTCTAGGATGTTATATTTGTGAATTGACAGTTTGTCGTTGGGTAGATGGAGGAGCTACAGGAACTGTGATGTGACTTCACCAAGTGGTAACAACACATTGCAAATATTTTCCTTTGACATGTATCATGGATACACATGGCTCTACTTGTTCTACATATGAGACCACACCTTGGTAATTGTATGACACATTTTTATAGCTTATGTTATTGGTGTTGTTACCTTGCTTGTTGTTGTTGCTAGATCCAGGATTACAGTTGGAAGTACTAGGACCCTGATTGTGGTTAGGAGAAGCATTTTGATATATCTGGAGTTGAGCATTGGATGAAGATGTTGTGTTAGCATCTACATGGATTTCACCTTGATTGATGAGGCCTTGAATGTAGGTTTTTAGGCCTTGACATTTATCTAAGGTATGTCCCTTAATCTTGTGAAATTCACAATATTTGTTGTCTTTAAACCAAGCAGGCTTGGGTTTAGACGTATCAAGAGGTTTGGTGATAGGATATGTGATGGGATAATTAGCTTGAAGAAGCTTGTTAAACACCATGCTAAGGGGTTATCCCAACTGAGTGAACTGTCGTTTGTTTCCCCCTTGGTTATTTTGGCTGGATTGTTGTCGTGGTGTCCCTTGGGGGATGTATATGGTGTTTTGGAATGACGGTTGTTGCTGAGGAGGGTATCTTTGCATGGTGGTGGACACTTGAACATGTTTGGTGTCAATGACACCATCATTGAATTTTTTTTTATTTCTATTCCAATAACGAGGTTTATCTCTAAAGGATTTCTCTCTATCAGAATTAAAATGTTTGAATTTCCCTTTTGAAACAAGGGCTCATTCCAAGATGGAGCCCTTCTCCACAAGTGCCACAAAGGTGGTGATACAATGGAGTTGGAAGTTATGAGCCATATCTATGTGGGAATTTTTGATAAATAACATGACCATGTCTTTTTCGGATGGTAGGAATTTCATCCTATTGGCCAAGGTACACCATCTTTGAAAGTAGCTTGCAAAGGTTTCTCCATCATGTTGTTTTTCTTTCAAGAGATCTAGTGTGTCAATATCCTTCTCTAGATTAAAAGAGAAGTGGGAGACAAACTGTTCGGATAGTTGTGCAAAGGTTTTAATGGATCCTTTTTCAAGGCCCATAAACCAGTTAAGGGCAACTCGTTGTAGACATTTAGGGAAAATTTGGATAAGATAATTGTCATTATGCATGACCTCTTGGCAATGGGTGTAAAATTATTGAAGGTGAGCTCTAGGGTCTTTGGTCCTTTATGTTTATTGAATTTTGGTATCTCAAAATGTTTGGGAAAATGAATCAAGGAAATGGAGGGATCAAAAGGAGAAGGACACATGTCCTCAGACTTGAATGTTTGTTTATCTGCTCCAGCTTGTAGGTCCTTTAATGTCGCTTTTACTTCTTCCAAGTCCTTATTGATGGGATTCGTGGGAGTCAAAGTGGATTGATTATATTGGTAGTATTGTGGATATGATGAGGATGGCCCTACCGCTGTCGGATCATAGACAGGTTGAGTCAAATAGGAGTGTGTTTTCTAATTATAAGTGGATTGATAGTTGGATGATTGATTGTGATGAGTAGGAGCCACTTGTTGTTGATATTAGGAAGCGAGGGATGAGTCTTTTTGTTTTGTAGTATTTTGGTAATATGTGGAGGTAGGGCCTCTTTGTTGATGTGATGATTGTTGTTGGTAATAGGAAGTGTAAGGTGCCCTCTGCTGATGAGTTGGTTGTTGTTGAAAGTTGGGCAGATAGGATTGCTATTTTTGGGCAATGGTGGGTTGTTGCATGGAATATGTGTATGGATTTGACGTTTGTTGGTGGGGATGATTTTGAGGTTGCGAGGGATTGGTGAAAGGTGGTGGTTAGGTATGCATTTGGTTTTGAGCATTCTGATGAGGATTCATATTGAGATGGGATGGAATAGTGTATGTGCTAGAGGGATGATAGAGGTACTTCGTAAGTGGATTATGGTGTGTTTGTGTAGGGATATGCACATGTTGTTGTGGTTGTTTTTGATGAGATGGGTGAGATGAGATATGTTGTTGTTGGGGGGTGACCACGAAAGGGTTAAGCGGTGGTTGTTGTGGTTGTGAGGTAGGCTACACTACTTGATGCGATGGTTGTGTCAGAATGATAGTGTGTTGCGAATGTTGTGGATGCAAGGGTTGAGATGAAGCTAAAGTGGTAGCAGTATGTTGTGGTGGTACTGGTAGTGTGGTGGATTGGTGTGGATTATTTGGAGGTTGTTGAAATGCAGGAGGTAGCACATTGGTAAGTGTAGGTGTGCCCCCAATATTAGAATATGGGGAAGCAGTGGAGCAGATGGGATGTATGGTGGCATGCCATAGGTATAGGGATCATTAGGATCGGGTGGTGGAATAGTAGATGTTGTGGTCAGAAGACAAGGATATTCTTGGACTTGATGGATGACAACATTTCCAAATTTGGGGTGGTACCAGTTTTCAGTGGGTGCACCTTCAGGAATGTAGGAACCCTCTGGAATGTTTTGTGAGGTTTGTGGATCAACAAATTTAGGAAGGGCATATTGTGATGTATAAAAAATAGATGATGGTTTGAATCCCTTCATGAGTAAGGTGGCAAGGATCTTATCCCCACGTTCGTTTAGGAGATGATCTATCATTTGGACATTGGCAGGATTATTGAGATATTCATCAACGGTGACTTCGGGTTGATTGATCATGTTTTCGTCACTAGGTGGTGTGATATTCTGGATGTCAGTGTTTGATTGAGATGAGATTTCATTATGGGGATCATGTGGAATGTTATTAGGATCTTGAGGGAAATTTGGTTGGGAACCTTGAGTTTGCTGGTTTGTCATTTGCTTTCTTGTTTGTGAATGGGTCTGAACAGGCATGAACATGCAAAACAACTAAGTGATTTTAAGATGCAACTTCGAAGGATGATCTAGGTGATGATTTGAATTGATTGATTCAGATTGGATGATGGATCAATTGATGATGTATCAATCAATCTGATGATTGGATAAGGATTGGATTTGATTAGATGATTTTGATTGGATCAATTGGATAAGTTTGTTTTGGATTTGGATGATGTATCAATTAATTTGATGATTTGGATAGGTATTGGTTGAAGGATCAATTGATGATGTATCAATTTGATGATTTGGATAAGGATTGGATTGTTTGGATCAATTGATGATGTATCAATTTGATGATTTGGATAAGGATTGGATTGTTTGGATCAATTGATGATGTATCAATTTGATGATTTGAATAAGGATTGGTGGATGGATCAATTTGATGATTTAGATAAGGATTGGATTGTTTGGATGAATTGATGATGTATCAATTTGATGATTTGGGTAAGGATTGTTTGATGGATCAATTGATGATGTGTAAATTTGATGATTTGGATAAGGATTGGTTGATGAATCAATTGATGATGTATCAATTTGATGATTTGGATAAGGATTGGATTTGATTGGATGATGGGATTTTGAATGGATTGGATTGGATTTGATAAGATTGCTTTGGATTGATTGGATAAAATTTCTTTGGATTGGATGGTGGATTAGGATTGGTTGATGGAGGGGATCCTAAAACCCAATTCAAAAATCACCCTAAGTGACCTATAACGTTGGTTGATCGGATTGAGCTAGCTAAATCAATGATCAAGGCATTGAATCCACCTTGAGATAAAAGGGGATTGATTTGGGCCAATGATGTTGACTTACAACACAAATCCGCCTCAAGATAGAAGCAGATTGATTAGGTTGAAGACAAGGATTGATATGTAGGATAACGATCAAACTTAATGCCTTGGTCAATTATGGAGATAACTCCTAAAACAAGGTTTAAGGGATTTTATGTTGAGAGATGATGATGAATGCAAAATGAAAGATGTGTTGTTGAAGTGATATTTTTGGAAAGTGAAAAATGTTTAGGTCACACAATAAGATGGTAGAATGGGTTCCCAAATTGTGAAATGATCAATGTGAATGTGGTAAATGGACATTTTAGAAAGGTTAAATGGAAGGTTGGAATGGTCAAATGGATGTTTGGATTGGTTAAATGAGTGTTTAGGATGATCAAATGGTCAAATGGAGACTCAGAGTGGTTAAACAGAGGTTTGGAATGGTCAAATGGATGAAACTGTCTGTTTAGGAGGGTGTATCCTCCTTTGTGTATTCAAACAGTGGATCAGGAGGGCATATCCGCCCTTCTGCAGTGAAAAATGTTGAAACAGGGGGGCAAATCTGCCCCTCTGCAGTGGAAAATGTCAGAACAGGGGGGAAAGTTCACCCATTTGCAATGGAAAATGTCAAAATAGGGGGGCAAGTTCACCCCTCTACAGTGGAAAATGTCAGAACAGGGGGGAAAATTCGCCCCTCTGCAGAAAAAGAATGACTTATTTTGGATGAAAGATTATGGCAAGGACTTGAAAGAACTCAATGAGGCTGATTTATCAAGATTTACTGATTTTTCACAGAAAGACACTTTGAACAAGAAAAATCCTATGATTAGTGTTAAGGGGTATGGCGAGCAAAGGTCTTACTCTAGGATGCATGAGGTTTCTAGGGAGTCCTTAATATACCCTCGGTACGTGAGGCACAACCGTAAATACCAGTCTATCACAAGCGTGAGTCGGGAACTCCAATAAGATACTGAAAGGCTTAGACCAACTCTTCACGTCTATCTAGGTATCACCCTAGCTTCGACATTCTACCAATTATGACACAACTGGATTGGGGTACAACTTTGGCTCTCCCCCCTTTTTATACCTTGTAAGAGCACCAAGTTGCTTTCAAGCCTCCATGAGGCCATTTGTAAATAGTTGCTCTATTTTGTGTATTGGGTCTTATAATAAGGTTTATAAAACCATTTTATAGGTGTTTGAATCTTAGGAAGTAATATTTGAAGTCATTTGTCAAATAATGTTTAAAGTTGTTCCATATTGTAAAAATTGTAAAAGTTGCTCAAGAAAGTTGTCAAGCAACTTGTCAAAAGTGTCATTAAGGTGTTTTGTCAACAAACTAACTAAAAGGTGGTCGAAAATAGTTGGTTTTGGTTGTAAATGTATAAGTACACCCTCCAAAAATTGAATTGGGGAGGTTGGAGACATTATTTGTGAAGTTTGATAAATGACAACCTCAAGTTTTGTATGCATTTTCTGATTTTTAGATTGTTTTCAGGTTGAAGTTGTGATTTGTACAGACCAGTATGAATTCAAATAATATAGTATCATATATGGATGGAAAGGTCTCTGTTTCTAGTTTCCAATTATTTTTGTCTCATTGAATTTTATTGAGTTGTGTGGAAGATATGATTATTTTGGTGAGGGCAGGTTTAAACACTACCTAGGGTTTGCAGTTTTGGAAAAAATGCAATAACTTTAGTGTCCACCATTGGATCTTCATAAAAATTGGAAGGGATTTCTGTAATTATATTATCTTAAATCCCACTGAAGGGATTGGCTTCATTATTTGTTTTGTGAAAGTTATTAATGATTGTTTGTTGCATTAAATTATGGGCTACCATGGTTATGTTTCTAATGTGATCTAGAATGCACTTAATAATTCTTTGAGATGAATAACTTTATAAAAGTTGTGAAGTAAATGGAATTTTGAGTTGTGAATCCTCTTGCTCTACATCAGTTTGGTATCAGAGCCTTAAGATGCTCTAGGAAAGTTGTTTGTGGTTTGTGTGTGGTTGTTTGCAGTTTGAGGAAGGAACCTGATTGCCTAGATGAGGCAAGGTGAAGTGGAAGCAAGGAGAGAATTGCTTGTGAAGATGGAATTTTTAAAGAGATGTTGGCAGGCTAAGGATTCATGAAGGAAGAAAGAAAGAGAGGAAAAGGAAATGAGAAAGAAGGAAAGAAAGAAGGCAAGACAAATAGAGTTTGAGGAAGCCATAGAAAAGATAAGCCAAAGGTTGGAAATATTAGCCAAAGAACACCAACTTCTTAAGGAAGCACAAAGGAGTTGGAATATATCAATGTCAAAGAGGTTAATATGGCCTCTAAAGAAGATTATGAAGAAGCAAAGAAAACATAAGAAAGCAACAAATGAGACAAAGGTAAATTTTGAATCTACTGTTCAAGTTGAGAAAGATAAGTTACAAGTTGAGATGCATGATATTTCGATTGTGTTTGAAGATGAACAAACTTCTTTGTTGGTTAATGAACATGTTGATGATGAGATTAATGATGTGGTTGTTGTTGGTACTCAAGTATTTGATGAAATTGTTGATGAAAAAGTTGAGAAGGTTGTTGATGTTACTAATAACCTTGGTATTGATACTCAAGTTGATGATGATAAAGTTGTTGATAACATTGATGTTGATATTCATGATCAAGTTGTTGTTGATAATAAGGTTGTTAATAAAGATATTGCAGATCTATTTTCTAATGAGGTATATGAAGTTTTTCAAGATTATGATGCAGATTATATATGGTACTCTAATGATAAGAATGGAGATATAGATGATGCTACTGAGGTTTATACACAAGAAATGGATTTTTGGAGCCTAGATGTTGAGAAAATGATGGAGAAGAGATGGTATAAGAAGAAGAGGAAGACAAAACCATGGGTTAAGATGAAGATACAAGTGTTTTTTATTGCAGATGATAGTGAAGAATAATTTATTTTTACAGGTGCTTTATTTTATGCTAACTCAGGGGACTTGAATTTTTTCTTCAAGGGGTGTATGGTGCAAGAGCACCAAGTTGCTTTCAAGCCTCCATGAGGCCATTTGTAAATAGTTGCTCTATTTTGTGTATTGGGTCTTATAATAAGGTTTATAAAACCATTTTATAGATGTTTGAGTCTTAGGAAGTAATATTTGAAGTCATTTGTCAAATAATGTTTAAAGTTGTTCCATATTGTAAAAATTGTAAAAGTTGCTCAAGAAAGTTGTCAAACAACTTGTCAAAAGTGTCATTAAGGATTTTTTTAAACAAACTAACTAAAAGGTGGTTGAAAATATTTGGTTTTGGTTGTAAATTTATAAGTACACCCTCCAAAACTCGAATTGGGGAGGTTGGAAACATTATTTGTGAAGTTTGATAAATGACAACCTCAAGTTTTGTATGCATTTTCTGATTTTTAGATTGTTTTCAGGTTGAAGTTGTGATTTGTATGGACTAGTATGGATTCAAATAATGAAGTATCATATATGGATGGAAAGGTCTCTATTTCTAGTTTCTAATTATTTTTGTCTCATTGAATTTTATTGATTTTTGTGGAAGATATGATTATTTTGGTGAGGGCAGGTTTAAACACTACCTAGGATTTGCAGTTTTGGAAAAAATGCAATAATTTTAGTTTCCACCATTGGATCTTCATAAAAATTGGAAGGGATGTCTGTAATTATTTTATCTTAAATATCACTAAAGGGATTGGCTTCATTATTTGTTTTATGGAAGTTTTTAATGACTTTTTGTTGCATTAAATTATGGGCTACCATGGTTATGTTTCTAATGTGATCTAGAATGCACTTAATAATTCTTTGAGATGAATAACTTTATGAAAGTTGTGAATTAAATGAAATTTTGAGTTGTGAATCCTCTTGCTCTACATCAAAATGTCAGAACAGGGGGGCAAATTCGCCCCTCCCCAAAAAAACAATGACTTGGTTTGGATGAAAGATTATGGCAAGTACTTGAAAGGACTCAATGAGGCTGATTTATCAAGATTTACTAGTTTTTCACAGAAAAACACTTTGAACAAGAACAATCCTATGATTAGTGTTAAGGGGTATGGCCAGCAAAGGTCTTACTCTAGGATGCATAAGGTTTCTAGGGAGTCCTCAAGATACTCTCGGTACGTGAGGCACAACCATAAACACTAGTTTGTCACAAGCGTGAGTCGGGAACCCCAGTGAGATACTGAAATTCTCAGACCAACTCTTCACGTCTATCTAGGTATCACCCTAGCTTCGACATTCTACCAATTACGATGCAACTGGATTGGGGTACAACTTTGGCTCTCCCCCCTTTTTAGACCCTGCCAGTACGTGTAGTTAAGATCGTCCGTTGGGGTGATGAAATCCCCAAGCAGGTCCTGCTAAGAAGAGGACACTAATCATTTCCAACTACCCCCCCGGTCCGCATAAAGTGTAAAGGGGAAGGTGAAAACAAACTAATGCCCACTTAGGGTAAGAAAAAGAAAAACAACAAACAACAAACAAAAATTATTACTTCCCCCTAATTATACTAAGTGCATAGATAAAACAACAAAGAAAAAAACTTTAAAATTTGAGTAAATAAATGGTCCTACAAAAAACTGTTAGTTGTTTTCTCTTCTTGTCCTTTGTGAATTTCAACAAAATACTGCAAAGTATTAGCAAGAAATTTGACTTCACCCACCAACAAATAGGGTTAGAGGGTTAGAACTCCAAATAGCAAAAAATAGAGGCAAAAACAAAGCTAAAATGCAACTGGTTTACCTTCTCGAACATGTTGTTTAGGGAAAATCCGCCCCTCTATAGAAAAAAATGCTAGAATAGGAGGGAAAATCTACCCCTCTGCAGAAAACAGTTAGAAAATGTTGAACTAGGTGGGCAAATCCACCCCTCTACAGAAAAAGTCAGAAAACGCTAAACCGGGTGGACAAATCCGCCCCTTTGTAGAAAAAGTCAAAAAACGCTGAACTTAGTGGGAAAATCCGCCCCTCTACAGAAAAAGTAAGAAAATGTTAGAACAGGAGGGAAAATCTGCCCCTTTGTAGAAAACTGTCAGAAAACATCGGAATAGGAGGGCAAATCTGCCCCTCTTCAAAAAATTGTCAGAAAACGTCAGAACAGGAGGGCAAATCTGCCCCTCTGCGATCTCTACCTACAAACAACTTAAACAATAGCAAACGTAAAGTAAAGAGACCCGTTTATGGTTCCCACTGGGCATGCTAGAAATGTGATCCTTTAAAATGCTATGTCCTAATATGAGATGTTAAATAATTAATGATGCAATAAAAAGAAATAACACAAAGAGGACACCTCAATGATTAGCCTAAGGAAATGATAAACATGAAAGCAAGATAAAAAAAATTAAAGTTGATTATACCTTCATGCTGCTTCTTCTTGGTTGGCCCTTGGATCTTTGAAGATTTGTGTGCTCTCTGGATGACAAGCTAAATTGAATGTGAAAAGTGATATGCAAGATGGGTGAAATGCTGAATGCTATGGTGGATGAGAGCTCAAATGGTAATTTTGCATGAGTTTTGATAGCAAAATATTGATTCCCAAAATGAGAGAAATGAGGTGATATTTATAGAACAATTTGAATTCTCAAGGAATTCAACGGTTGAGATTGAGCCAACAAGATCAAGATGGAGGGCTATGGTGACTTGAGAACTCACAAGACCTCACATCTTGACATGTGGAATGTGAGATGTCTTGAGGTGGGATGATGTGGAAATGAGGTGGAAGAGAGGTATATGATGTGGATGAAGGACAAGTACCTTTTAGGTACCTTGGGGGATGAGAATATTTCTTCAAAAAGGAACTTCTTGTCCCCAAATGAGAATGAAAGAGACATTTGAGGAATTTTAGAATTCCTCAAAAATCTCCATGGGAAAAGGGGAAGTGGTTGGAGAAATAAATGTGAATTAAAAATTCACATGCTTAGGAGAGTCTATTGGATAAGAGAGGGTTTCCAAAAAGCCGGGGATTTATCACATGTGGGTGATGTGACAAGTCAAAGGTTCTAGAAGTCCTTGGCACATGTAAAGTGACAAGTCAAGCCTTCTAGAGCTTTGCATGGGGATAGGGTAGACCTTGGAAAGATAAAAGTGAATTAAAAGTTCAAATGGGGAAGAGAAGATCCTTGGGTAAATAAATGTGAATTAAAAATTCACATGGGAAAGAGAGTGAAGGCCAAGAAAGATAAGTGGAAAGGTTGACCAAAAAAGGTATGCTAAATGTGGCTAATGACTTTGATTAAGGTTGTGCAAACACATGATTATGATAATTAATGAGAGATTAGAGGTAAGTGGGAGATTATGGAGGATGTGACACTAATCTTAATTAAGTGGTGCACATCCTAATCATAGATTAATTAATTTAATTCGGATTAAAAGAGGATAGTAGCATTATTCTTTAGGGCAGCAATGTTATCCCTTGGGAGAACAAAATTTTTCAGTTGTGGCAGAATTAATACTCTCTTGGGGAAAAAATGTTTTCACATGTTGTAGCATTAAGATTATCACTTGGGGCAACAACGTTTTCACTTGTTTCAATTGTGAAAACAATCGTCTTCTTGTATTTTTCACCCATATTGTAGCTCTCACCATGTTCATAGCCATCACCACTATAATATTTGTTTGTTTTTTACTTATCAAATATATCATTTAGTGCATTAGTGTTGCTCTCATTTTTCATTCTCAACTTTAGATCCTCTTGGAAAGTTTCTAACTCTTTTCTTAGAGTTACTACTTCTTGTTCCATCCTTTGACATTCTTTTTGCTTTCCCTCAACTTCTGACTTCAAAACTTCACCCATTATTTGAGCTTCTTCCAATTATGTCTTTAGAGTGACAATACTCTTTTCTAAGTGGCCTTTCTCTTTTAATTCATTGTTCTTGAATTTGGCATGCTCTTTCTTCAACTTGTTTAACTCACTAAGAGCACAAATCAACTCTCCTTCGAGATTAATCTCAGCATCATCTTCATCTTCCTCGTCACTATCAACTATTTTTGAATTTTTAGATTGAGCATTATTTTCAATCTTCTTGTCATTTAGAAATTCTTGAGCCATGAAGAGATTTATCTCTTTTCATCTTCACTAGTATCTTCATTTGAAACACTTTCATCATCTGATGTTTAACTTTCAACAGTGAAAAGACTTCTCTTCTTCTTAAATTATTTCTTCTTAGCTTTATAGAACTTCTTAGGTCTAAACTTATTAATTTTTTCAACATTTTCTTCCTTCTTCTCATAAGGACACTTAGCAGAAAAATTTCCAATCTTGCCACAATTAAAAAAATTGAAGGGAAGATTGTCTTTATACTTTCTCGATCCTTTCTTTAGTTTCTTGACAAAATTTTCTTTAGTATTGTCAAGTTCTTCTTGATCAACGTTTGTTCTTGGCTCTTTTCCTTTCTTCTACTCTAGAAGGTGTAGTTAGTGCCATTAAAAATAGGTACTTTCATGGAAGAGGATTCATTCTTAGAAATTATGTTCACAAATCAAAATCTACCCAAGCTGGAGAAAGATTTCTAACAGGGAACCTAATGCTTTGATACTAATTGAAGGAACACAAATACCACTGAGAGGGGGGTGAATTAGTGGAATAAAATTTTAAACTTCTAAGCAATATGACAATGAAATCTAAAAATCATAAACCAGAAATGAGGAAAGGTATTTAAACCAAACACACAAAATGCATCCCACAACATAAGATATACGAGGAAAAACCAAAGATGGGAAAAAACCTCGGTGAGAATAGCTATTGGAGGCTACTGCTCCAATCTAGCCTCACAATGGAAATGCTTTCAATTACAATGTATGGGCACAAACCCAAAGGAACACAAATTCCTAGTTTATGAGCACCAACTCAACAGAGATTTTACCCCTAATCTGAGCACCCACTCAGATGTTTACACAATAATAGATTTCTTGATTACAATTTGAATCTCATGTTACAAATGAAGTTTTGTAACTCAAATAGATTTCTACACTTATGAAGACTTTGATGATTTTGTTGTCTTCAAAAAAATTTCAGTCTTTTATCATCAACTAACTTTGCAAGTGTTCTTTCACTCACTCAGAAAGACTCTTATGATCTACATCCACACACTAAGTCTTTGCAAAACTAACACATGCCTTACACAATTCTGCAGAAATAAAAGCATTTAATCACTCAAAAATGCATACTTTATTTTTACAGAGTTATCTTCTCTCTTTTCACACCTCTATGCTCTCCACTTGAACCCTTCTCAAACTAAAAAGGTTACAACCAATGAATAAATTGATTTGATATACATTACTTTTATAGAAAAAGGAAAAATTTGTAGCCCTAATCTTTAAACAAAGATTTCTACAACTTTTTGTCAGTAACCTTTTGACCTTTCTGTAGCAATTTGTCTGCAGATTTTTGATATTCCTCTAGCAGTCTATAGAAAATTAAAAAAATAAATATTCTTCTCCTTATGTTATTCCATCTACAAATATTTATTTCTCTTCCTGAGCAGTTGAAGGATTTGATGCAGCTACTTCTTTTTAGACTAGCTGCCATGAATTTAAAAATGCCTCTTTTGTATTTTAAACAAAACAAAGATCAGATTTATTTTTCATCGATTTGCTCATCTTGTAGATTTGATTTCAATAATAAATAAGAACTTTATCTAGGGAATCAATAAAAAATCCACAAGAGGTAACTTAAACAAAGAGATCGAAAAGCTTTTCATCTCATGCTGCTACAGAAAGGAACTTCACCTCCAAGAAAAGAATAAAATATAATATGCATCGAAGGTTTGGTTTTCCTAGACAAATCTGATATCAAATCTATAATAAATGGAAAACCTAATATAGGGCGTCTGCAAGAGGTATGAATCCAAACAAAAATATTGTTTAAAAAAAGTAAAAATTCATTCAATTGCTACTATAGAAGATTTGCCGCCAAGTAAGGAATAAAATCAGATTTCATTTGAACTATAATAGCCACCAAAGCAGGTTGAAGAAAAATGAATAATATTATAAATTATGATATCACCACCTTGCCAAATGAGGTGTATAGAGTTTAAACCACCATATGTAATGCCTTGCCATGGAACCCAGAGAACAACACACAAAGTAACTAAATTATCGAACATTTAAAAAAGAAAAACCATCCAATTGCAACATGTGAACTAAGTAAAAACTTACACAAACGTTCTCAGGGTTCCACGACACCACTACTTAAACATACACTAGAAGAACATCACATTATAAAACCATAGACATTATACAAATGATAACTCATATCAATAATGCGTAATCAATTAACATAATCTTAACAATGTTAAGTTACATGTACAAGTTACATAAAGTGAGATTGTGAAAAATCTTGATACATCAAAATCATAATACAAAAAAGTATCATACAATCATCATGTATGGATACAATATAGATGATGATCATGTACAACTATCAGCCTTTTCCAAGAGCATGCTTTGCATTCAACTCATCGAACAATATGAAATTAGGAACTTGTCAAGAAAAATATCATCTCACACTACATCACCTACAAGGGGACCCAATAGAGGATAGAGAGCATTCCTCCCAACCATGTGGTACTCGAATGTCCACCACCTATGCTAGGAGATAATATCACGTCCACAAGTCAAACAAACATACAAGAAGACAAAACATAACATCACATGGTTGACAATCACATAACAACATATCGATATCTAAACCATATGACAACAAAAAGCTCCCAGAGGTAACATCATAATGAATGGTAAATCTATACAAGAGACCAAATGAAATGTATAAGGATAGGAGTGTTAGCACACAATTGTCTTAGGTTACCCTGGTGAATCTTCCTAGATTACCGACCCTCATCTTAAGTTACCCTGGTAATCTCTACTGATTCTCGGCCCCTAAGTGAACTCATGAGGAATCAAATAAATTTTTGAGAGGAAAAAATGAACGACTATGCCATTCTAGGCCATATCAACCTACCCTTAATCTATAAAAGCACTAAGGTGTAAGGCGAGGAAAAACAATTATCTAAGTTATTAAATGAGCACTACCCAACCCCTAATACATTAAGTTAAGGTTTTCACTGGATTAACTATTTTTGATAGGTTACCCTGGTAGACTCTTAGGGTTTCAGCCCCTAATGAAAGCCACTCTTCCTATATACAAAAACATACTTATTTACAACAACATAGGATAGCCATCATGAATGTAAAACCAAAACATTGAATATAAACATCATAACATGAGAATTTCATATAACTTTTAAATACCTCCAATGAGATAATACATCATACATGGCTAAGTCCAAATCATGTCATTGCATAGAACAACCACAAGCAAGCATTAAACATTTTTATAATGCAAAGTACAATCCTTACCTCTAGAAGTCATAAAACTCAACAACTAAGACGTTCATTCCTAATTGAATAACAAATAAAATACTGTGCAATGTAACATCCTTCAAATCCTATTGATTTAAAAGATCATAAAAGAAAGCAAATAGACATAACATAAATGTATTATAGATTTAGTTCAATTTAAATAAATTAATAATCATTAACTCATATATATATATTGTCACTCAAAAATAAACATCTATCTAAAAGTTCATATCCAAATAATCATCGACACGATAAAAATATATTATTTATTTGTTCTATTTTAATAAATAAATTAGTATTCCTACTACATTATACATAATAAAACCATTACATTCAAGAACCATCTAAATTACAAAACCAAACAATGCTAAATAAAACCTATGTATTTTAATCCATATATATAAATAATATAATTTTGAATCCATTAAACGATTCATATTACAAAACATATATATATACTGATTTTAAATTAAAGATTAAGTCAACAAAAGAATCTTAAACGTATTCTTACTTTCCTAATAAAGAAATTGAATACATGCGTTCAGAGTTGTGGTAAATAGATAGAACTGTAGTTTGTTCTTCATGCACCAATGAGGATAGTACTTTGCATGAATAGCAATTAAAATTTAACATTCATCTTCACAGTTTAAAGCCTACTGATTACATCAGATGTCAAGCATAGACATGCACTAGAAATGATTGGAAATTTGCATGCAATACAAGTAGTGCATGCACTATCATGCAATTCTCAACAAATAAAAGATGATTCTTTATCTTGTCCTTATCAAATTTAATGCAAAAGTATAGCTCTTATTCCAATTGAATATTATTATCAATCAAATAATATTAAGGAAAAAACAACAGATAAGGGTTAAGAAAGAAAAAAATAGAGGTCATCTCCAGGTGGCGACCAAAAAATATGAAGAGCTTGATAAGTGAATACATAAGAGTATTTTAGGTGGAAGAGAGAAAACAAATTAATGTTGGCTCCCAACAAAATTCACAATACAAAGAACAAGAAAATAGAACAGGTAAAAGCCAATCATGATGCGAGTTATGGTTGGAGGATAGACATCACTAAAAACCACTATTAATATCATTATCATCGATTGAAATAAAAGAGAATCCCAATGAAAGGGATAAGATGAACAATGGATGATACTCGAGACAAAGCGAAATAAGGAGATTCTAGCGCCGACAACCCCAAAAAAAATAAAAATTAAGAACAAAAGGTTGAGGAGATGGGACGAGTTGGCTATGTAGCCAAAATTTTTTTAGGATGAGAAGAATATCAAGAGAATATCCATGTGCCTTCAATTTTCATACAAATTAATAGTTGACATGAATACCAAATAAATCAAGATTAATGAAATCCAACAATGAGTTCAAGAATGACAAGGATGACAGCCAAAAATGAGATGACCATTATATAACTATATCAATGATGTTTGTCAGAGACCAATAAGGTTTATTACAAACACATAAAGGAAAATACAGATCTGAACAGATAAACAAGACAAATCAAATGAGTTCACAGTTTGTTAAAGAAAAGTTACAGACAATTTTTTTGAAAAGGAGAAGCAATAATCATAAAGTCTCAATTTCATCACAATTGGGTTTCTATATTGCTTTCCATTTTCCTACTATTATTTTCTTTGATTCTTCAAACTAACCAAAAATGTATTCATTTTCTAATGTTGTGCAGGTTATTCAACAACAATTTTAACATAAGGGAAAATAACATAACATAGAGGACATTCAAAAGTTTGATTTCAAAACAATAACTAAGAAGAAAACCTGGAATAATCTCTTTAATTTCTAACGAAGAATGGAATAAGGCATGGAAAACTGATCCTGGATACCTTCTGTCACCCGCAAAATCCTTTGAATTCTCAATCTTCAAAACTTTTCAATCAAAATACACAAAGAAACATAAATGTTTCTCCCCAAAACTATTGTGAAACAACTCTTTTTTCAAAAAAACTCCAATTTCCATCCATAAATTGCATAACCTTGCCTTTTAATTAATTTTCAATTAAATTACAACCACAAAGATTAACTGACAGTCTGCATGTGAACGAATTTGATCAAGTAGATCAAATTAAACAATAACTCAAGATGTCCTTTTCTCTTTTTGAATCACATTTTTAGATATTTTGCATAAACTGTCGAAAACAACTATTTAAAATATCTATTTTAAAAGCATTTAAGTTTGCACAATCAAACAACAATTTACATTTAATTAATATTCTATTTTAATAACTTGAATTAATCAAATATTTTAAAACATTTACTCAAAATTTAATTACAAATTTATCTAAACATAAATAATTTAATCTAACATTACAATTTAATTACAATAAAATCAAATACTTATAAATCAAATCATTTAACTAATTAACCAAATCAATTTCCAACATGAAAAAACTGCAAACGACATGACGAAATAAATGACAAACAAAAACGAGTAACAAATGGGTAATCATTCTATCAAGAACGATGGATTAAGAAAGAGTACCTGACACTATCTCTGAAACAACATGTTTTTCATTGGATCATGGCACACTCAGACCTGTCAAAGTAGGTGGAGTCAATTCCTATATCTACAAACTGCATAAAAAAACACTGTCAAACATATCAACATATATCGACAATCACACCATGAAGGATAGTCGCATCGTAGCAGGGTATTCCCAAGTGATTAATGCTACACTATCTCCTTCACCAAGATTGACATGCATCATTACATCATGATAAACTCATTAAAACTCAAAAAAAACATGAAACTATAACACACTCAATGTTTATCATAATTTCATCACACAAACATAACCAAATGATCACAATGTCTAATGTATCATCAATAGAATATGATAACTAACATAATATCTGTGTCATAACTGAAATAATGTAATATAGTATCCAAAATAGCTGAACAACTAGAAAAAAAACATATGAAAACTAAAAAAAATATTAGCAACTAGAGGGACACTACACCATACCTTGTGTTTGAACAAGAGATAAACAAAAAATTTGACTTAAGGATAAAGCTACATGTTTTCCTATAACTATCATAATATCTAGGTAATGACAGAAGTAAAACCAATCTTTTGTAGCCGCATACATAAACCCTGGCAAGATAAACAATAAATTAATTAGCCAAATCTTCACCTCTTCACCAAGTTATTAATAACACATCATCATGCCATAAATTCTCTACCATGTGTATGCCATGCCAATATTCTCTAAAGCTATCTGTTTGCATATTTAAAATATTGACTACTTTTGACTTTCAGATATGTTAAGTTTTTTTTGCTATCAAGTTCCTATCGCATGAACTACACACCTATGTAGCTGCAAAATATGAGGTTCCTATAAACCAAATGTCCTGTCACTATGAACTTCCTGTAGTTGATGCTTGTGAATATTTAGTTGTATATAATGGATTCTATACCATGAGTTGACATCAATGGAAATCTAATTCCAACCAACAAAACTCAATGCCAAAAAAATCATGGAGGACAAGGCATTTAGGAGGTCCAAATATTATCCAACAGATGCTCAAAATAAGCAACCAATAGAAGCTCCAAGGATTGTGCAACTAGATCAGGGGTAGTGAAGCAAAAGTACAGTTACTAGTACAATCCCAGACTCAGGTCTTGAGATTTCATAGAGTATGGAGCAATAGAAGTAGTAGATCCAAGAGATGCATCAGGAAGGCATGGAGGTTGATATTCCATCCTCTACATATCACAACATGAACTGTGAGGTTTAATAGACACATAGGGATAATCAGAAGTTTGTGGGAGATCCTAGGATGAATAGTAGAAAACGAAGACAACCACCCAGGTATAATGAATATATGGAATTAGTCAATTAGTTGGTAGATAGCGAGCCTTCCAACTATTAGGAGGCCCCACAACAACAAGTGTGAAGAGATGTGATGGTTGAGGAATATAACTCAATAGTGTAGAATGATGTGTGGGAGGTTGTGCCTAGACCAGTAGATAGGGTAGTGGTTGGATCACGTTGGATCTATAAGATCAAGAATGGTGCAAATGGTAGCATCAAGAAATACAAGGTAAGGTTTGTGGATAGGGGATTCTCTCAAAAGGAGGGAATAGACTATGAGCGAACATTCACTCTAATGGCCAGGTATACTTCTATACAAGTCTTGATCTGACTTGCAACATAGATGGGATGCTAGATCCATCAAATGGATGCCAAGAGGATATTTCTTAATGGTGAACTAGTAGAGGAGGTATACATAGAAAAATTAGAGGGATTTGTAGCACAAAACAGTGAAACCCACATGTGCAGATTGAAGAGAGCATTGCATGGACTCAAGCAGCCTCCCAAGGAGTGGTATGACTACATTAGTAGATACTTGCAGGGAATGGGATTTGTGAAGAGTGAGGTGGATGCTAACCTCTACTACTTGGTGGTTGGGGGTGAGGTTCTCATTATTGTTCTATATGTGGATGAATTGTTTTTAATAGTTTCATGAGGGATCATAGAGGAATACAAGAGGGACCTTGCAATAGAGTTCAAGATGAAGGATTTGGGGTTAATGCGCCAATATTCTCTAAAGCTATCTATTTGCATATTTAAAATATTGACTACTTTTGACTTTTAGATATGTTAAGTTTTTTTTGCTATGAAGTTCCTATCGCATGAACTGCACACCTATGTAGCTGCAAAATATGAGGTTCCTATAACCCAAATGTCCTGTCACTATGAACTTCCTGTAGTTGATGCTTGTGAATATTTAGTTGTATACAATGGATTCTATACCATGAGTCGACATCAATGGAAATCTAATTCCAACCAACAAAACTCAATTCCAAAAAAATCATGGAGGACAAGGCATTTAGGAGGTCCAAATATTATCCAACAGATGCTCAAAATAAGCAACCAATAGAAGCTCCAAGGATTGTGCAACTAGATCAGGGGTAGTGAAGCAAAAGTACAGTTACTAGTACAATCCCAGGCTCAGGTCTTGAGATTTCATAGAGTATGGAGCAATATAATTAGTAGATCCAAGAGATGCATCAGGAAGGCATGGAGGTTGATATTCCATCCTCTACATATCACAACATGAACTGTGAGGTTTAATAGACACATAGGGATACTCAGAAGTTTGTGGGAGATCCTAGGATGAATAGTAGAAAACGAAGACAACCACCCAGGTATAATGAATATATGGAATTAGTCAATTAGTTGGTAGATAGCGAGCCTTCCAACTATTAGGAGGCCCCACAACAACAAGTGTGAAGAGATGTGATGGTTGAGGAATATAACTCAATAGTGTAGAATGATGTGTGGGAGGTTGTGCCTAGACCAGTAGATAGGGTAGTGGTTGGATCACGTTGGATCTATAAGATCAAGAATGGTGCAAATGGTAGCATCAAGAAATACAAGGTAAGGTTTGTGGATAGGGGATTCTCTCAAAAGGAGGGAATAGACTATGAGCGAACATTCACTCTAATGGCCAGGTATACTTCTATACAAGTCTTGATCTGACTTGCAACATAGATGGGATGCTAGATCCATCAAATGGATGCCAAGAGGATATTTCTTAATGGTGAACTAGTAGAGGAGGTATACATAGAAAAATTAGAGGGATTTGTAGCACAAAACAGTGAAACCCACATGTGCAGATTGAAGAGAGCATTGCATGGACTCAAGCAGCCTCCCAAGGAGTGGTATGACTACATTAGTAGATACTTGCAGGGAATGGGATTTGTGAAGAGTGAGGTGGATGCTAACCTCTACTACTTGGTGGTTGGGGGTGAGGTTCTCATTATTGTTCTATATGTGGATGAATTGTTTTTAATAGTTTCATGAGGGATCATAGAGGAGTACAAGAGGGACCTTGCAATAGAGTTCAAGATGAAGGATTTGGGGTTAATGCGCCAATATTCTCTAAAGCTATCTATTTGCATATTTAAAATATTGACTACTTTTGACTTTTAGATATGTTAAGTTTTTTTTGCTATGAAGTTCCTATCGCATGAACTGCACACCTATGTAGCTGCAAAATATGAGGTTCCTATAACCCAAATGTCCTGTCACTATGAACTTCCTGTAGTTGATGCTTGTGAATATTTAGTTGTATACAATGGATTCTATACCATGAGTTGACATCAATGGAAATCTAATTCCAACCAACAAAACTCAATTCCAAAAAAATCATGGAGGACAAGGCATTTAGGAGGTCCAAATATTATCCAACAGATGCTCAAAATAAGCAACCAATAGAAGCTCCAAGGATTGTGCAACTAGATCAGGGGTAGTGAAGCAAAAGTACAGTTACTAGTACAATCCCAGGCTCAGGTCTTGAGATTTCATAGAGTATGGAGCAATAGAAGTAGTAGATCCAAGAGATGCATCAGGAAGGCATGGAGGTTGATATTCCATCCTCTACATATCACAACATGAACTGTGAGGTTTAATAGACACATAGGGATACTCAGAAGTTTGTGGGAGATCCTAGGATGAATAGTAGAAAACGAAGACAACCACCCAGGTATAATGAATAGATGGAATTAGTCAATTAGTTGGTAGATAGTGAGCCTTCCAACTATTAGGAGGCCCCACAACAACAAGTGTGAAGAGATGTGATGGTTGAGGAATATAACTCAATAGTGTAGAATGATGTGTGGGAGGTTGTGCCTAGACCAGTAGATAGGGTAGTGGTTGGATCACGTTGGATCTATAAGATCAAGAATGGTGCAAATGGTAGCATCAAGAAATACAAGGTAAGGTTTGTGGATAGGGGATTCTCTCAAAAGGAGGGAATAGACTATGAGCGGACATTCACTCTAATGGCCAGGTATACTTCTATACAAGTCTTGATCTAACTTGCAACATAGATGGGATGCTAGATCCATCAAATGGATGCCAAGAGGATATTTCTTAATGGTGAACTAGTAGAGGAGGTATACATAGAACAATTAGAGGGCTTTGTAGCACACAACAGTGAAACCCACATGTGTAGATTGAAGAGAGCATTGCATGGACTCAAGCAGGCTCCCAAGGAGTGGTATGACTGCATTAGTAGATACTTGCAGGGAATGGGATTCATGAAGAGTGAGGCGGATGCTAACCTCTACTACTTGGTGGTTGGGGGTGAGGTTCTCATTATTGTTCTATATGTGGATGAATTGTTTTTAACAGGTTCATGAGGGATCATAGAGGAGTACAAGAGGGACCTTGCAGTAGAGTTCAAGATGAAGGATTTGGGGTTAATGCACTAATTTCTAGGCATGGAGGTGTGCCAAACAGATGGAGAGATTTTCCTTGGATAAGGGAAATACTACATCAAAATCCTAAGGAGGTTCGAAATGGATGATAGCATAGCCATGTCTACACCTATGACCATGAATTTGAAGAAGGTAGACTCATCCAAGGAGAAGGATGTAGACCCCACCTTATACATATATTTGGTTGGGTCTCTCGTGTATTTGGTCAACACCAGGTCAGATATATCCTTTGTAGTAAACTATCTTAGTTAGTTCATGGTTGAGCCAAAAATATTACATTGGAGAAAGGCAAAGCATGTGTTGTGGTATTTGCGTGCAAGTACAATCGAGTATGGGGTAAAATATGCTTGAGGTGATGGTATCAAGTTGATAGGCTATAGTGACACAATTGGGAAGGTAGTACAATGAACTTGAAAAATTCTTCAGGGTGTTGCTTCAGCTTGGGATCAAGAGTTGTCTTTTAGTATAGTAGCAAGTAGAATTCTATAGCTTTGAGTTATGTAGAATTTGAATACATAGTAACAAACATGGTGACGTGTGAGGCTATATGGCTACAAAATTTGTTGGTAGCCTTGTTTGGTCAAAGGGTTGAGACTATGGTGATACACTTTGACAATCAGAGTTGCATGAGATTACCTGAGAATATAGTGTTTCATGAGGGGCGTAAGCATATAGACATCATATATCACTTCTTTAGGGGTTGTGTACAACGAAGGATTGTTCAACTATAGTATATACCTATAGATCAATAGGTAGCATACATTTTTAGAAAGGAATTGGGGAAGGAAAAATTCATCTTCTTCAAAGATATGTTGGGTGTCATGAAGAACACCTTCCTCACTAAGAGGGAGTGTTAATTTATGTAGCTTAGAAATGTGTCTCCAAACCCAAGAATATTAATTAATTAATTAATTAATTTCTCTAGAGACTTCTAGAAACTAGCTAGTTAGGGTTGTTAGAGTCTAGTTAATCTTAGCCATCGATTGAGATTAAATTGTGGCCATTGATTTCTCAATGAGGAGATTGTAAAAGAGGATCAATGGGAATTTGGAGAACACACGTGCTTGATAAATATTTTGAGTGCTAGAAAGGGTCTAGTGATAGAGTTAGAGACAACAATAGTGTAATTTCAGCAGGAGAAATCAAGGGAAGAATTTTCAGAGAAGAAATATTGTCGGAGCTCTCCCAGTAAGAGGAAAATAGTTTATGTATCTCTTCATTTGCTGAAGTTTAATAAAATTCCTCATCTTCAGAACTAGTTTTCCCTTCAAGGTTTTTCCAGGGATAATTTGTCCAAAAATGTGTTTATTGTTTTGCATATTTTCTTCTCTATTCCTATGATTTTATTTGTGAAATTATAGTTGTGTTATTTTCAATATTTGCCATGAATTAATTCTTAACAGTCAAATAATTTGTATAAATAGGAGATTAATAATCTGTAACTACAATAGAATTTTCACATAGTGTCAAAGTTGATTTGAGGGTAGAAAAGGCTCAACACAGGCATAGGAAATAAAAGTCAAGGGTTTATAAAAACCCAGTTTGACATCTTTAGAAATATTTGTTTTTCTCATCTTTTGAGATGGCCTCAGTACATTGAATAGATCAGGATAGATTGGATGGAGCCTCAAATTTTGGTGTCTAGAAGGCAAAAATTTCATCGTTGGAAGAGAATGGTATCAATGAATATGTGTCCAGAGTTGTAGTTGTATGTACAAATCAAACACAACTCTTACCATATAAGAAGGAAGATTCCAAGGTGAGGAGGCTAATTCTTGACGATGTTAAGGACCATTTTATTCTGCATATCGTAGAGTTGTCAAGGATGAGTTGGTAATTGTTGGATATAAACTAGATGATGATGAACTAGTACAAATATCCCTAAATGGGTTTAGTAAGCAGTGGGATGTATTTTTCAAGTTATTAATGGATGAGACACCTTACTGAGTTGGGATCGACTATGGAGTGATATCACTCAAGACAAGATTAGACTAATTCTTGTTAGTGGAACCAATAGTAATAGTCAAAAGAGTGAGGTGGAACAAGAAAACGTTGCCCTAACAGGAAAAGGGAAAGTGAAGAAGGGGTCTAGCAGAGGAACAAATCCAAAAAGAGAGAAGAAGGAATTTTCTAAGATCAAGTGTTATGGCTATCATGAGTTTGGCCACTATGTCAGTGATAGCCTAGAAAGGAAGAAAAATGAAAAGAAAGGCAAGAAGCAAACATCAACTTCAAAAAGTGTAGATATACTTTCTATAGAATGGAGGATGAGTTTTCACTCGTAGCTTGTATGGTTAGCTCAACCTCACAGGGTGTTTGGTATATAGATAGTGGGGCATCATTTCATATGAAAAGGTTTAGAGAGTACTTCTCTAGTTATAAGGAGTACATCAGAATCCAAATTTCTACGGGGGATATTTCCAAACTCAATCCAATTGGGAAAGGGACTATCCTATTTCAAAGGGAGAATTCCAAGTTGATTCCCATTCATGATGTGTTTCATATGCCAGGCTTGGGTATGAACTTGATTTCCATATCTATCCTTGAAGATAAGGGCTGCAATGTACACTTTAGAGGGGCTAATGTGTTAATCAAGCATAAGGATTGGAAATCAGCCATAGCTATTAGAGTTAGGAGCAGCCAACTTTACAAGTTGCAGTTTGATACTCAGAAGGAACACCTGATAAATAGTAATCCTAGAGATCAAGGAAATCTATGGCATAGGATGATGGGCCATATACATCATGGAGCACTTAAATTTCTTAATGAGATAGTGACATGTGTTCTAGAGGTGAGCACAGAGCATGATGATGTATGTAAGGGATGTGTGTTAGGAAATTTTGTGAAAGAATATTTTCCAAGGAGTGACACTTGATCCTAGGTTTTTCTTGATCTAGTACATTCAAACATATGTTGAACAATTTTGATGAAGTCCCTTAGAGGATACAAGTAATTTTTTACTTTTATTATTTATTTCTCCAAGATGACTTGGATATACTTCTTGAAGACCAACGATAAGGTCTTTAGTCCATTCTAAGAGTTCAAAGCTCTTGTGGAGAATTTAATAGGCAGAAAGATACAAAAAAATCAGTAAGAAAATGGAGGCGAGTAAAAAGGGAAAGAATTCCAAGAGTTCTATAACAAGGAAGGAATCGAGGGAGAGTGGGTTGCTCCTTACAACCTGCAATAGAATGGGATTTCTGACAAGAAGAATTGTTATATATTGAAGGAAGCAAGGGCTATGTTGTATGAAAAAGATATTCCATGTTACTTATGGGAAGAGGCATGCAATATGATAATATACATATAGAATAGGGTTCCACTTAAGCTATTGGGAAATATGAAACTAGAGGAGGCATTCACGGGGAAGAAGCTAGATGTCAATCACTTTAGGATATTTGGGAGTTTGGCATTTTGTCACTTTTGAGGGCCTACATGTTCCAAGTTAGATAAAATTTTAGAGAGAGGGTACGTTGTGGGGTAAATTGAAACCTCAAAGGTATATTAGATAGTTATTCTATGGGCCATGAGGATTATAGTGAGGCATGATGTCAATTTCATGGAGGAAAAGGCATTTAGGAGGTCTAGTGATTCACCAGAAAATGATCAGAGTAAGCAACCAACATAAGCTCTAAATTGTGCAACTAGATTAGGGGTAGAAAAACATGAATATAATTAATAGTACAAGCATAGGATTAGGTGTTGAGAGGTCCTAGAGTATGGAGCAACATATTTAGTAGATACAAGAGATGCATCAAGAAGGCATGGAGGTTGATATTTCATCCTCTATAGTTGACAATAGGAACTGTGAGGTTCAATAGACACATAGGGATACTCAAGAGTTTGTGGGACCTACCAGGACAAGTAGTAGATAGTGGAGACAACCATCTAGGTATAATTACTATATGTCATTAGTCAGTTAGTTGGTAGATAGCGATCCTAATAGCTATCAGGAGGCCATACAACAATAGGTGTGGCAAGATGCGTTGGTTGAGGAATATACCTCAATAATGCAAAATTATGTGTGGGAGGTTGTGCCTAGACTGATAAATAGGGAGATGGTTGGATCACATTGGATCTATAATACCAAGAATGATGCATATGGTAGCATCAAGAAATACAAGGCAAGGTTCATGGCCAAGGGGTTCTCTTAGAAGGAGGGAATAGACTATGAGGAGACATTTGCTCTGATGGCTAGGTATACTTCTATGAGTCGTGATCTCACTTGTAGCACAAATGGGATGGTAGATCCATCAAATGGATGTCAAGACGGTGTTTCTTAATGGTCAATTGGTAGAGGAGGTATACATAGGACAACTAGAGGGATTTATAGCACATAACAGTGAAACCCACATGTGCGGATTGAAGATAGATTTGTATTGGACTCAAGTAGGCTCCCAGGGTGTGGTATGAGTGCATTGCTAGATACTTGTAGGGAATGGGATTCATGAAGAGTGAGGCGGATGCTAACCTCTACTACTTTGTGGTTGGGGGTGATGTTCTCATTCTTGTTCTATATGTGAATGATTTGTTTTTAACATGTTCATGAGGGATCATAGAAGAGTACAAGAGGGACCTTGCAATAGAGTTCGAGATGAAGGATTTGGGGCCTATGCACTACTTTATAGGCATGTAGGTGTGGAAAAATGATGGAGAGATTTTCCTTGGACAAGGGAAATAGTGCATCAAAATCTTGAGGAGGTTCAAAATGGAGGATTGCAAAGCCATTTCTACACCTATGATCATGGATTGGAAGAAGGTAGAATCATCCAAGAAGAAGGATGTAGACCCCACCTTATACAAATAGTTGATTGGGTGTCTCATGTATTTGGTCAACACCAGGATAGGTATATCCTTTGCAATAAATTCTCTTAGTCAGTTCATGGTTGAGACAAAGAGAGTGCATTGGACAGAGGAAAATCATGTGTTGCATAATTTTCATGGTACAATCAAGTATTGGATCAAATATTCTTGAGGTGATGGTATCAGGTTGATAAGCTATTGTGATGTAGATTGGGCAGGTAGTACTGTGAACAAGAAAAGCACTTCAAGGTGCTACTTCAGCTTGGGATAAGGAGTTGTTTCTTAGTACAATAGGAAGCAAAATTCTATGGCTTTGAGTTTTGTAGAAGAAGAATACATAGAAAAAAGCATGGTGATGTGTGATGCTATATGGCTTCAAAAGTTACTGGTAGCCTTGTTTGGTTAGAGGGTTGAGACTATAGTGATACACTATGATAATCAGAGTTGCATTAGATTATCTAAGGATCTGGTGTTTCATGATAGGTCTAAGAATATAGACATCAAATAACACTTCATCAAGGATTGTGTACATTGAAGGATTGTTTAGCTACAATAAACACCTACAAATCAGCGAGTAGAAAACATTTTGACAAAGGCATTGGGGAGGGAAAAATTCATCTTCTTCAAAGATATGTTGGGTGTTATGTAGAAGACCTTCCTCACTAAGAGGGAGTTTTAATTTATGTATTTTGGACAAGTGTCTTCAAACCCAGGAATATTAATTAATTAATTAATTGATTTCTTTAGAGACTTCTAGAAACTAGTTAGTTAGGGTTGTTTAGAGTCTAGTTAATCTTATACATCAATTGAGATTAAATCGTGGCCATTGGTTTCTCAATTGAGAGAGATTATAAAATGGGATCAATGGGCATTTGGAGAACACACACTTGAGAAAGATTTTCAATGATAGAAAATATATTTGCAATGATAGTAAGGGCACAGTGATAGCATTGGTGATAGTAGCAGTGGAATTTTAGCAGGAAAAATTGAGGGAGGAATTTCCAGAGAATAAATATTATCGGAGCTCTCCCAGTAAGAGGCAAGCAGTTTATGCATCTCTTGATTTGTTCAAGTTTAATAAAATTCCTCATCTACATAATTGGTTTTCCCTTCGAGGTTTTTCTAGGGATAATTTGTCCAAAAATATTATGTTTATTATTTTGCATATTTTCTTCTCTGTTCCTATGATTTTATTTATGAAATTTTAGTTATTTTCAATATTTTTTGTGAATTAATTTTTAGTAGTCAAATAATTTGTATAGATAGGAGATTAATAGTTAGTAACTCTAATAAAAATTTCACAATCCACTCATTGAAACAACAATGTTATCCTATTAATATGTGTTAGTTTTAACTAGTAGTTGTAGTGAACTATTTGACAAGATGTTTCAAAGAAATATGGTCTCATGGAATGCCATGAATACAAGATATTCACACTATGGACTTTTAGAAGGGCTTAAAAACTTTCAAGCTAATGCAATTAGTAGTCACAAAGTCAAAGCTTGTAACTTTCACCAACATCTTGCCTGACTATGCCACAATAGGAGCTTCAGAACATGATATGAAAATCTATCAAAGAATAAAGGCAGGGGGGGGGGGGGGATTTTTTCAATGCTACCATTGCAACTTCTCTAGTAGGCATTTGCAAATTGTGAAAGTAAAAAAAGGCATTCCTTTTCAGAGTTTTATGTGAAAGAAGGTTTTGTTAAAGTTTGTGCCTCTTTCTAAAGCATGTCGTCATTCTTATGTCCTACCATATCTTTAATATAGGCAACATTTTAATATTTTATGTTTATTGTGGATTTTTTAAATTAAATCAAATCAATAGTTTCTATTGATGTTGATAGTTTTTTGGTTTTGGACAATATTTCTTTGGAACAAGTGTTCCTTGATGTTTCATTTCTAAATTGGTAATACCTATAAATAGCTAAAGCATTTTATTTTGATAAGATATTTTTGGGGAGAATTTCTCTGGAAAATATGCTTAGAAAATGGGTTAATATGGATTGGGCCACACATGGGATATGGTTTTATATAGTTCAAAACCTTACTTCTTTTTTTTCTTCTATTTTATTTTGAGACTAACCATGTAGAGGTTATCTTTAAACATGGCCCATTGTATATTTGTGTGTCTCTCTTGGTTTTCCAATTTTGGATGCATGATTTTTTCTTCTCAAATGAAAAGACATTTTTTGTTCCTATATAGCTTGGATTTCTAGAGTTATCTTTACCCTATTGAATTATTTTGACCACTATTGATACCTCACTTGGTAAGGTCATTTTTTTTTTAGATTAATAAATTTTATTTGACTCTCCCAAAAAAGTGTGTGTGTGTGTAGATGGATATTTCTAAGGACCTGAAGGAGTATGTGGATATATATTGTCCATCTATGTTACACCCAATGTATATTTTCTTAACCTATCAAATACTTACTTTAGGTGTCATTCATTTTACCACAAGATTGAGGGTTGTCTTTTGGCCTCTTCTCATAATAAGCCCTCTTCCTAACTTGTTAAGTTAGCTTAAAAAATTGAAATGTGGAGTAGTTGGTGTTGTGTGGTTTGGAAACATGCCCCAAGTTACTTATAGTTGCATGAGGACCCAAATTCTAAAAATATCATTTGTCAAAAGAAAAGTGCAAATCTACAAAAATGGCATAAAAACCCATATGTTGGTGCACATGAAGCGAAAGCTTGAAAATACTAATATTGTGTGAGGTAGTGGCTGAATTTTTTTATAAGGAAAGCGATTCAGGAAAGTAGGTCACATCGGATCCAAAATGGTGTTGAGTGTGTAAAATTTACAAATTAGACTCTTTGCAACTTAATTGGGTAAGTTACATTAATCACCAGTGTCAAGTAAAAGTGTTGTCCATAAAAGTGGATATTCGAGATCTCAAGAAAATTTCATAACAAAGGAAATCCTTGATACTTTCCCATAACATTAATAATTCTTGAGTTTCCTTGTGATGTTGAAATTCTTGAAAGTCACTTAAAAGTTAAAAACCTAAAAAGACTGAGTAATGTATTATTGTGATCATAAGCATGCTTTAAAGAAGATTAAGTTATTCAAAGGTAAGGACTTAATAATGATTTATTTTAGTAAAATAATTAAGTGCATGATATTTTACTTGTGGGATAATATTATTTTGATGTAGGTGATTAAAAGGTGGAAAAATGTGAGAAAACGTGTAGGTACTAGTACGAGTGGGTTTTCCCGAATTTAACTAAAAGACAAGGAAGATTTGGTAGTAGGTGCGTTTCCTGATGCGATAATAGAACTTCCCATCGAAGGTGACTAGTAGATATTGAGATAAAAGAGGATAAAAGCATTTAGTTTGGTGGTGAAATCAAAGATTTTTTCCAACTTTAATTATAGGCATGTTGGTTGATAGATTTGTCTTCATGAAATTTACATCAGCATGACTCTTTATTGTCCATAATAAAGAAAAACAAGAAAAAAAAAGTTTGAGAGATAACCATTTCATTAGTAATCTTCCTTTCAATTTTAATGAGGTATAACTCCCTCTAATAATATAGTTAGTTTTTAAAGATATGTTTTTGACAAAAAAGTAGAATATGCATAACTAACATTCATTCATAGCCATGATACCAATGTGACAAGACTTGAGACAAACATTACTAATACTTCAACACAAATATTAGAGTATCATAAAAAAATAAATGATCAATCATGTATCGGGTCTCACTCAATTCTGAAATAAAATAAATGTAACGTAAAGAAGTGTTCAATTCCCAAAGGAAAGAACATCCATACATTTATCTAAGCTCAAAGAATTATCCATAAAAAATAACATTACATTCAAATCTTCAATGTTCATAGATGGTGAATGAATTCAGAAATGAGTGAGTTACAATGATCCTTCTTTATTACTTTCCCTTACATCATAGTGTAATCATAATCAAAATTTCAGACCCCCAGTGTCTTTTAATTGCATATTTATAGATCTCCTTTCTTGAGATCGTTTCAGTTTTGTAACTATCATCTTTGAAATGAATTTCTTATAAATTCCAACAAAATATTTTCTAGTGAAATCCCTAACTATTTATGGTTCTTTTTAGACATCATAATTACATGATTCACATAAAGTTGAGTAACATGAACTAATATACCACAACTCCATATATGTAAGACTTGTGGCTCCCAGACTTCTAAAAAGCCTTTAACTTCTAACCTAAGTTGCATTTAGTTACATATTCATTATGATCCTTATGTGTGAGAGAGGATTTAATTGAAATATTTTACACCAAAGTTGAATCTTATTTATTCATAAATCTCTCAACTTCATCACATCATTCATTGTTCCATATTAATTTGAATAATTTCGGCAACGTCCTTGCCCATTAATTTCTACTAAGATCTCCTCTTGGCTTATCTCTTGGATACGAAAACTATTTATTTCCTTTATAAATTCAAAGGAGCTACTTTCCACCATTCTTCACATCTCAATCTTATTCTCAAAATGTCGAGCACTTCGAGTGATGCAACCTCAAAAGAAGATTTCCTCTTCATCGAAGGAATGGGGTGTAGCTATGTGTGATGGTTAGTGGCTGACCAATTAAGAGAGATTTTTATTATAAGGAATGATGTGGAAGGAGTGATCAGGAGACTCATAGGAGATAATTTCTTGTCACAACTTCATGGTCATAACTTTGCACTCCTAAAGTGTTTTGTATGCAACATAATCCAAACTTGTGGCAAATTCAAATGGGGTGCTAGAGTTGCTGAAAGAATAGTGAGTCTAGCATACATAGCTAGTGTCGAATCTTCCTTGGGACATCTGAGTGAATATCTACAAGAAGGCCTAGTTGGAGATTTCATATGTATTGTGACTTCCCTCAAGAAGTAAAATATCAAGGAAGTTGTTACTCTCTTGCACACGACACTGAAGAGTAATATTTTTTCCTATAATGTAGAGTTTTATGAAAACCTATTCTCTCCTACACAACTTGAGAGGATTCAGGAAGATATGGATTGAATCCACATCCTGATTTTCACTCTTTGTGCATGAAGATTTTGTACTCGTTTCTCTTAATATAATATATCCATTTTTTCGTCTATGTTCAATTGCTTCTTGTAATGTGATGAATCTTGATGATAACTTTCTGGTTTTGTTTAATGTTCATTTTGTAATATATTATTTTCATTTCCTACATTATTTTATTTAAGCCAAGTAGATGTCTTCAAATGAAAATGATGATTTTAAAAATTATTTGTGGAACCAACATCGAGTCTCAATAAGGCTTTGATAATTGCATTGGAATCTGACATGATTTATGGAACCTTTCATTTTCTGCTTAACCACATTTCTTTAGTACATAATCTTCAAGAACTTGAAAGTTTGGATAATTTTGAAAAGGAATCTCTAAAATGACTAAAGAACTATCGCTCAAGAGAAACTTTTTTTTGTCAAAAAAAGAAATGGTTATTAGAACCTTGTCAAGAATTTACAAGGGTTTCAAAACCTTTTGAAAGTTTTGAAATTATGATAGTTTTCTTGCAATTTAATTTAATCTTCCTTCTATCAGTGCTTTCCAAGGTTGTGATAATTGTTTCAGGCTCCAAAATAGTTGTCAAAACTTTTCAAAGAATCGATACAAAGATAGAGTTTAGGCATAAATTCAAAATGTTAAACAAAAATGTGGTTGTGGTAACCTGAGTGGGACCCTCCATTGTTTTGAAAACCTTAGAAAGAAAGCACTTAAAAACAAAGAAAAACAATTATTTGGGGTGGACACAGTTGTATGGGAATGACAAAAACCGTGGCAACAATTGGTTCTAGCTAGGGACAAGGACTACAAAGGATGAAGTAAGGGACCCAAAAACCTAACTATAGAGCAGTGCCTTATCCATTGGGCAACAAAGTCAAAATCATTGGAGGAGAGGAAAAAAAGAAAGCCAAAAATAAGACAAAGCAATAAAGCACCTAGACTAACAACACAACCAAATTTCCTAAGTATATACATGGAAATTAGGAAACCCTACCTCCAAGGATGCTCAAGACTATTTACACAAAACCATTGATAGATTGGGAGAAGTAAAATATAGTACAAAAAAGGAATGTATGTACCCATGTAGCACTTGCAAACTTAGGAATAACATACAACCCTAAAGAAGACTCATGTAAGAGGAATCTTTGTGTGTAGCTTCATCACAAAAGAATGACTTTTCATCATATATTTATATGACTTGTATATAACCTTGCATGTTTCTAGCCGCATCTCCATGTGTTACATCTAATGACGTAGGGTCTTGAATGATCTCCTCACTTACTAGAATATAGAATGAATGCACCTGATGTGATTCTAAAATAGGATCAATCTACATTAGAGGTGACTAAAGAACATAGACTTAATTATTATCCTTGAAAAATGTGAACTCATTTCTAATTGAGATAGTCTCTACAAGTTTTGTAGGGGTTATCTCAATAGTCATATCATCCTTCATTGGATCATCAATATCTTCTTTTGCTTGCAAGGGAGATAGGGTGAATTTGCATAGAAATTTACCATCAGGGATTCTTGAACCTTGAATTGGAATATGAGAAAGGTTAATTATAGTAGAAATACTCTCCACATCTTGCTCCTCAGCCATATCATTTTTTCTCCATGGTTGAATTTTCTCCTCACCCATCTCTTATTTTGCTTGAGAATTAATGGGCAACTTAATATTGTAAGGAATCCAAGCTTGTCGAGGTAAACTTAGACAAGTATTTAGTCATTAACAAGACAAGAAAGCTTTTGAGTTCTAGCAGAACTCATGCCTTTTTCATTATACATTCATTCTCAGATCACTCTAATAAAAAAATTATATTGGTTTGGTGCATTCTTCTAATAACAATATCAATTACAAAATTCGCGCAATAATACATGCTAATTTCACCATAAAATTTTGACATGCATGAGTCTAGGCATTAAGGAAATCACTTTCGATCTTATAGATCAAACCCTACTTGGGCTTAATGGATTTTAGAAAATATTTCACCACCTTTACTCTTGGAAGAGGCAAAATTATATTACAAATAATTTTATTTAAGCCTTTGGTTTAAATGGCCATATATCCGCCTAGCCGATATGATGAATGCACTACAAATAAATAAAAAAACATGGAGTGATTACCCCTGTTCCAAGGATTGATGGTTGATAATCCATGTAAAAACATCATAAAAAGTGAAGGGTTTGGATTTAGAGATTCTGAATATCCATCACATGGCTGGCACAAAGGTGTGATCTAAGAACAAACATACTTAGAGATTCTAGACTCGGCCTAGCTACAAAAGCTAGCTGCTAGACTACAAAATAAAGCTCATATATCGTTGGGATCAAGTCAAGTGACCCAAACACTATGGTCGATACCACACACAACTCGGCTCAAGTCGAGATTTCAATGAAATTACATGTTATAGGAAAATAATGAAATCGATATAATGAAGGCTAACATTCATACAATAATAGAATTACAAAGGAAAATATGTGTTTTTCTTTCTATGAAGTCAACTTACCTGATAAACCGATGCTTGTGATGATCTACCTTTTGATTTTTCCTCACCCATGACCACACTTTTTTCTTTTTCCTTCAAAAATCAGCTTCCTTCACCTCTTTGTTCAATATTCGGAATGGAAACAATAAGAACATATTACTCAGCCTTTTGCATGCCACTGGCATAAGCATTATGCCTTACTTTCGGGCACTAGACATTCAAATATTTCCATTATTATTCTAGAAGGCCGCATCCTACACAATCTTCTTTGATTTCTCAACAATATAATATTAGAAAATTATCAGTTATTAAATTGAATTCGATATTAAATTTAAATATGCATTTGTATAGATGTATATGTATGTATATATATATGTAATATATATATATATATATATATATATATATATATATATATATATATATATATGTTTCGATATGGATTTAAGTGGTTCATTATTATTTACCATATATTCAAATAATGGACATATATATATGCTTTCATGTATAAGTTTATTTGTAATGGCTTACAAGTTCCATACACTATTACTTACAATAGGGAACTTATATTAAAATTCAAGCATTTATATATATTAAAAAGGAAGTTTCTTTCATTTCTTCAAACACAAAGTTTGAGTAGAAATTTTTTAAATCTACAAGCCATTATTTTTAATAATAGAGACAATTCGATTCAGGAAATTTTTCATTTTCTTACATATGCGAATTAGTTCAAATGCAAGTCACCATGTTATTTGTGGTTTGTGCACCCAAATTCCAATTGGCTTACTGTTCGATCTAGCTAAACAATTCTACTTCAACGGTGTTATCATCCTTCAACCTATCACCCTACAACTACAAATAATTGCACTTGCAAATTGATCAACAACGTTCAATTCTTGGTAACATATAAAAAAAGTTTTTCAAAATTTTGCAAAGTCAACATCACTCAACTTCTTTCATTCAATTTTTCAAATATTCTAGCATCTCCATTTAATATTTCATTTAATTTCATCAATAATTCAATTTTATGTATTTAATAAATATATAATAAAATTGGGTTATGAAAGTTCCATCCATTTCCTTTCCTTTATAAGGATAGAGATCAACCACAGTGAAGATGGGCGAGATACCCATATCAGAAGGAAGAGCTATCTCATAAGCATTGGCAAAAAACTTTATGAGAATCTTTCAAGGACCTATCTTCATTTTTAGTTTGTTCTATTCACCTTTTGGAAATATCTCCTTCCTAAGATGAGCCAAAACGAGATCACCAACCTAAAAATGTACTTATTAATACTTCTTATTAGTGTACTGATTGTATTGTTGGTTTTCTCCTGTCAATCTATAATTTGACCTCTTCATGAAGGTCATGAATACATTTTGTAAACTCCTCACCATCTACACTTCTTCTCTCAAAATTACCAATATCTCCAAATTCAAATACACCCCTTGGATGCATACCATAAACAATGTAGAATGGTCTCAAACCTATACTCCTATTTTGAGAATCATTATAATAATAAAATTTAGCCTATGCTAAAGCCATATCCCAATTACCATGTGTGTTTCCAACAAGACACCTCAACATATTACCCAAGATTTTTGTAACCACTTGTGTTTGACCATGCATTTGGGGATGGTAAGCTAAGATAAAACTAATATGGGTGCCCAACTTCTTCCAAAATATTCTCAAAAAGTTACCCACAAACTTTGTATCTCTATCAGATACTATACTCTTGGGTATACCATGTAACCTCACTTCTTTGGAAAACAAATTAGCTATATTTGTTGCATCACTAGTCCTCTTGCAAGGAATGAAATGAACCATTTTTATAATCTATACACTACTACAAAAATAGAATAATTGCCTCTTTGAGTTCTAGGAAATCCTACAACAAAATCCATACTCATCGAATCCCAAGGTCTATTTGGCACAGATAGTGGTTGATACAAACCAATGTTTTGACTTCTTCCTTTCAAATTCTATCATACTCTACATCTTTCCACATGCCTCTTTACATCTTCCTATATACATGGCCAATAGTAGTGTGTATTCAATTTTAGGTAAGTTTTGTCCTACCTAAAATATTTTGCTTGGCTGCCACAATGCTTCTCCTTCAAGAGATTCTCTCTCATTGACCCTCTAGGAATGCACAATTGATTAAATCTAAACAACAAACCATCCTGCAACATAAAATCAATCCATGGTACTCTATCTTTGCTAATACGACTACTAGAAGCTTCATATGCATGTCTAAAATCTATAACATTGTCATAATACTCCTTCAAACTCTCGAACACAACACTAGTTTCCTAAATATCTTGTAGCAATAGACATCTTATACATAGTGAATTAGCAACTTTTTTTTCTTGCCTACTCTAATGTTTCAACACAAAGTTAAAACGCTGAAGGTACTCCATCCAGTTTGCTTGCCATCAATTCAATTTGTGTTGGATATTTATAAATTGAAGTGCATGGTTATTTGTATAAACTAAAAACTCCTTGGGAAGCAATTAATGGCTCCACTTCTTCAAAGATTTAACCAATGCACAAAATTCAAGATCATAAGCTAAATAATTTTTCTTAGCATAATTCAATTTTTCACTAAAATAAGCAATTGTTTTCCCTTCTTGACTTAGCATAAGCCTATTCCTAATTCATTATCATCACACTCTACTTGAAAAACTTTGTTAAAATTAGGTAACAAAAGTATAGGTTGTTCATGTTGAAATGTACAAGACAAATGAGAGGGGGGTGAATTGGTTGTCACCAATCTCATTCAAAATTCTCAAACAATTATTAACTCCACATCTAATTCAATCTATTATTAAGTATGAGCATGAAATGAAAATAACATTAAGCAATATCAACACAACAAACACTAGAATTATGTGGAAAACCCAATAAGGGAAAAACCACGGTGAGGATTAACTCACAATATAATAGTAATGCAAAATTGGATACAAAGGCTCCCTCCGAAAGGGATCACAACCCATGATAGGACTCACTATCTGGATACAAGGATCACTACCTACAAATAGGACTCACTATCTAGAAGTGAGGCTCACTATCTACAGATAAAGACAGATAAAAGAAAATCCACCACAACAAGTTCCACACATTCACAACCTTAATCGGATAATTGTTGACACCATCAACTCATTGCTTTCAGGAGTCAAACACATTAAACAACTACTGCCTTGATTCAATTTCACACACTTTGCTTCTCACACTTGTTACACACTTGTTTCTAGTATATGATTCACAAAATCTAGACTTGTATTTATACCGTCTTTGATTTAGAAACTTTCTCCAAGGTCGGCTACAAATTCTTTATCTTACAAATTCAAATTAGGTCGATGAATCAACATTCCTACGATGGAGAGAAATAAGAGTGGACCAAATAAATACTTAACTAGGACCCAAAACAACATCTTGGATCAATCACACGCTTCCTTAATTGATACATATCCTTTGTGTAATGTGTAGACATGAGGTTGGTCAAACCTAATGAAACCACCAATGAACATTGAAGTACGCGCATTCACAACAAGATGATAACATGCAAACCATTTAACATATTTCACCATACATTGGAACACCTCTTAGAATCCTTCAAATTCATCTACAACAACTACAACAACTTTGATATACAAAAATCTTTCCATCAATCCAAATAGACTGTACAAACACACATAGTAGCTCTAGAACAAGTCTTATGGAGTACCAAACCAGAAACACTTTTTCCAAGAAATAGATAACACCATTATTAACCTATCTTCCAGATCTGCAAGATATGAGACAAACCATCAAAGCATTATAGAGAAAAAAATTTCTCCTAGTCCATAGAGAAACAACTCTGCTAGACCCGTTCACAACCAGTGAACACAAATCTCACTCTTCATCAACCCAAAACCTATAACTTAGGATGTATCACCCAAGGATGCCCATAAAAAACACTATAGATCTGCACAAGCATAGGATTGACACAAAAGAAATGCAAAACACACACAACTCTATGTTCATTGTTTATTAATTCTCTCAAAAGAACTTGATAATTCATCATATCAGCATACTTGCAACACCATAAAGATAGCTCCATGTACTCAAAACATCTCTATGGTATCTCAACCATACATATATGACCTACAAACACTTGATTTCTTTCACTGTAACAACCTATACTATGTTGACATCAATGACAACATTAATGACAACACCACCAAACTCATTCATACTTGCAACAATCTCCCCCTTTGTCATTGATGGAAACACATGATGTGAAAAATCAACAAAGAAAACATACACACTTTCCTTGTTTTTTAATATTAGTTAGCCTACACAACATTTCTACACTCTCTTCTCCTTGTAATATTATCTCTCTTTCTTTGGACTTTTTCAGATACAAGTAGGCTTTTTCACATGATTCTCTCTCTCCCCCTTTCACATCAATGGAAAATAATTTTTTTGCATGATTGCTCAGCCATATAAAATTTCGATCACTCCTTAGGAGTGTACCCACATCTCATACTGCAACAATGGTACTTTCTACTCCCCCTAAGGAGTAGACCTCAATCATCAGTCCATTTAGATGAAGAATCTATAGATCCACTAGACTGATGCACCTCTGTGTGCACATAGTTCAAAGAAGGAGGGGTAGTAACCCCTAAATTCTCCTTGAGATACTCAAAAGTATCCTTAGGAAGAGCCTTAGTGAATATATCTATAATCTGATCCTTTGTAGGCACATATTCAAGCCCGACTTCATTTTCTAGCACCTTCTCCCTTAAGAAATGATATTCGATAGATATATGATTTGTTCTTGAATGCATTACTGAATTCTTTGAAATATTTATTGCACTTGTATTATCATAGAAGATAGAGATAATCTCATCACACATCACACCTATATCCTTCAATGTTTGCTTCATCCAAAGTACCTGTGCACAACAAGATGTTGCTGCAATATACTCAGCCTCTGCAGTGGATAAATAAATTAAATCATATTTCTTGCTTAGCTAGGAAACCAATCATCCTCCAAGAAAGAATGCACCACCACTTGTACTCTTCCGGTTATCTACACAACCAACCCAATCTACATCAATGTAGGAATTTAAAGTGAAATCGGTATCCTTAGGATACCACCTGCCATAATTCAGAGTGCTCTTTAGATATCTGAATATCCTCTTCACAACTATAACATGCGTTTATTTGGGTTATTCTTGAAATTTGGAAACCAAACATACTACATGCATGATATCTGATCTAGTAGCAATAAGATATAACAGTCCACCAATCATAGATTTATACATGCTCTAATAAAATTTAGAAGAATTGTCATCCTTACTTAGTATGCATCCAGTCACCATAGGGGTACAAACTATTGAGAAATTATGTCTCAACTTCTAGCTTGTAGTCCTCATTTTCTTGCCTTGGTGAGATTTTGTGAAGTTTGCAAGTTCTGCTAGAGGCGGAACTGAGATGGAACTTGGCATTAATCAGTTTGCCTAGTTTTAGGTTTTTGTTCCAGTTCCGACTCCGGCTCCGCTTCCTACCATTCGGAATTTTTGCTTTTCTTCGCAAGTTCTGGCGGAGGCGGAACCAGATTTGGAACCTGGCAATGTTCGATTTCCATGTTCTTGCCTTTGCGATCTGGTCTTCCTTGCTATTTGATTTTTCCTTAGGATGTTTTCCTCCGCTTCGTTCCGGTCCAGGTTTATTGTTTCTTGTAGTTGGCGGGGGTGGACCCGAAATCAGAATGGTTCTTGATCTTGGACTTTTGGTAAAGTCCTGTTTTCTGTTTCGATCTGACTCCGACTCTAGCTCCGGTCTTTTGTGTTCTTGTCTTGGTTTGACTTCGGGTTGACTTCCTCCGGTCAAAACTATCTCTGGCTTGTTTCTTCTTGCCATGGGTGGAGGTGGAACCGAAATGGTTCCTGAACCTATAATTTTGGTGGAGTCCTATTTTATCTCCCATTCCGACTCCGGCTCCGGCAGTGTTTGAAAGACTTGGAAGTCTTGGACATGCTTGGTGTCTGTTTGACCATTTTGGTCATTATGTTGATTGTGATAGGCAATGGGATTTGGACATGTGGCACATTTCTAAATGGTGATTGGATAGAAACCTAAATAGTTATTGTGGTAGTTGCATTGTCAACCGAGGGTGGTGAACTCAACCGTTTTGGTGTTTGCATTGAATGCATTGATGACTCGTTGCAGGGAAATCTATCAGGTCTGATCAGTTGCGTGATTTAAGGATTGACTTCATTGTTGTGTAGGACTGATTGATTCGACTACATATGTTGGTGAGATAGGATTTTTCTATGAGAGTTGCAGAGCCAGTTGAAGTTGCGGGTTGAAGTGTAGAAGGAGAAAAAGGACGCGAGTTCTTGGAGAGAGCTTTTTCAAACTGTATGTTGAGAAAACATTGTAATAGTGAATTTGAATCTCTGAGTGATTGTGAGCTATACAAAGAAGACTGTAAATTTTATGTATTTGTTTCAATACTATAATACAATAGTCTTGACTTTGTGTGGTGGGTTTTTTACCTAAAAAGGTTTTCCCACATAAAATACTGTGTCAATCTGTGAATGTTTTGTTCTTCTATTATCTCCTTTAATGGTTGTATCCATCTCAAGTAGGTTTCTGAAGCTATTAGAATCAGTTTATGCTTCACTCCTCTATTGTATTGGTGTTGAAGGGAATGTATTTCACACCTTTTCCCTACAAAGTGGTATCAGAGCTTGGCCAGTTATGTGATCCTTGTTAGGGAAAATTAGTTTTTTGCACTAATACTTTTTCAATGGGAGTCTTGCATTGTTAAACTTGTTTCTATTTGAGATGGCAAGTACATTTGGTAGAGTAGAGTTTGAGAAGTTTAATGGCAGCAATTTTGAGTTATGGAAACTCAAGATAGAAGACTTGCTTGTGGATAGGGACCTCTGGATTGCAGTGTCTGGAACTAAGCCACAAAGTATGACCCAAGAAGCTTGGGATCTTGTTGATAGAAAAGCAAGAGGTTTGATTAGACAGAGTCTAGCTGATTCTATGCTCCTGAATGTTCATGAGGAAATGTCTACAGCTTCTTTGTGGAACAAACTTGGTGACATTTATTAGGGAAAGTCTGGTAAATAAGTTATTCCTGAGGAAGAAGTTGTACTCCTTGAAGATGGACAAAGGTGCATCTGTTGTAAACCATCTTAACTCATTTAATATGAGTGTTACTCAGCAGGCATCTGTAGGTGTAAAGATAGAGGAGGAGGATCACTCCATGCTCCTGTTGTGTTCGTTACCTGACAATTGGGATCATCTCGTGATGGCTATTGGAAGCACTACCACTTCTTTCAAGATGGATGATGTGGTTGCTTCACTTCTATCTGAAGAAATGCAAAGGAAATCTTCTGAGATGGCCAAAGAGGCTCTTGTTGTTTGAGGTAGACCTAAGGAGAAAGGCAATAAGAAAGACAACAAGTCGAAATCCAAGTCTAAAGGGAGATCAAAGTCTCTTGGTAAAAAGTCCAAGGTGAAATGTTGGAACTGTGGGCAACTTGGTCATATCAGGAAGGACTGCAAGGAGAAGAAGAAGAAGAAGAATTTCTCTAAAAATGAATCTTCTCAAAGTGATGCAAATGCCTTCAATGCAGCAGCCTTGACAACTCAGGCATTAGATGATGTCTGGCTGGTTGATTCAGGTGCTTCTTTTCACATGACATCCAATAGAGATTGGTTCTCAAAGTATGAGAAGTATGATGGTGGAAAGGTATACATAGCAACTGATTCAACACTGGAGATTATTGGCAGAGGAAGAGTCAAAATTCAATTTCCTGATGGGAGAGTCAAAGGAATTGGTGGTGTTCTTCACATCCCAGGTTTGGCTCGAAATCTTCATTCTGTTAGTAAGTTAAATGATGTTGGTGCAGAAGTTTCTTTTTCTAGTAAGGTATGTAAAATGGCTAGAGGTGCAATGGTGTTGGCTAAGGGTGTTCGTACTGGCACTCTATACAAGCTGGATGCATGACCTGTTCTTTGCAACAATACCTCTGTAAAGTCATGTAATTTTGCACCTATAGAGAAAGATGAAGACTCTTCTCTGTCTACAAATGCTTTGGAGGTTAAACTCCCAGCAGATAAGACTATGTTATGGCATCATAGGCTTGGTCACATTGGTGAGAAAGGTTTAAAAACCTTGAAAAATAAAAACCTAGTAGAAGGGCTTGATGATTGTAACCTTGAGTTTGATTTCTGTGAACATTGTATCTATGGAAAGCAACACCGTGTATCCTTTTCCTCTAGTCCTCATAAATCTTCTGCTATACTGGATTATGTTCATTTTGATGTGTTTGGTCCAGTTAATGTTCCTTCATTATCAAAATCTAGATACAATGTTTCTTTTATTGATGACTGTTTGAGAAGGGCATTTGTATACTTTCTTAAAAGTAAATCAGAAGTGTTTAGTCGGTTTAAAGAGTTCAAATCTTTGGTAAAAAATCAAACTGGAAGGAAAATAAAGTGTTTAAGGATAGACAATGGAGGTGAGTTTTGTTCTACAAATTTTGAAAGCTATTGCACTGATCATGGAATTAAAAGGCATAAGACAACCCCATACACTCCACAACAAAATGGAGTTATTGAAAGGTTGACCAGGACGCTAATGGAAAAGGCAAGGAGTATGCTGAGTGGTGCTGGTATGGAGCAAAGGTTTTGGGTTGAGGCTGTGGATACAACATGTTATCTAATAAATAGATCTCCTTGCTCTACTCTTGTTGACAAAACATCTTTGGAAGCATGGTCAGGCAAGAAACCCTCACTAAGGCATGTCCGAGTCTTTGGCTGTGAGGCATATGTTCATGTGCCAAATGAAAAGAGATCTAAATTAGATAACAAGGCTATGAAATTTTTTCTCATCGGCTATGGAGTTGGTGTGAAAGGATACAAGCTTTGGAACCTTGTTACTGAGAAGGTTGTGTACAGCAGAAGCGTGATTTTTCATGAGCTGAAACCTCTAGTAAGTGATCAACAGCTTGAGACAAATCAGAGTGACAAGAAGAAGGATGCAGTGGAGATTCCCAAAACTCCAGAAAGGGAAGAGTTGCATGGTGTACCTGAGACTGAGGAGAGCTCAAGTAGCTCTGGAAGTTCTGATGATGAAGAACAACCTCAACCTATAAGGAGATCTACACGTGAAAAGAGGCAACCAGAAAGGTATGGTTTCTCTATGTTAGATTCAAATTGTGCTTATGCTTTAATAACCAACACTGATGATCCTAGGAGTGTGAAAGAAGCAATTAGAAGCGCTGATTCAAAGTCTTGGTTGGAAGCCATGAAGGAGGAGATGGATTCCTTGAAAAAGAATGATACCTGGAAGTTGGTACCACTACCTAAAGGGAAAAAGTCTGTTGGCTGTAAGTGGATATTCAAAAGGAAGACAGGCCTAGATGGCAGTGTGGAGAAGTATCAGGCATGACTGGTTGCAAAGGGTTTTTCCCAAGTAGAGGGAATTGATTATGGAGAGATTTTTTCTCTTGTAGCAAAGCTGAAATCCATCAGATTTTTGTTGTCATTGGTAGCAGTGTATGACTTTGAAATTGAGCAGATGGATGTGAAGACATCATTTCTCCATGGTGAACTGGAAGAAGAAATTTACATGTCCTAGCCTGAGCATTTTGTCAAAAGAGGTAAAAAAAATCTGGTTTGCAAGTTAAATAAATCTCTCTATAGTCTAAAACAATCTCCTAGAATGTGGTACCAAAAATTTGACACATTTGTGCTGTCAATTGGGTTTGTGAGATCAAAATTTGATCATTGCATTTATTATAAATGTGAGAATGACTGTGTGCTTGTTATTACTCTGTATGTGGATGACATGTTATTCATTGGTAATAACAAGACTATGATTTCTGACCTTAAAACTCAGTTGTCTGCTAAGTTCGAAATGAAAGATCTTAGAGCAGCAAGGTACATTCTTGGAATGGAGATAACCAGGAATAGAACAAGCATAAAACTTTGGCTCAGTCAGAGTAAGTATGTGAAAACTGTTCTAGAGAGGTTTAGCATGAATGACTACAAGTAGCTAGTTGTTCCAATCATGCAAGGATTGAAACTATCTGCTGAAGATTGTCCAAATTTAGCTACTGAGATGGAGGACATAACCAATGTGCCTTATGCAAGTGCAGTAGGTAGTTTAATGTATGATATGGTCTGTAGAAGACCAAACATTGACCAAGCAGTGGGAGTTCTAAGTCGGTTCATGGAAAATCCAGGGAGATCACATTGGGATGTTGTGAAGAGAGTGTTTAGGTATTTGAAGGGTACTTCAGATTATGCTTTGTGTTACCATGGGTGTATGGTTGCATCACAAAGGACCCTCAGCATTCATGGATATGTTGATTCTGATTACACAAGGGACATTGATAGTAGAAGATCCACCAATGGATACACTTTCATGCTTAATGGTGGAGCAATCAGTTGGATGAGTAAGCGACAAGCTGTAGTTGCTTTATCCATGATAGAGGCAGAGTACATGGCAGCAACTCATTCTTGCAAGGAGGCAGTGTGGCTGAGGTGTTTGTGTTCAGACATTGGATTTAGTGCTAGGCAGATTTCAATTTCCTGTGACAGTCAAAGTGCCATTTGTTTGGCAAAGAATCCGACCTTTCATGCCAAGACCAAGCACATAGATGTGCAATATCACTTCGTGAGGGATATGGTTGAAGATGGAAAGGTCAATTTGGAAAAGGTTGACACCTTGAAGAATGTTGCAGATGCCTTGACAAAGCCGGTTAGCACAAAAAAGTTCAGATGGTGCACAAAATTGATGGGCCTTGGGGCCTATGATAGTCAGTAAGGTTTGATGTTTTGAGGAAGCTGGAAGTGTTTGCCAAGTGGGAACTTGTTGAGAAATTATGTCTCAAATTCCATCTTGTACTCCTCATTTTCTTGCCTTTGTGAGATTTTGTGTTGTCTGCAAGTTCTGCTGGAGGTGGAACCGAGATGGAACTTAGCATTGATCCGTTTGCCTAGTTCTAGGTTTCTGTTCCCATTCTGACTCCAGCTCCGCTTCCTACCGTTCAAACTTTTCGCTTTTCTTCGCAGGTTCTGGTGGAGGCGGAACCGGATTTGGAACCTGGCAATGTCCGATTGCCATGTTCCTGCCTTTGCAATCTGGTCTTCCTTTCTATTTGGTTTTTCCTTGGGATGTTTTCCTGCACTTCATTCTAGTCCAGGTTTATTGTTTCTTGCAGTTGGCGGGGGTGGACCCGGAACTGGAATGGTTCTTGATCTTGGAATTTTGGTAAAGTCTTATTTTCTATTCTGATCCGACTCCGACTCTGACTCTGATCTTTTGTGTTCTTGTCTTGGTTTGACTTTGGGTTGAATTCCTCCAGTTAGAACTGTCTCTAGCTTGTTTCTTCTTTCCGTGGGTGGAGGCAGAATCGAAATGGTTCCTGAACCTGCAATTTCGGTGGAGTCCTGTTTTGTCTCCTGTTCTGACTCCGGCTCCGATAGTGTTTGAAAGACTTGGAAGTCTTGGACGTGCTCGGTGTCTGTTTGACCATTTTGGTCATTCTATCAATTGCGATAGGCAATGGGTTTTGGACATGTGGAACATATCTGAATGGTGATTGGACGGAAACCTAAATAGTTATTGTGGCAGTTGCATTGTCAACCGAGGGTGGTGAACTCAACCGTTTTTGTGTTTGCATTGAATGCATTGATGAATCGTTGTAGGGAAATTTGTCAGGTCTAATCAGTTGCATCATTTAAGGATTGACTTCATTGTTGTGTAGGAATAATTGAGTTGACTACATATGTTGGTGAGATAGGATTTTTCTACGAGAGTTGCAAAGCCAGTTGAAGTTGCGGGTTGAAGTGCAGAAGGAGAAAAAGGATGTGAGTTCTTGGAGAGAGGTTTTTCGAATTGTATGTTGAGAAAACATTGTAACAATGAATCCAAACCTCTCTGAGTGATTGTGAGCTATACAGAGAAGACTGTAAATTGTATGTATTTGTTTCAATACTATAATACAATAGTCTTGACTTTGTGTGGTGGGTTTTTTACCTGAAAAGGTTTTCCCACGTAACATATTGTGTCAATCTGTGAATGTTTTGTTCTTCTGTTATCTCCTTTAATGGTTGTATCCATCTCAAGTAGGTTTTTGAAGCTATTAGAATCAGTTTATGCTTCACTCCTTTGTTGTATTAGCATTAAAGGGAATGTATTCTGCACCTTTTCCCTACACAAACTGGTTTGGAATCATCCATTCCAAAATTCTTCAACATTTCTTTAACATACTTTGATTGTGAAATGAATATTTCCTTATTAGTTTGTTTCACTTGGAGTTCAAGGAAGAAATTTAACTCACCAATCATAGACATATCAAAATATTTTTGCATTTGCTCTACAAATTTCTTGCACATACCCTCATTTCCTCTGAAGATAATATCATCAATATACACAACCACTAACAAAATTTTGTTTCCTTCAACTTTGAAATAGATATTACTATCTGTAGAGCCTTTGCTAAACCTTTGTTGTGTCAAATATTTGTCCAACCTTACATACCATGCTCTGGGAGCCTGTTTAAGTCCACATAGTGCCTTTTAAAACTCGCAGACCATATTTAGTTTATTTGATAACTAAAATCCTTTTGGTTGTTCCATGCACACCTCTTCTTCCAATTCTCCATTCAAGAATGCAAACTTAACATCCATCTGGTATACTTTAAAATCTTTGTGAGAAAAAAATGCCAAAAACATCCGAATGGCCTCCATTCTTGCCACCAGAGAAAATGTCTCCTCAAAGTATATTCCTTCAACCTATGAATAAAATTTTCATACAAGCCTTTATTTTTTCTTACTACTTCACCATATTCTTTCAACTTATTCTAGAATACCCATTTTTTACCAATTGCATTCTTGTTTACATGTCTAGGAACCAATTCACATGCTTGATTTTTTTCTATCTACTGCAACTCTTCTTTCATTGCTCTGACCCAATTCTCATGTTTGAATGCTTCACATATTGTTTTAGGTTCTATCTTAGAAATTAAACACAAATCTACCTCAATTTCTATCACTTTACTTCTTGTTGTTACACCTTTTCCTTTGTCTCCAATTATCTGTTCTTTTGGATGATTTTTTTGTACATACTTAGGAGCCTTAGGAGTAGATTCCAGAGCTTCTTCTTCTTCTTTAATTTTTTTTTTTTCTTCCTCATTCACTTCTTGTACTTGTCCATAGATAGGTTCATTTGGTTCAACTTCACTTATTTCAATTGGCCTGTGCATATCTTCATCAACTTTTACATTTACACTTTCAACTATCTTCCTCATTCTTTAATTGTAGCATCTATGATTTTCTATTAGTTGAATATCCAAGGAAAATACCTTCATCACATATTGCATAAAAATTTCAAAGGTTCTCATAATCTCTTATAATATAAAATCCACTTCCAAACAACTTAAAGTACTTAACAATAGGAATCTTGCCAGTCCATAGTTCATAAGGGGTCTTTGTGTTGTTACCTCTGATCTAAACTTTGTTAAGAATATAAACAATAGTGTGGATTTCTTCTCTCTAGTATACATCAGGTACATTTTCCTCTTTCATCATAGTCCTTGTAGTTTCTTAGACTATTCAGTTCTTCCTCTCTACAACTTCATTTTGTTGAGGAATTCTAGGTGCAAAAAATTGTCTCTTTATACCATGCTTTTCACAAATATATTAAACTCACTGGAAGTGAATTATCCACCTCTATCATACCTTAAACATTTGATTCTCAGGTTCACTTCATTCTCTACCCTTTCCTTGAAAACTTTGAATCTATCTAGAGCTTGAGCTTTCTCCCTAAGAAAAGTAACCCATGTCATTCTAGAATAATCATCAATCAAAAGCATAAAATACATGCACCATTAAGAATTATAGTTCTTGTGGGACCATAGAGGTATGAATGAATCAATTCTAGAATTTTTTTAGTTGATTGTTCTTTTCCTTTAATATTACATCTTGTTTGTTTTTCCAATTGAAAACTTCTGCAAATAGTATTGGTAGGATTTGTGATTCTAGGCATATCCCTGACAAATTCTCTTGAACTGATCCTAATTATATTGTAAAAATTTACATGTCCCATCCTATAGTTCCATAGAAAAATTTCATTAACTTGAGACACAAAACACTAACCATCAACACTCTTAAGCTGATAAATATTTCCATGTGTTCTTCTTCCTATAGCTACCACAATTCCAAACCCTTTTATGATCTCATAGGTATTATCCTGGAACAAAAGCTTAAATCCTTTGCTGCACATTTTTCCAACACTCAAAATATTATTCCTTAAGCCCTTAACATAATAGGCATCATCAGTATTGTGTTTTCCATCAAAAATAATTGTTCCTTTTCCAAAAATATTTGCACCAGAATCATCTCCAAACATGACTAATCCTCCATCATACTTTTCAAGTTTAGTGAAATTACTTTTGTCTCAGATCATATGATTTTAACAACCACTGTCAATTACCCAATAATATTCATCTTGTCTAGCATGAAAGGTAGTAACTATAGTACCTTCCATCTCATCCTTCTTAATTTCCGAACCACATTCCCTTGCACATCTTCCATGGTTAGTAGATACATATTTATTCTCCAAGGCTAGAAACAAGAATTCATCTTTATCATCCTCAAAATTAAATTCATCATCAAAAATTTCGAGCATCTTCTCTAACATAATACAATTTATTGAAATTTTTATCCTTTTTGTCTTTATTATGTTTATTATTTTTGTGTATGGCTCTATTTTGACACCTTGAAGCATAGTGACCAATATTTCCACAACTAAAACATTTAAAAGGTAACATACCTTTGTACTTACCAGTACCTTTCTTCAATTTCCTTGTAATTTTTTCTTCGAAATCCTCTAAACTTTCACTATCCAAATCATCTTTTGTCTTAGTGGCTTTGAAGGTTGTTTTTGTTTTCTCCTTTTCTTTTCCAATATTTCTCATTTCAAATGCAGTCAAGGTGACAAATAGTTGTTCTCTAGTGAATTTGTTTGGATCATATACTTCCTAAATAGCTAAGACCTTGACACAATAACTCTCTGGTAAGGTCATCAAGATCATCTCTATTACATATTCATATGTCAAAGTACCACCTTGATTTTTTACTTCATTTTCTACAATATCAACCCCCTGAAAGTAGCTTGTATTGTCTTCACCTTCTTCCATTTTTAAATTTTCATATATGTGCTCTGCTATTAGCTTCTTTGGTAATTTGACTCTATCATTTCCTCTAATGACCCACTTACATTTTTTCAAATTTTAACAACAATTTCAACACTTCAATTATGACACCCGACAACATTATTAAATCAAATAAACTATTTAAAGTAATCCTACACCAAGAGTGTTCAATCAAAAACCAAGATGGGTGAGGTGATATCGCATGGTGTTGAGATCATTAATATCCAAAACTGAGTGAAGTACAATGCTAGAAAGTAAATTTATGCATCTCAACCACTTATTCAGTGGGAGTAGATTGACGGCTCAACCGATCAACATTATGATGATTACAAAGTGCAAGGAAAGTAAATATTGTGATGCTTGCCAACCCCTTCCACTTATTCAGTGGGAAATATAGTAAAGAAAAGCTAAAAGTAAAGACAACAAGGTCTATCTCTTCCACAATCATGAGAATTACAATAGATAATGCAAAAATATAAAGAGTTGATCAATATTAATGATTCAACATTACAATATGAGTGCAATTTGCGAAGAAACCAATAGTTAATACTATCCAAGAAGCTGCAAATGATATCAATTTTTTTTCCAAACTCCAAGAGACTCCCAACCATGAAAAAGAAACCCAAAACTCTAACCCTAGACAATCTGATATAATAGACCAACAAACTGAAAACTCTAACCAGCAACTAGAAAACTCACCAAAATACTCCTAACTCATTCAATACTTCACCAAACAACATGAAATCAGCTGCAAATAAAAACTAGGATGATGGTGACCAAGTCTAAGTGAACAAACTACATCAAACAGCCAATCGCAAATTAAACACAATTTCCAATGTAGTGACAAGCAAGATAAAATCATAGGCTCCAAAATAAAATCCAAAACTTTGCAAGAAGGGGCACCCTAGATAGACTCAAACAATGGGCCAATACTTAGAACCATTAAAAATTCATGCATGGAGCTACGATCAAAAATCACTTTCAACACTTCAAACCAACAACCTGTAAAATTGAGAAAACACATAAAAAATTCAGCCATAATGCTTAATCTGCTATCTCTGAATGAGAAGTAGTCCCATATCCAGCTAGGTACTATCTCTCAAGCATGAAGACTAGAAGGAAGGAACTAGGAGGTATGCACCCCTCGAATCCAAAGCCTGAAACAATTTCAGCAGCATTTCAGTATGAAAGATAATGGATCATTAAAAAGGAGCCCAACACTCTTATTTATAGCCTTTCCTCCTCAAATTAAATTTCATTTCCCTCTCATTTGGGCACCCAAATTGCATTTTCATTTCATCTTCAATAATATGCATTTGAATTTCCTTTAATCTCCATCCTTGACTTGGCGTCCAACATAAGAAAAATATGACTTTATTTAAATTGCAAATAAAACATTATCTTGGGCATCCCATATTATCAAATGCAAAATACATTATAAAATCTATTTATCTCCTCAATAAGGCATCTAGAATAATAAAGTGAAATATCATAAAAGATTACCTTTTTAATTAAAATCACTTATCCCTCCAAGCTAGGAATCCATCATGTCTTAGTGAAAATTTAACTTTATTAAAATATTTTACCTCATCAAAGGAAATGCCTATCTCAAGCTCTGACCTACCAAAAATAGCCATTGCACTGAATTGTTGAACTATTGCTAAAAATAACACTGCCAAAAATAAAACTTACTAAAAATAGTAAGTTGTTCCAAACTCATTTTAACAACAATCCGAGTAGCCATCGTACTTACTAAAAATAGTAAGTTAAGAAAAGTCCTCCATTGGAGTTACATGTCACATGACCACGAAGCTCTCTGAAAAACCAGAAGGAATCCAAAATCCAAATTGCAAAACACCAACATGCAAGCCTCCAAAACTATCAAGAAAAAAACCAAAAATGCAATTCAATATATTGCCATGCATGTTACCTCATCCTGAAGCTTTCCGAAAACCCAAAAAGCTCCACCAGACATGCATTAGAAAATCTTGCATGCAAGCCCTCAAAACCTCCTCTAAAAGTGGAAACCCTAATTTTAGCTCCTGACTAGCCTATGGGCCTCTAGAAGTAGGCTATCGAACACAAAAGAGTGTATTGCTAAAATGGGGATGTTACAATCTGCCCTTCCCCAAATTTCTTGTCCTCAAGCAATTGCATGACACTCCAAATTATCCTAGGGTCCCATGTCCATCTCTGAGAAGACCTGTCATGCTGATTTTGCTCCACTCTGATCATAAAAATGAATCCATTGTATGAAAACCACACCGACCTTCCCTACAACTTCAAGGAGTTAACATGCCTAAAGTACAAACTAAGAAACATGGAAGGATTGAAATTAAAATCTAGCATCTCATGCCTATTACAAGTATGGATGTGGTTGTTAGTGTTGTCATTAATGGTGTCACTGATTTCAACACAGTTTAGTGTGATTATAGATGGTACTTGTATAGTTGAGATTCTATAGAATTGTTTAGAGTACATGGAGCTATATTTATGAAGTTGTAGTTGTGTTTTTTCCAAGTTCTTTTAAGAAAAATTAAGAAATAATGAAGGCAATGTTGAGTGTGTGTTCTGAGTGTGCTCTAGTATTGTGCTATGCATTTCTTCTATGTTGATCCTATGTTGATGTGGATATGTGGTATTGTTCATGAGCCTCAATGGATAATATATCCTATGGTTTTTCTTTTGGACCAATGGAGAGTGGAAAATATGTTCATTGCATGTAAACCATTTAGGCATAACTATTTGTTTGTGGACTAGGAGAAATGTTTTTTCTTCACAATCTTCTGGTCTTTTATTTCAGATCTTGCGGAGCTAGGATATGATTTATACTTATTTTCTTTGTGTTCTGGTAAATATTCTTGTGATTTGGTGCTTCGGAAGACTTGCTCCAGAGCTCTTGTGTGTTGCTGGTTAGTTCAGTTGGACTAGTGAAGAATGTTTTGTGCATGAAGATTATTGCAGTTGTTGTGGATGTAGCTAAAGGTCTCTAAAATATGTTAAAATGTCTAGTGAAGCGTGCTGGGTGATCCGCGTGTGATCATCTTGCTAGAGATGCGCGCACTTCAAAGATCATTGGTGTTTTCATTAGGTTTGGTCGAACTGGTGTCTACATGTTACATGAATATTTTTGCATCAAATTAAGGAAGTGTGTGATTGATCCAAGATGTTTTTTGGGTCCTAATTAAATGTGCAATTGGTCCTCTCTCATTCTTATCCACCACAAGAATGTTGAGTAGCTGGCCTAGTTTGAATTTGTAAATTGAAGGATGTATAGCCAGCCTTGGAGAATGCTTCTAAGGTTGAAGATGGTATAAAAAAAAATCAAGGTGTTGCAAATTTGGCATCAAGCAAGTGAATTTTTCAAATAAGTGTGAAAAGCAGAGTATGTAAGAGCGAATCAAGGCAACAATAATTTGATGTGTTAGATTCTTGAAAGCAGTGAGTTGATGGTGTCTACAATATTTT
>CM021104.1:191308759-191476895 GCA_007115665.2 Sequoiadendron giganteum | reverse complement strand
TTTGATCAATTTTAGGAGAATCATCATCCTTACTCAATTTGCATCTAGTCACCATAGAGGTATAGACCAGTTTGGAATCATCCATTCCAAAATTCTTCAACAATTCTTTAACATATTTAGATTGTGAAATTAATATTCCTTTATTATTTGATCTGAGTCCATAAGAAATTTAACTCTACCAATCATAGATATATCAAAAAGCAATATTTTTGCATCCAATATAAATTCCTTTGCATACCCTATTTCCTTTAAGATATTATCACTAATATACACAAACCAATTATCAACATTTCATTTCGGGAACTTAGTAGATATTATCTCAGAATTTTGCTAAACCTTTTATATTAGGCCAAGATCTCAATTCAACTCAGTATACTATAAGTCTGGGGAGCCTGCTAAGTCCACATAGTGCCTTTTAAACTTGCAAACCATATTCAACAATGAGACATTCTGATAAATTAAATCCTTTTGGTTGTTCCATGTGCAAATACCTCTTCCAATCTATCCTAAGAATGTAAACTTTAATGATCCATCCACAGAGAAAATTTTAAATCTCTATGAGCAAAATGCCAAAAATAGATCCGGAATGGCCTCCATTCTTCGGCCACAATGTTCAGAGTGTCTTCCCAAAAGCCTATTCCTTCAACCAGAATGGGAATCCATGTTTTTCACCATCGCACCATCTTCTTCAACTATTCTCGGATTGGTCTGCATTTTTTAAATTAATTGCTTCTTGTTTAATATGTCGAGAACCAATCTGTTTTGATGTCTTTCATCTAAGAACTTCTTTTCTATCATTCGGACCCAATTCCCATGCTTCTGCTTCATATATTGTTTTAGGGTCTTAGTCCTAGAAATAAAACATAAATTTAATTCCTCAATTACTTCACTTTCTGTTTCTTATTGTTACACCTTTTCCTTTGTCTCCCAAGCCTCATATCCGCTCTTTTTCTTTTGGACATGATTTTTTTTTGTACATATACTTAGAGCTCCTTGTAGTAGATTCTTTCTTTCTTTAATTTTTTTTTTTTCTTCCTCATTCACTTCTTGTACTTGTCCATAGATAGGTTCATTTGGTTCAACTTCACTTATTTCAATTGGCCTGTGCATATCTTCATCAACTTTTACATTTACACTTTCAACTATCTTCCTCATTCTTTAATTGTAGCATCTATGATTTTCTATTAGTTGAATATCCAAGGAAAATACCTTCATCACATATTGCATAAAAATTTCAAAGGTTCTCATAATCTCTTATAATATAAAATCCACTTCCAAACAACTTAAAGTACTTAACAATAGGAATCTTGCCAGTCCATAGTTCATAAGGGGTCTTTGTGTTGTTACCTCTGATCTAAACTTTGTTAAGAATATAAACAATAGTGTGGATTTCTTCTCTCTAGTATACATCAGGTACATTTTCCTCTTTCATCATAGTCCTTGTAGTTTCTTAGACTATTCAGTTCTTCCTCTCTACAACTTCATTTTGTTGAGGAATTCTAGGTGCAAAAAATTGTCTCTTTATACCATGCTTTTCACAAATATATTAAACTCACTGGAAGTGAATTATCCACCTCTATCATACCTTAAACATTTGATTCTCAGGTTCACTTCATTCTCTACCCTTTCCTTGAAAACTTTGAATCTATCTAGAGCTTGAGCTTTCTCCCTAAGAAAAGTAACCCATGTCATTCTAGAATAATCATCAATCAAAAGCATAAAATACATGCACCATTAAGAATTATAGTTCTTGTGGGACCATAGAGGTATGAATGAATCAATTCTAGAATTTTTTTAGTTGATTGTTCTTTTCCTTTAATATTACATCTTGTTTGTTTTTCCAATTGAAAACTTCTGCAAATAGTATTGGTAGGATTTGTGATTCTAGGCATATCCCTGACAAATTCTCTTGAACTGATCCTAATTATATTGTAAAAATTTACATGTCCCATCCTATAGTTCCATAGAAAAATTTCATTAACTTGAGACACAAAACACTAACCATCAACACTCTTAAGCTGATAAATATTTCCATGTGTTCTTCTTCCTATAGCTACCACAATTCCAAACCCTTTTATGATCTCATAGGTATTATCCTGGAACAAAAGCTTAAATCCTTTGCTGCACATTTTTCCAACACTCAAAATATTATTCCTTAAGCCCTTAACATAATAGGCATCATCAGTATTGTGTTTTCCATCAAAAATAATTGTTCCTTTTCCAAAAATATTTGCACCAGAATCATCTCCAAACATGACTAATCCTCCATCATACTTTTCAAGTTTAGTGAAATTACTTTTGTCTCAGATCATATGATTTTAACAACCACTGTCAATTACCCAATAATATTCATCTTGTCTAGCATGAAAGGTAGTAACTATAGTACCTTCCATCTCATCCTTCTTAATTTCCGAACCACATTCCCTTGCACATCTTCCATGGTTAGTAGATACATATTTATTCTCCAAGGCTAGAAACAAGAATTCATCTTTATCATCCTCAAAATTAAATTCATCATCAAAAATTTCGAGCATCTTCTCTAACATAATACAATTTATTGAAATTTTTATCCTTTTTGTCTTTATTATGTTTATTATTTTTGTGTATGGCTCTATTTTGACACCTTGAAGCATAGTGACCAATATTTCCACAACTAAAACATTTAAAAGGTAACATACCTTTGTACTTACCAGTACCTTTCTTCAATTTCCTTGTAATTTTTTCTTCGAAATCCTCTAAACTTTCACTATCCAAATCATCTTTTGTCTTAGTGGCTTTGAAGGTTGTTTTTGTTTTCTCCTTTTCTTTTCCAATATTTCTCATTTCAAATGCAGTCAAGGTGACAAATAGTTGTTCTCTAGTGAATTTGTTTGGATCATATACTTCCTAAATAGCTAAGACCTTGACACAATAACTCTCTGGTAAGGTCATCAAGATCATCTCTATTACATATTCATATGTCAAAGTACCACCTTGATTTTTTACTTCATTTTCTACAATATCAACCCCCTGAAAGTAGCTTGTATTGTCTTCACCTTCTTCCATTTTTAAATTTTCATATATGTGCTCTGCTATTAGCTTCTTTGGTAATTTGACTCTATCATTTCCTCTAATGACCCACTTACATTTTTTCAAATTTTAACAACAATTTCAACACTTCAATTATGACACCCGACAACATTATTAAATCAAATAAACTATTTAAAGTAATCCTACACCAAGAGTGTTCAATCAAAAACCAAGATGGGTGAGGTGATATCGCATGGTGTTGAGATCATTAATATCCAAAACTGAGTGAAGTACAATGCTAGAAAGTAAATTTATGCATCTCAACCACTTATTCAGTGGGAGTAGATTGACGGCTCAACCGATCAACATTATGATGATTACAAAGTGCAAGGAAAGTAAATATTGTGATGCTTGCCAACCCCTTCCACTTATTCAGTGGGAAATATAGTAAAGAAAAGCTAAAAGTAAAGACAACAAGGTCTATCTCTTCCACAATCATGAGAATTACAATAGATAATGCAAAAATATAAAGAGTTGATCAATATTAATGATTCAACATTACAATATGAGTGCAATTTGCGAAGAAACCAATAGTTAATACTATCCAAGAAGCTGCAAATGATATCAATTTTTTTTCCAAACTCCAAGAGACTCCCAACCATGAAAAAGAAACCCAAAACTCTAACCCTAGACAATCTGATATAATAGACCAACAAACTGAAAACTCTAACCAGCAACTAGAAAACTCACCAAAATACTCCTAACTCATTCAATACTTCACCAAACAACATGAAATCAGCTGCAAATAAAAACTAGGATGATGGTGACCAAGTCTAAGTGAACAAACTACATCAAACAGCCAATCGCAAATTAAACACAATTTCCAATGTAGTGACAAGCAAGATAAAATCATAGGCTCCAAAATAAAATCCAAAACTTTGCAAGAAGGGGCACCCTAGATAGACTCAAACAATGGGCCAATACTTAGAACCATTAAAAATTCATGCATGGAGCTACGATCAAAAATCACTTTCAACACTTCAAACCAACAACCTGTAAAATTGAGAAAACACATAAAAAATTCAGCCATAATGCTTAATCTGCTATCTCTGAATGAGAAGTAGTCCCATATCCAGCTAGGTACTATCTCTCAAGCATGAAGACTAGAAGGAAGGAACTAGGAGGTATGCACCCCTCGAATCCAAAGCCTGAAACAATTTCAGCAGCATTTCAGTATGAAAGATAATGGATCATTAAAAAGGAGCCCAACACTCTTATTTATAGCCTTTCCTCCTCAAATTAAATTTCATTTCCCTCTCATTTGGGCACCCAAATTGCATTTTCATTTCATCTTCAATAATATGCATTTGAATTTCCTTTAATCTCCATCCTTGACTTGGCGTCCAACATAAGAAAAATATGACTTTATTTAAATTGCAAATAAAACATTATCTTGGGCATCCCATATTATCAAATGCAAAATACATTATAAAATCTATTTATCTCCTCAATAAGGCATCTAGAATAATAAAGTGAAATATCATAAAAGATTACCTTTTTAATTAAAATCACTTATCCCTCCAAGCTAGGAATCCATCATGTCTTAGTGAAAATTTAACTTTATTAAAATATTTTACCTCATCAAAGGAAATGCCTATCTCAAGCTCTGACCTACCAAAAATAGCCATTGCACTGAATTGTTGAACTATTGCTAAAAATAACACTGCCAAAAATAAAACTTACTAAAAATAGTAAGTTGTTCCAAACTCATTTTAACAACAATCCGAGTAGCCATCGTACTTACTAAAAATAGTAAGTTAAGAAAAGTCCTCCATTGGAGTTACATGTCACATGACCACGAAGCTCTCTGAAAAACCAGAAGGAATCCAAAATCCAAATTGCAAAACACCAACATGCAAGCCTCCAAAACTATCAAGAAAAAAACCAAAAATGCAATTCAATATATTGCCATGCATGTTACCTCATCCTGAAGCTTTCCGAAAACCCAAAAAGCTCCACCAGACATGCATTAGAAAATCTTGCATGCAAGCCCTCAAAACCTCCTCTAAAAGTGGAAACCCTAATTTTAGCTCCTGACTAGCCTATGGGCCTCTAGAAGTAGGCTATCGAACACAAAAGAGTGTATTGCTAAAATGGGGATGTTACAATCTGCCCTTCCCCAAATTTCTTGTCCTCAAGCAATTGCATGACACTCCAAATTATCCTAGGGTCCCATGTCCATCTCTGAGAAGACCTGTCATGCTGATTTTGCTCCACTCTGATCATAAAAATGAATCCATTGTATGAAAACCACACCGACCTTCCCTACAACTTCAAGGAGTTAACATGCCTAAAGTACAAACTAAGAAACATGGAAGGATTGAAATTAAAATCTAGCATCTCATGCCTATTACAAGTATGGATGTGGTTGTTAGTGTTGTCATTAATGGTGTCACTGATTTCAACACAGTTTAGTGTGATTATAGATGGTACTTGTATAGTTGAGATTCTATAGAATTGTTTAGAGTACATGGAGCTATATTTATGAAGTTGTAGTTGTGTTTTTTCCAAGTTCTTTTAAGAAAAATTAAGAAATAATGAAGGCAATGTTGAGTGTGTGTTCTGAGTGTGCTCTAGTATTGTGCTATGCATTTCTTCTATGTTGATCCTATGTTGATGTGGATATGTGGTATTGTTCATGAGCCTCAATGGATAATATATCCTATGGTTTTTCTTTTGGACCAATGGAGAGTGGAAAATATGTTCATTGCATGTAAACCATTTAGGCATAACTATTTGTTTGTGGACTAGGAGAAATGTTTTTTCTTCACAATCTTCTGGTCTTTTATTTCAGATCTTGCGGAGCTAGGATATGATTTATACTTATTTTCTTTGTGTTCTGGTAAATATTCTTGTGATTTGGTGCTTCGGAAGACTTGCTCCAGAGCTCTTGTGTGTTGCTGGTTAGTTCAGTTGGACTAGTGAAGAATGTTTTGTGCATGAAGATTATTGCAGTTGTTGTGGATGTAGCTAAAGGTCTCTAAAATATGTTAAAATGTCTAGTGAAGCGTGCTGGGTGATCCGCGTGTGATCATCTTGCTAGAGATGCGCGCACTTCAAAGATCATTGGTGTTTTCATTAGGTTTGGTCGAACTGGTGTCTACATGTTACATGAATATTTTTGCATCAAATTAAGGAAGTGTGTGATTGATCCAAGATGTTTTTTGGGTCCTAATTAAATGTGCAATTGGTCCTCTCTCATTCTTATCCACCACAAGAATGTTGAGTAGCTGGCCTAGTTTGAATTTGTAAATTGAAGGATGTATAGCCAGCCTTGGAGAATGCTTCTAAGGTTGAAGATGGTATAAAAAAAAATCAAGGTGTTGCAAATTTGGCATCAAGCAAGTGAATTTTTCAAATAAGTGTGAAAAGCAGAGTATGTAAGAGCGAATCAAGGCAACAATAATTTGATGTGTTAGATTCTTGAAAGCAGTGAGTTGATGGTGTCTACAATATTTTGATCAAGCTACGAATGTGTGGAACCTTTTGTGGTGGATATTAATTTCTATCTTTTCTTTATCTGTAGGCAGTGAGCCTCCTTCTATATAGTGAGTCCTATTATAGGTAGTGAGCCTCTATATTTGGTCAGTGAGCCCTCTTGCAGTGATCCTTTGTATCCAGTATTGCATTATTACTATATTGTGAGCTAATCCTCACCATGGTTTTTTTCAATCATTGTGTTTTACACATAAATTTGGTGTCACTGGTGTTTTCTTTCTATTATTTGCATTTCATTTTTGCACTTAATAATAGATTGAGTTAAAGTGGAATTGATTAAGGTTAGAAGTAAATTAATTTGGTACAACTAATTCAACCTCCTGTCTCAGTTATCTTATGAATTTCAAAATTTGGTATTAGAGCTTTGGTTCCTTGGTGAAAAACTTAATTGATTGAGTTAGATCAGATGGCACACAAGTTGCAAATCGCTATTTTTGATGGAGTTGATTACAGTGACTAGAAAGAGTAGATGAGAGGTTATCTAGTCTCTCTTGGTTTCAAAACCTGGAAAGCTGTGGAGACAAACTATGTTGCACCATTCAATGGTCCTTCCTCTATAGATGAGATCACTACTTATTAGGACAATGAAAAGAAAAGGTATGTTATCTTCAGTTCTCTATCTAAAAATCAAAGGACAAAAGTTATCTCTTTAGGCACTGCTTATGAAGTATGAGAAAAATTAAAAGACATTTATGAAGGAAATGATAAAGTAAAATTGTCAAGGAGCTAACATTTAAGTGCAAATTTGAGAACTTCGAAATGGAAGAGGGTGAAAATATTGCTAGTTATTATCATAGAGTTGAACTTGTAGCAAACGAGATCAAGAATCAAGGTGGTACCATGTCAAATTTTTTAATGATGATTTCACTCGCAGCAACAGGGCGAATAAAAAATCTTCACAAAAAAACCACAAAGAATCCTATCCTTCTTAAAAGATATGGAACATGGCAATCTTAATGGGAAATATACCTAAATAGAAAAAAAGATTGACTTAGTTCAATCCGAAGTCTCTAGTAATTAGGTCATGATCGTACAAGGTTCACTTCAGGGTACGATGTGATTTTGCTGTTAATCTCAAAGGGAATATGTTTATTTTTAGTTTTATCAAGAATCATAAGATTTTTTACACAAGATTTCCAATTCATTCATAAAAATAATATCATGAAATCAAAAGATTTAAAATAATATTTCATGAGCATCAACAATTTCATTTTCTATCACTTAAGTAGATTTAGCTTTAATCATTCAACAATTTTCAATATAAAATGAAATATTTTCAATAAATTTCCATCCATCTATTTTTTGGAACATTTTAAAAATTTGAACATCTATTCTAATATAAAGCATAAAAATAGTGAAAATTAAAATTTCTCCTATTATTCTCCATGCATGCCCCAAAGAATTAATTAAATCAAAGCAAACCGCTTTATACTTCAACAGATTGCTTCACAACTACATATAAAATAGTGTGAGCCTTTAAAGAGAGGGATTTAGTTTGCACACCAAGTAGGTTCCATATTCACACTTAAACGACATAGCATATAGTCTTGTTCGGCTGAACTAACAAAACTCGCTACAAAAGATTCATGAGATAGGTAGCTATCAAATTGGCTCTGATATTAATCAATTTCTACGTGCATACAAGTTTTTAGATTAGAATGATTCACAAAATAGGAAAAAAGAATAAAACTTAGAGAAGTTTTGGCTCTTCTGACATCCACAAATTTTGAACTTAAAATGAAAATAAAGTATTAAATGGCCTTTTATAGAAACAAGGACCCAAGAGTTTAAACTTAAAGTCTTTCAGAGAATCAAAAATAGAAAATCAAAAGGTAGCACATGGCATACGCCAACTGTCATTTAGAATATTCCAGCTGTAATCAAAGATTTGATTTTGTCAGTAGCAACACTCTTTACTCCTTGCTCTAGTACACAATATTCTACATAAACCAAGGCTATCGACATCCTTTTGAATACTGGACAAAATACATCCACTGGGACTGGGAACAACCTCCAAAACTACAAAAAAAATATTATTGTAACACCTTTGGTATCCAGTATCTTTTATCATTCAAGACTTGGGCTCCTTTCTTTGTCTTTCTTCTCTTGATGCTCTCGAAAAGCACCTAATGTTTGATGTATATGCTCTTTTGAAATCCTTTTTATAACTTTCCAAGTGAGTTTAAGCCTAGTATATTCTTATGATATTTGAAGTATTATATCACTTCTCTGCACTCTATCTGTTTCATATTTATCTACAATGTTCCTCCACTGTATGATTTCATCTCAATGACCTCCCAAGTTAATAACTAAACAAGGTCTTTGTTTATTCTTTCAATCCATTCCTTGAAAGATTTAGCTTCGTTACCCTCCTGTCCTAATGTTTGAGGATCACAATTTTGAGTACTAACAATTCAATAAAATATTGATACTTATCAAGCAGTTTTCTACTTTCCATGGTGACTTTTTCAAATCCTTGAACATATTGTATCAACATGTCACCTTCCCACTTCAATTATTTCTTCCATTTTTAAGGAAATAGATCTCCTCACTTTGACATTACATTTCCTTGTATTAAACCTTGGGCATCTATTTGTATGAGAATTTCAATATTAACTTGTTCTTAACAAACCCTACATTCACTTTCAAAGATTTGGATTTTTTAGACCAACAGTATGCTTCCTTAAATTTCCCTATTGCATCTGTGATGAATTCTTCTCCCTGTTCTACCCAATACTCAATCCATTCTTCAAATACATTCATTTTATGGTGAACCGCTACAATTGCATCCACCTGCTCTAGTGACATTATTACTAGATGTTGGGGAAATTATGTATGTGCTTGACCGGATAGGGTTAGATATTTTATAAAATTTTCTAAGGTAGAAACCCATTCTTTCAATTCTCTTTTCTTATTTTTATACTTTTATAATCTAGCAACAATGGTGTCTAAGTTCAATTTTATTTCATCTAACTCTTGCTTCTAGGATGAATGTCCAAGATTAATACTTTTTATCTTGTACTCCTTAGGTGTTATTTCATGTTTGTCTTTATCAACTATTGGAGTAGCTATATGGATGGTTCTATCACCATCTGCATTCCTTTGTATGACATGTTTTTCTTTAGTTCTGCACCTAGGTTTTGGAGTATCTATTTCCTATACAAAACTATTAAGGTCTAGAGCCAATATTTCTACTTCCATCGGGGAAGCCAATTCCCTGATCAACCAATCAGGTGTATCATTATTTAACTTTACCTCTATAGCATTCCTTTTTTCCTGATTTTTATTGGGTTCGAGAACCTCTTCTTGTATTTCTTCAACTTTATTTGTTACTTCTTTTGAAATGGGAATTTCCTCAACAATTTTTGGCATATATTCGAGATTACTAAGATTTGGCACTATCTCCTTTGCTTGGAGACTTATATTTTCCTGTCTATCCAGATGTTCAATATAAATTTCTTGAAAATTACCTTCTTTACTCTCTGCTAGACTTGGGTTCTCTTTATTTTCAACTTCTTCACCTGGAATCTATGTAGCTTGGTTTTCAAATTAAATTTCAACCAAGTCTTCTTCTCATTTTTTGAAGACCTGCGATTGTTCATTATCATTTAGCTCATTCCCAAGTGAAGTTGGCAATAAAAATTATCTTCAACAATTGTTTCATCAATAATATCCCACTCTGCAGTCTCCTGTGTTTCCATCTTAAGAATATCGGGGTTCCCCGCTTCTAGGCGAGTGTTCCTTGTATGAATTCTTTTTCTTCAATATTTATAGGGGCAGACCTTGTATCAAGAATTTCCTCTACCACTGGTTGTAGCATAGGTCTATCTTTGGACTTATTTTCTTTTACCTTCAATGACATGGCACCCCATTTATCCATTTGTTCTTTAATTTTGGCCTCGTCCATCTCAAAAATTTCATCCAAGATCATAGGAGTTCCTCCTAATGCTTGTTTCACATTAGCCATGTTAACAGAGGGAGGAGAAGTAAATAGTGTTGTAGCTCTTTGAGATGCAAACCTTGTTTGTGTACCAAGATTTTTTGTTACTCCTCTTTCTTCTTCAATTAACAGTTTATTTCATGGTTTTTCTATAGAGGAAGATGCACATTTGGTTCTTACTTTTGATTTATCTTTATTTGATTCTGCATCCCTTTTCTTATCAGATGGTGTCATTGGAACTTCTTTTTTTGAAACCTCGGGGTTTTTTTCTTCAATTCTTATACTAGGAGCCACCTTAATAGTTCTCCTTTTCTTTCTAGTAGGTTCCCCACTCTCAAATGTAGTTTCATTTCTTTATTTTCTCTTCATGTCTTCTAAGAAAATGAGCTCAATTCCTCTTTCTCTAAAATATTTAAAAAAATCATTTATCCAATGTTGATTGTGTAACAAAATTGGCACAGAGAACTCATCAATTGACATCATTTATTCACCCTCATAATCCGAGTTTGGAATGGGTTCATTATACACCCTATCTTCATTGTAGGATTTATTTAACACTTCTAGCTGGTCTGGAATATCATGAAGCATTAGAATCTGAGTAGATTCTAAATACAATATTTCATATTTTCTCAACCGTAATTTATGCTCATCTTAACAATTAAGCCAATAATCTTCTAAGTGTTGGACATGAGCACAATAACTAGCAATAGTCTTGGAAATATTCCCTTCAAGATCATAGTACATTCTCTGAAGTGGAAAAACTCAAAATTATGTGTTCTTAATTCTTCCTCACACAATTCAAACAACCTTATTGCATTGCATTTGAAATTCCTTAATACTATAGGAAATCTGAAAGAGGCCTTCTTGTGAGCCTTGTTATAAAGAGCCTGAGATGGTTTTAACTATCTCATCAATTCTAATAAAACAATTTTATCTGTTGGGTACCTGGGCAGTATAAATCAATGTCCATCAAATTCTTCCATCCTAATGTAGGTGTAGGTGGGGAACTGAATATACCGGCCTCCCAATGGTCTAATAACACTTTTTGCTCCTAATGACAATTTTTGGCTTTATCACTTTCCATCATTTTGACCAGCTTCATAGAGAACACAACTAACTCTCCTTCAATTATCTTTATACCCATGGATAGTGATATGGGGTAAATGAGCATATATCAAACTGTTTCCAACCTCCCTGCCCAGAGTACTAACCCTTTTCAACCCTTGTTTGCTTGCCCTCATAGCATAGGAATAAATCACATATGAAGACAAGAACAAACATCTGGTTTTGGTAAATTCCTTTATCTGCTCACATAATCTATCACTAATAAATTTTCCCTAATACATTTCGACGATATTCTCCATAAATATGGATATTATTACAAACATCCAGTATTCAAATTTACTAGCATCTCTTAAACCAACTATCTTGCTTAACAGAGTGATTATGTCTTGAATTTATTGGTTGAATATTGACCTTTGAAGTAATTTTCTCTATGGTGTAATTGGCTTGTGGCACCATTGGATACTCATAATTTCTCTATTGTGATCTTTGACATTTTGATATGTCCTAGCCTTCACCTTCATATCAATATTGTACATTTGAGTGAAAGTAGGAAGCCCAAATGTGCATATAATTCATTTTGGCATGAGATCTGCATAAATTCTTCCTTCCTTCTCAACAACTCTTTTCTTAGTGTTATAATAATTCATACATTTTGAAACCAATTCAGGGGCCTCCATTGCTAGTGGAAACCATCCTACTGAGAATAACCCAGTTTCTATAATATTTCTGGTACATTGAGAAGCATTTTCTTGTCGTACCCAAGTGCCAATTTCAACATTAGAAGACCACCCCATATGAGTGTTGGTCATTACCATATTAATTGGTAGGGCCTATGAATTGCAATATTTGAACTCATCTTCTGTTCTTGCATTAAAAGTACTCATTTTTGCTAGTATTTTCTGCATTTTCAAATGCGCCTTGTGTTCAAGTTAGGGTTAAATTTAATCAGAAATTTCTTACAATTTATAAAACTTTCATTAAACTTTTGGTTAAACTCAAAGAAAAACAGAGAATAATCATCATTTTAATTTTTTTAAAAGGAAAAAACATCTTTCAAGATCTTCATACATGAAAAAAAATTAACATAAAATTAGTTATTTAAAACATACTTAGTTCTAGCTGATAATGATAATCTTTTGAAATGAAACTCCAAAACCCTTGGTAGTTGTGTTCTTGGTTTCTCAAAATTTACGTTTCCTTGTGTGCAAGTATTATTTAGTTCTTTCAATGTCCTTTACAAATTTGCAGCATGACGCGAAGTAGGGTGTTAAAAAAGAAAGTGTATTCTTAAGGTGATACGAGGTACACGAGTAGTTCACCACCTCCATTAATTACCTATTACAATACATTAATTTCTCGAATAAAGTTGAAATAATTATGGATTAGGGTTCAAATTACAAATGCCTAGGCTTTTGCACAGGCTCACTACTAGAGGAAAAATATGGTGTGGTGATTATACATGGCACTCTGATGTCACTCTAATCACTGAGAGACATGAACCATTAAGGATACATGATCAATTTATGATCACTAGGATTGACACTTTTCAGTATCAATCTTTAGGAGAAATACCAGGATTTGAGAACTTACTTCCTAGGTTCAAAAAGAACACACAAACCAAAATAAAAGAAAAGACCTAAAACTGCGTTCAAGAAAGATAAAAAAAATTCAAAACAAACCCTTTAGTTTCTGAGCTACAATAAAATTATCAAAATCTTATGCAAGAATAAAAGATATCATTGGGATTGACACTTTCGGTCGACAACTCACTTGGCGACATTAAGACCAACTGAAGATACAATCACTTTGATACAATTGCAGAACTCTGAGATTCCAATTTTTGGTGATATATTAAACTTCATAAAAAGACCAAAAACTGGGTCCTAAAAAGAAAACATAGGATAAAATAAGGATGAAACAATATTGAAGTCAGAATCGACCAAGTCGTAGAACAATGCCAAAACAAATGGAAGCAAAAGAAATGAAGGGGAAAAAAGGGGGGTCCACATTTTTCCAAAGGGAAAAATGGGGCATGTTTTGAAACCACACAACAACTAGCAACCAAAAAAACTAAAAAAAGGAATAGAAAGTCAATTTTGGATCTATCATCAGTGCATCAAATTGTTTTAGTCTTCTAATTATAAATCACTAAATCTTTATTTCAACATTCAAATTTCACTTTAGCTAGCATACAAAATTAAGTACCACTGAGCTCATGTGTGTGCAATTGGTTATATTTTCTATAGTAAACTTAAAAATAACAATTGTTTGCATTAACCTACATAATTTGATAATTCCTTTTAAGCCAATCAAGGATAGAGCCTTTTTGCCAGTCAAGTATCCGTAGCCCCAACAAGGTTATCTCTATAATTCCCCCAAACATAGCTCTACTTCCAATCAGGTGTCTATAGCCCCGATACAGTTATTTGGATAGCCTAAAGAGTTGATTTCTCTCTTCTTCTTTTAGGCATAGAAATGATAGCTCATTTTCAACTTGCAGGTAGTGAAGCCCACTATTAGGTTGGGAATTATAGTGGTAGCAAAGGCAGTCTTTTAATTTTTCACTTAATGCAAACAAATTCTATCCCAAATTTCAGTAGAATGATTTAAATGTGTGTGTTTGTAGTTCAACATCAACTGAATGATTCATGCTAGCTAGAGTATAAAGAATGAAACAATTCTGAAATAATTCATAAATAAAAGACTACTTATGATCAAAGCATAGATCAAATTTCTAGAATTGACATTCTATTAACTTGTTCACCTTTAAAAGTTTCTAATAATTGAAAAGTCAAACAATGCAACACCCAAAAGAAAGAAAAACAAAGCAACAACAATTATATACAAAACAACACAAAACTATTTACCTATGATTGGAAATAATGCTTTAGGAATTTCCCATTAACATGCAATGGCATATCTTCACCAGTCAAAGACTTCAATCTATAAGCACTATCACCCAAGATCTTAGAAACTTGATATGGGCATGTCCACATCTTATCAAACTTACCATGTTCACCTTTTCGTTCATGGGCTTTATTCCAGTACAGGACCAAGTCAAATATTCTAAAATTATTTAATCTATCCCTTTTATCAAACCATTTTTTAACTACAAATTGATACCTAGCAAAATGATCTATAGATCGAGTACACTTTTCATCTAAATACATCAACTGTAATAACCGAGCCTCAGTTTGGTTATCCAATCCTATATAGTCTTGGGCAAACTGCCAAGTAGGGATTTTCAAAGTTATTGGCAATATAGGATCAACTCCATAAACTAAGTGATATGGAGAATTCGCTAATGCAACTTTCATCGTAGTGCGATCTACCCAAAGTGAAATTTTTAATAAAGAATGCCATTCCCTAGGATTCTTTTCAATCAACTTTTTTATTATATCCAATAGATTTTTATTTGATGATTCAACTAATCCATTTCCCTATGGATAGTAGTTAGATGAGAATTTCAATGTTATACCACATTCAAATGCCCAATTATAATATTTTAATGAATAAAAGGTAGGGCCATTGTCACATACCAGTGCGTAAGGTACTCCAAACTTGGTAATGAGATTCTCTTCCAAAAATTTGATTACTACCTCCATAGTGCATTGTTTGCGAGGACATGCTTCTATCCACCTGGTACAGTAATCAGTAGCAGTTAATATAAATCTATGACCTAAAGATGATCGAGGATTGATAGTTCCAATAAAATCTAGTCCCCATTGCGAAAAATGACACATTTTCATCAATGGTTGTAGTGGTTGAGCATTGAATCTTCCTTTGTTTGATGTAGTTTGACATGTATAACAATATTTCACATGTTCGTATGTGTCTTTGAAAATCATTGGCCAATAGTAACCAACTCATAAAATGAGGTGTGTAGTAGCTAATGGTGCTCCATGAGCTATTCCAAATTTATCATGTAATTCCTCTAACACATTTTTCGCTTTTGTTTTATTCAAGCATCTTAAATAAACTCCTTCATGATTTATTTTAAATATAGCACCTCCTTTGATCATATAATTTTGTGATTTTATCTTGAGGGCTATTCTTTGATTTATTTGCATGTGATTAAGGCAATATGGCTAACTAAATAATGTCATGCATCTGAATACCAATCATATTGGTCTTTTGCATCCAACGTATATTGTTGACTTGAAATTTGTGGATCTATTTCTACGATAGACTTGACCAAAGCTTGTCCTCGAACTAATTTCATGGGTATGATTTCTAGATCAAATTCCTATAGGATAGTAACCCATTTAGCTCTTTTTTCCCCAAGCTCACTTTGTGTTAACAACATGTTGACTATAGCATCTAGAACAATAGTCTTGACCACACTCCTGAGGATGTAATGTTTGAATTTGCATACTGCTTTGACCAAAGCAAAGGCTTATTTTTCAACATCTGTATATCTAAAATCCACTTCTTTGAATGGATTGCTCATAAAATAAATTGGCTTTTCTTCTTTTTTCTCACCCTTCTGTGTTAGTACTACTACACAAGTATGACCAGAAGAAAAAGAGTAAATATAAAAAAGTTTAATATAATCTGGACTTACCAATACCAGAGCTTCTATGCTAGCAGACTTTATTTTCTCAAAGGTGATCTTAGCTTCACTTTTCCACTCTATCTTGGCATCTTTCTTAAACATATTTTTGAGTGGTTTCACTATTTCTATGAATCTGATAATAAATTTTTGAACAAAATTAATCTTACCGAAATAGGATTTCAACTCTTTCTTACTTCCCAGGGGTTGTAACTTGAGAAGTGCACTCATTCTATCTAGCTCTATCGAAATACCTCATTCAAAAATAATATGCCCTAGTAACTTTCCTTCAGTTACCTTGAAAATACACTTTTTTAGGATTCAGTGAAACTTCATAAGTTTAACACTTTTGTAATATTTCTCTGAGATCTCGAACGTGATCTCTTCTGTTTTTCAAAAATACTATAAATTTTTCCATGTATATAATAATGCATTTACCTATCAATGCACGAAAAGCATAATCCATGGCTCTTTGGAAAGTGGCTTTCACATTTATCAATCTGAATGCCATTCTCCAATAAGCAAAAGTTCCCCACTTAGTGGTAAATGTTGTTTTCATCCTATCTTCCATCGCTACCATTATTTGGTTATACCAAGAGAATCCATCCAAAAAGGACATCATCTATGAACTGTTAACAATTTGTTGCACTTATTCTAGTTAGGGAAGTGGATAGTTGTCTTTCTTGGATGCCTTATTGAGATTCCAAAAATCTAAGTGCAGCCTTATATCTCCATTCTTCTTTCTCAAGGGAACCAAATTTTCCACCCAAGTAGAATGTCTGATAGGAAATATTATCAAAGTTGATAAAAGTTTCTAGACTTCCTTTTGAATTAATGGTTCTAAGATTGCATTAAATGGCCTCTGTTTCTATCAGAAAGGCTTTGCATCAGGCTTTAACGGTATCGTATGAGTAATGATGGAAGTATCATAATTCTTTAAATATTCATATGTCGAAGCTATAACCTTCCAATAATCTTTAAGTGCCTAAGCAATATTTCTCTTCTCTTCCTCAGTACAAACCTTCCCAATTAGCACATTCTTAAGATCTTCCTTAGTGTGTAAATTGTATAATTCATATTTCCCCCCATCGCTTTGAGGAAAATCCTTCTGTCTGATTATCTGATCGATGTCAATTAACCTCTCTAACTCAATTATTCCTTTCAAAATATTATTATCTCTTACTTGAGCTAATTTTTCATCTTAAATTTTTCCATCAAGGAAATTTATTTCCTCAATTATTTGCATTTGAAAACACTGGAATTAGTGATTAAATCCAATATATGTTGTTCATCTTCGAACAGCTGCTGATTAGTAGCATTATCAGGAACCAAAGGTAACTACACTAACTCAACTGTGAATCTTTTCAAATTAGAGGCATCTAGAGGTTCTAGAGTACTGGAAGCAATAACCAAAGCAACAAATCTTTGATTAAATCTTCTTGGGATATGAGTAATGTTGAATGCATCAAAAATTTCTATTAAATCCCATACTCTATGTCGATAATTGGACAAACCTTTGTAGTGATAAATATATTGATTTCAAACTTGTATCACTACCAATTTTGAATCACCAAATACCTTGAGGATTTTGACTTTCATTTTTATTGCAAGGATCAGGCCATGTATAAGGGCTTCATGCCCTACCACATTGTTAGTACATTGAAATTGTAATCGATATGTAGCAAGAAAAGATTTACCTTGTGAGTCGATGAGTTGGACTCCGACTCCAATCCCTTGTTTTGATTTGGATCCATCGAATTTAAGAATCTAGGCTTGATCATTTATAACTTGTAACTTACCATTCTTTAATGATGTCAGATTAATTCTTTCAGTCTATGTAACATGGATTCTATCTATATATTTTTGGTTAAGACCTCTTGACCTGATCTTGTTCTGGAAAATACTGATTTTCAATTCTACAAATTTTTTCCAGACACATAATACAGTTGTTTTCTGAGTGTGCAACATCATGTAACCTGAACTAATCTTGCAATAACAAAAAATTTAGTGAATTTTTTTTTCCACTCTTTTGAGCTTATGTAACAATATTCTTCCAAAATATATCATAAGTACTATTTTCTTTAGAAGAAGAATCACAATCTGATTCAATTAAAAAATATGTTCTAGGAGTTAAATGATTCAGTTTTCTAGTATCACATGTAAATACTTGCTTCTATTTTTACTCCTAAACATTGTACTTTATAAAATATTGGTTTTACATCAATATATAGAACTTCATTTTTCTGATTATACTCGATGATCATATATTTTATGCGCAGTTCCCTTCCAATCTTGGTTTGATTAGGAATTCCCTTCCATGGTAACCACATATGTGAAAATTCAGTAGCCATATATCCATTCAAGACCCTTGAACAATCCCTACTCAATAACATACCATAAGTGTCAGGTATCTCAACAACTTGAATGTCTATTTAATATTGAATTCTAGGATCCAACACTAATGGCATAAGAATATTAGTCAATTCTCTGACTTCATTTACTTCTATTTTATCAAGTTGAGTGACCTTTAAACAAATTTTCAGAGTTAACCCTAGTGTTTGACATGTGGATAAAGGAATCAAATTAGTAGATGCTTCAGAATCTACTAAACAATTATGAAGATTGTTACCAAATATTCTCAAAGTGAGTAAAAATGGAGACTCTAATTTTCCTTTGTAAAAGGCTACTTGCGCATCCGCTATAGGAACAATGTTCTTATCTTTTATTTTATCCTGATTATCTTTCACCTGAATATCTTTAAGCTTTCCTTATTTTCAAAATCTTCTAGAGAATTTAGAAAAGCTTTCTTGATTATAGGTGTTTTGAGCAATTCTTGCAAAGAAAGGCTAATCTTTACCTTTTTCATTTCTTCCACTAAATAGGTAGTCAACTTTTTTTGGTCAATGGAATCTATCTTTTCATTTCTTAAAACATTTGATGAATTATAATGAGGTTACTTTGGGTAACCCTGGGTTACTAGCTGATTTGTCATTAGGTGGAGTATTAAAGTTATTTGGTGAGATCGATGTCGTTAATGGCGCATTGAATTTATTTGCACTGTTGGTGTTTCTTCTTAGATTATGATTATGCCCTTTGTAATACTATTGAAAAGCATGAATTTCGTCAATTTATTCCTAAGGTTCATTTTCATCTTGATAGGGAAATGTGTATGTTTCTAGAGTCATAGCTAAATTATCTCCCTCATATTCATGAGTTTGACTTGTGATGATAGTAGGTGATTTGACACATTCATAGGTTTCAAGAACTAAAACATAATCATATCCTACTAGAACTAATTTGTTTCTCTTAGGAGGGTGAGAATCTCAATATTCATTATAATGTGTAGCAACTAGAAAAATATCTGAAGCAATTTTGAATTGTGAATGGTCTACTTAAGAATGAGCATTTGTGTTGTGAATTCTACACCAATTATTGATCATGAGATCAACTAAATTCACTTTAGATGTGGATTTTTCATTTTTAGGGTCATTTTTATCCAAAGGTGTGGATACTCCTCCATTATTTGTTCATATATTCCAAGGTCTGATGGTCTAGGAGTATTATATGTCCGATTTTGCAAATTTTGATTCTTATTTTGAGCGTAAACTTTTTGATTTCTTAATTGTGTAACCTTTGTGGTCAATATTTTGAGTTGAGCTATGATTTCTTTTATATGTCTTCCTTCTCTTTTGAAATTTTGACATTTTGATTTTCCTAAGTTTGTGAGAAAAAAAAAAATTATGTTGGGATGTAGCTCTGTGATAGTTGGACTAGGGTGAGGGACTAAAGCTGACTATTTCCTAATTGAAAGAAAGTATTATGAGGAAATGTCCCATTCTGGACCACTAAAGGATAAAAATTAAGAGCTATAGGATGACTCAAAGGAATTCCATTTAAGCTTGTGGTAGGGTATCTATTTTATCCATCTTCGCCATTTGTGGACGATCTATTTCCAAGGTTTTTTATTTCTAAATTCACATTTATGGCTTCAACATAAGCTTCAGGTAAAGTAGCAGGAGGATTTTCCTTTTTCTTCACAAACATAGCCATTAAAGGATCCACTACTATATAATAAACCATGATATCTAACAAATTATCCACTACACAAGGTGCCTACAACCTAGAATAAGCCTTTTAAAACCTATCGTTAAAAGTAGTTATAGGTTCTCCTTTGAACCTCTTGATTTGAGAAAATTGATGATATAAAAAGGTGGGATGTGTCAGTGCCCTAAATCTGGTTAAAAATTGGCTTTCCATATATGGCAAGGATCTAATAGAATTGTGAGGCAATTTGATATACCATTGGTAAACTTCATCACTTAATGTGTATGGGAACAACCTACATACGACATCATGTTGAATCCTTGCTCTAAAGAATGCATCCTTAAAGATACTGATATGTTCTTCTACGTCTTTATAGAGATAATATTTGGGACATAGTATATTAGGAATTTTTGGTACATCATTGTATATGAAAAATTGGATTGGTGACTCTACATTATAGAATTCCATCACTATGGAGAGTGGTGGTATAAAAAAAGTTGGATTTTGTGGAATTGCACTTACACTTCTAGATTTTTGAGGTCTAGATGATGTTTGACCACTAAGTTTGACTAGAGTAACATGAGAATCACCAAATCGAGATCTAGTGACTTTATGGAAATCTAGCTTAAAAACCTAACAAAACCAAAAAGGACAACAAAAGGCCCTTCTTCTAGCGCTTACTCTTGTTGATGATGATTTCACTCGTAGCAATAGGGCGAATAAAAAATCTTCACAGACAAACCACAAAGAAGCCTATCCTTCTTGAAAGATATGGAACAAGGTAATGTTAATGGGAAATCTACCTAAATAGAACAAAAATATTGACTCAGTTCAATCCCAAGTCTCCAGTAATCAGGTCATGATCGTACTAGGTTCACTTCAGGGTATGATGTGATTTTTCTATTAATCTCAAAGGGAATATGTTCATTTTTAGTTTTATCAAGAATCATAATATTTTTTATAGAAGATTTCCAATTCATTCATAAAAATAACATCATGAAATTAAAATATTTAAAATAATATTTCATAAGCATACAAAATTTCATTTGCTATCACTTAAGTAGATTTAGCTTTAAGCATTCAACAATTTTCAATATAAAATGAAATACTTTCATCCATTCATCTATTTTTTGGAACATTTTCAAAATGTAAACATCTATTCTAAAATAAAGCATAAAAAATACTAAAAATTAAAAGTTCTGCCAGTTATTCTCCATGCATGCCCCAAATAGTTAATTAAATCAAAGAAAACCACTTTATACTTCCCCAAATTGCTTCACAACTAGATATAAAATGGTGCAATCTTTTTAAGAGAGGGTTTTATTTTGGACACCGAGTAGGTTTTATATGTACCCTTAAACAGTGCAACATGTAGTCTTGTTCAGCTGAACTAACAAAACTAGCTACAAAAGATTCATGAGATAGGTAGCTATCAAATTGGCTCTGATATTAATCAATTTATACATGCATACAAGTTTTTAGATTAGAATGATTCACAAAATAGGAAAAAAGAATAAAACTTAGAGAAGTTTTGGCTCTTCTGACATCCACAAATTTTGAACTTAAAATGAAAATAAAGTAGTAAATGGCATTTTATAGAAACAACTCCTGAAGAGTTTAAACTTAAAGTATTTTAGATAAATCAGTAATAGAAAATCAAAAGGTAGCATGTGGCATACACCAGCTGTCATTTAGAATATTCTAGATGAAATCAAAGATTTGACTTCCTCAACAACATTACTATTTACTCCTTACACCAGTACACAACATTTCCAATAAACCAAGGCTATTGGCATCCTTCTAAATACCAGAAAAAATACATCCACCGGGATTGAGAACAACCTACAAAACTACAAAACAAATCCTATTGTAACACCTCCAATATCCAATATCTTTTATCATTCAAGACTCGAGCTCCTTTCTTTGTCTTTCTTCTCTCGATGCTCTCATAATTCACCTAATGTTTGATGCATATGATCTTTGGAAATCCCTTTTATAAATTTCCAAGTGAGTTTAAGCCTGGTATATTCTGATGATATCTAAAGTATTATATCAATTCTTTGCACTATCTATTTCATATTTATCTATAGTTTTCTTATACTATATTCTTTGTTTATTATTTCAATCCATTCCTTGAAAGCTTTAGCTTCTTTACCCTCCTGTCCTAATGTTTGGGGATCACAACTTTGACGTTCTACCAATTCAATTAAATATTGATACTTATGAAGCAGTTTTCTACTTTCCATGGTAACTTTTAAAATCCTTCAATGCATTGTATCAACATGTCACCTTCCCACTTCAATTGTTTCTTCCATTTTTCTAGCAATAGAGCTTCTAGCTCTGAAATTACATTTCCTTGTATTAAACCTTGGACATCCATTTGTATGAGAATTTCAATATTAACTTGTTCCTGACGAACCTTGCATTCACCTTCAAAGCTTTTGGATTTTTTAGACCAACGGTATGCTTCCTTATATTTTCCTATTGCATCTATGATGGATTCTTGTCCTTGTTTTACCCAATACTCAATCCATTCTTTGAATACTGATAGGGAGGTTGAATGAATCACTCACTGATTCATGCTCTAGGTCTTTCTTGGAAGACCTCTAGGGTGTCTTTCTCCACCACTTTCAACCTATAGGATCTCTTCCTTCTTAGGATCCCCTAGTTCTCCTTGCCAACCCAACTATCAACAAGTTCCTTCCCCCAAGTCAAAACTTGGTGCAATCTTGTAGCACTAGCCATTAGCCCTTAAACTACCTTAAAGGATACTAACCTCCAATGTATTGAAATGGTTTTACAGAGGTGTGGAGGTGCTTCCAAAAGCTTCAATCCATCCTACTAGGGGCATAGGGTTCCACCTAACTCCACTTGCAGGTCGCTTTCACCAAAATCCTTCTTTAGGCCTAGAAGGCTACTAGCCCTATTAGGTCTCCTTCTCTGAGAAATTAGGGATTTTCCAAAAGTCCTTCCAAAGAAAACCCCAATCTTTTCTTGGAATTCCTGGTTCACATGCCCACCTCTCAAGGATTTTTGGGGTCTTGAGCCACAACTGGCCGTACAATGCCCTAACTGAAAATGAGCAAAATTAAGGCTTTTTAAGCCCTTTCCTGGCTTCTCTGCAACCTGCTAAGTTCTCCCCTCACAAATGGATTGGTAGAGACTCTCCCTCTTTACCATATCTTGGTAATAGTCATATCTTCCTTCTCCAAAAGGAAATTTGTCTCTAAGTTAACACCTCTGCAAATTAAGTGCTCTGCACTATGGTCTTTCCTAACCAGGCTCCTCTCTGGCTCGCTTAGGACAAGACTCCAATAGTAGATCCTATGTTTTCAAAGGCCCCAAATCCCATTATATTTACACCCTTGGAGTCTAGTCACTAATCCCAAAGGGCCATACAATTTGTATGGTGGGAAAGTGAACTAACACTCCATTCTTTACAAACTATCTGGTTCAGACCAACAACAATGTAGAACACAAATCTATTTACAAGAAGTGCTTGAAATTAAAAAAACAAACTATCTAATGCCACACAAAATTCAAAGAAAAACTAACCTACATCATGCATGAGTTACAGTACCAAAACTAATCCATTAAAGCATCACTGCAATACAAAAACCAGAAATTTTACACACAATCACATATGCTTTCCTTGAATTTCAAACTTAAAAATGTATAATGAGCATCCAACCTCACTCCAATGCCAAGGTATCCCATAAATAGGGTCACCAATCAGCTATCCTCTCCCTTGTGCTCTTCTTGGTCACTTGTAGCTCCAACTATCAATGTTGTTGAGTAACATTTCAAATGTTGCACAGTTGCAATACAACCTCTTAGCCCTCTTTGCACCTTGCAAAAGTCCTAAGCCTCCTATGGATCTAAAACCCTATTACACCTACTATGTGGTCAACATGACCTTCATCTAATCACAACAAAAATTCCACCAAGACTCACTGAACTAACATAGATTGCTTAGTTTTCCTAGACAACCTATGGGTGCTCTTGCACCATTCTCCCCCCTCTACACAAACACTAAGGAATGTGGGGAGAGATCAGAGACAGATCAATGCCATACTTCTTGAAATGAGCTTCTTCCACCCATGTAGCCTCAGAATCTAGTTTTTCTTTCCATTGTATGAGGTGTTCCATGTACACCTTGTGCCGAGTAGAATTCTTCACTCTAGATTCCAAGATCCTATCTACTTGCAGCTTATCCTTAGGAGGTAAGACTACAATACTCACATCCACCAAGGCATCCATATCAATCACTGGTCCTTTATACTTGATCAATTCAGCTACATTAAACACTAGTGAAATACTTAATTCTATAGGAAGCTCCACCTTGTAAGCATTCTTTCCATACTTGGCTAATACTTTACATGGTCCCACTCTCTTCATCTACAACTTTGTTGGAACTCCTTTCTGCAATCTGGATTTGTTGAGATGGAACATGACATAGTCACCTACTATAAATTGGATATCTTTCCTAGACATATCCACCTTAGTTTTCAGCGTATGACTAGCCTCTGTGATTGTTTTCTTCCCTTGCTCCTAAATCACCTTCATGGTCTGAGAGAAATACTCTGCATGACCACTCCTATGCTCCATAGCTCCTAGATCTTTGAGCTCACACACACCTCTTGGGTGCATACCATATACTATCTCAAAAGGACTCCTCCTTGTGGTCCTATTCACACTATCATTGTAGGCATATTCAACTTGTGATATGACCAAGTCCCATGTCTAACCATACTCCTTGGTTAGGCATCTTAGAAGGTTACCCAACACTCTATTTATCACCTCAGTTTGTCCATCTATCTGAGGATGGTAAGTTGAACCAAAAGATAAGTTAGTACCCAGTCTACTCCATAGAGTTTTCCAAAAATGAATCATAAACTTCACATCTTTGTCTGATACTATGCTCAATGGTAATCCATGGATCCTCAAAATATCTTTGAAGAAGAGATGAGTGATATAACTAGCATCATGGGTAGTCTTGCAAGGAACAAAATGACTCATTTTACTGAACCTATATACCACCACATAAACACTATCAAACCCTGTCTTAGTTTTAGGGAGTCCTACAACAAATTCCATACTAATACATTCCCATGATCTGTTGGGAATAGGTAGAGGTTGATACAAACCTGCATTAATAGCTCCCCCCTTGGCTTTCATACAAACTACACACTACTCCACATATCTTCTGACATCCCTTGGCAACTTGGGCCAATAATAGAACCTCTGTACCAATTCCATTCTCTTGTTGATACTGAAATGGCCACTGAGACTACCATTGTGCTTCTCCTGGATGAGATTCTCTCTCATTGAACCTTTGGGAACACATAATGGACTCCCCTTGAACAAAAGTCCACTCTGCAGTGTATATTCTGAAAATTGACTGTGAAAATGATTATCAAAATCAGAACATACCTTATATGCTTCAGAGAAGTCTTCATCTTCTCCATAGAGATCCTTGAAACTCTCTATCCCAATGCTTTGGAATTGAATCTCTTGCACTGTCAGCAACCTCCTACTTAGTGCATCTTCCACCTTGTTCAACTGTCCTTTCTTGTGTTTGATAGTAAAGGTGAAGTCTTGGAGGTACTCCATCCATTTCAATTTCCTATTACTTAAATTTTCTTGTGTGTTGATGTAGCTAAGTGCCTGGTTATCCATGAACACTACAAACTCCTTAGGTAGGAGATAATGTCTCCACTTTCTAAGAGACTACACTAGAGCATATAGCTCTAAGTCATAAGTAGAGTACTTTTTTTTAGCCTCATTGAGCTTTTCACTAAAGAAAGCTATAGGCCTGCCTTCTTGGCTCAGTACCCCTCCTACTACAATTCCATTGGCATCACATTCCACCGTGAATAGCTTATCAAAGCTAGGTAACAAAAGGATGAGTTGAGTTGCCACTTCTTGATTCAACTTCTCAAAACCCTTCTCTGCTTCAAGAGTCCTTTTAAATTTAGTCTTTAGACCACCCTTGATAGTATCAAGCACTGGTGCACAAATGCCACTGAAGTTTCTTATAAAATTTCTATAAAACTGAGCTAAACCATGAAAACTTCTTACCTCTATCCTGATGGTTGGTGTAGGACAATTTAGAATAGCTTCCACCTTGCTTGGGTCCATCTTCAATGACCCTTGGGATACTACAAACCCCAAATACACAAACTCTTGCTTGAAGAATTCACACTTTTCTAGATTGATGGATAACATCTCCTCTTGCAACCTGTTAAGTACCATCTCCACATGCTTCAAATTTTCCTCTGTTGTCTTACTAAAGATGAGTATATCATCTAGATACACTACCACAAATATCCCTGTGAAATCCTTAAACACTTCATTCATGAGCCTCATGAATGTGCTAGGGACATTTGATAGTCCAAATGGCATAACTCTCCACTCATACAACCCATTAGTTCTCTTAAAAGTTGTCTTCCATTCATCCACATCTTTGATTCTAATCTAGTGGTACCCACTTTTGAGGTCCAAATTAGTGAAGTAATTTTCCCCTCCAAGACAATCCATCAAATCCTCTATCCTAGGAATAGGAAATCTATACCTGGTTGTAATCCTAATGATAGCCCTAGAGTCGGTGCAAAGTATCCACTTCCCACCTTTCTTGGTTGCTAAGACCACTGGTACTGCACATGGACTAATGCTATTCCTGATTAGTCCTTGGTCTAATAACTCCTGCACTTGCCTAGCCACTTCTAGGTTCTGATATGGTGTGAGTTTATAGGTTGCTTTGTTATGCAATGAAGCCCTTGGTATGAAATTAATATGATGACTAATAGCTCTCTTGGGAGGTAATGTTTCCAGTGTCCCATCACTGACTATGTCCTTGAACTTCTTAAGTAACTTTTAGACTTCTTCTGGCATAGGTGTCTGCTTAGTCTTTTCTTCTTCCTTGGGTTGCACCATAATAGCATATCCTTCACCTCCTTGCTGAAGAGTGTTGATAAAATCCTTGCCATTGCTTAACAAGACTCTAGGGGTCTTTGACTGTACTTCTTCTTCATCCAATAGTGACTGTATCTTGAATGTTTTACCATCCTTCTTGAATGAGATGGTGTTCTCCTTTCCATCATAGATGGCTACTCTATCATATTGTCATGGCCTACCTAATAGAGCATGGCATGCATCCATAGGCAACACATCACAAACCAATTTGTCTTTGTATCCTCCAATGGAGAATTCCACTGATGTCTGATCATTCACAAGGACACTCTGCCCTGTATTCAACCATGTCACCTTGTAAGGATTAGTATGGGGCATCTTCTCCAATTTTAGCTTCTCTACTGCTTCCTTTGAGATGATGTTATCAGTGGACCCTGAATCCACTAAAACTTTGCACACCTTCCCAAGTATTTTGCATCTCACTCTGAATAAGGCTCTCCTTTGCTTTGGCTCCTCCTTGACTGGTTTCCTGATTAGAACCCTTCTAAACATCAAGTTCTCCCCCATTTCTGACTCAAAATGGCTAACCTCTAGTGATTTGACACTCATATTGTCTTCTTGAGCATATGCTATTCTCTTCTCTGTGTTAGAAGAAGATGCTTTCTCCGAGCACCTATAAGCAAGATGTCCCACTTGGCCACAGTTATAACATTTCATGCTAGAAAATTAAGAGTTACTTGTGCCTGCACCTTGTCCTCTATTAGAACCTCCTTGAGATCCTCTACCTCTTCCATAACCTCCTCTAGAAGTTGTTTCACTTCCCTGCTCTGTGAGTTTAGACTCTCCTTGACTTCTTTGTTTAGTCCCTCTACCTTGGTATCCACCTCTATGTGCTCTTTGATCTCTTCCTTTTCCTCTTCTCTTAGAAGTTTGATCTTGTTTCCTTTTACTTTTCTCTTCAATCTTTATAGCCAATTGATAACATTGGTGCATTGTTTTGGGACTAAGAAGAGTCATCTCTTCTTTATGTTCCACTTCAAACCATTAAGGTATCTAGCCACCTTAAGGCTTTCATCATCAGATACATTAGACCTCATGCAAAATTTTTGAAACTCCTCTCTATAGGAATTTACATCTTGGTCTCTTTGTCTCAAGCTCTGTCTTTTCTTATGAAATTGAATTTCGTAGTCATCTGGCATGTATGCCTCTCTCACATTGACAACCATTCCCTTGCAAGTGGAAATAGGTTTCTTGCCTTCCTTTTCTCTCTCTGTCTGGATGAACTTCCACCACATCAAAGAAGAACCTCTCAATCTTGATTTTTCCACTTTTACCTTCTGTGCTTCAGTGACTCCATCACACTCAAAATGGTTTTCCATTCCCTCTATCCAGTCCATGACTAGATCTGCTTCTAATTTTCCACTAACCAGTGGTATGCCTTCAAGTGCTTTTCCACTCATAGCCTTCAATGCCTTCAAGAAAGGCTCCTCCTACAAAATAGGGTTAGGTTCAGGGGTCTTGTCTTCCTCTACAACCTCTTCACCCTTGGGTACTCTTCCCTCCAATTTATCACTAACCTCATCAGTCTTGGTATATACGTTCCTCATTGCTTGCTCAAGTTGGGCTATTCTTTCCCTCAATAGCCTATTGTATTCCTCCTGATCTTCAACCTTCTTGGCCAATTCTATATTTTTCACCATGATTGTAGAACCACTAGACTCAATCTCTGACATATAATAATCAATCCCAAATATTTTTGGGGCTCTGATACTAATCTAATAGGGAGGTTGGATGAATCACTCACTGATTCATGATCTAGGTCTTTCTTGGAAGACCTCTAGGGTGTCTCTCTCCACCACTTTCAACCTATATGATCTCTTCCTTCTTAGGATCCCCTGGTTCTCCTTGCCAACCCAACTATCAACAAAGTTCCTTCCCCCAAGTCAAAACTTGGTGCAATCTCATAGCACTAGCATTAGCCCTTAAAATACCTTAAAGGCTACTAACCTCCAATGTCTTGAAATGGTTTTATAGAGGTTTGGAGGTGCTTCCAAAAGCTTCAATCCATCCTAATAGGGGCATTAGGGTTCCACCTAACTCCACCTACAGGTCACTTTCACCAAACTCCTTCTTTAGGCCTAGAAGGCTACTAGCCCTATTAGGTCTCCTTCTCCGAGAAATCAGGGTTTTTCCCAAAGTCCTTCCAAAGGAACCCCCAATCTTTTCTTGGGATTCTTGGTTCAAATGCCCACTTCTCAAGGATTTTTGGGGTCTTGGGCCAGAGCTGGTCATACAATACCCTAACTAAAAATGAGCAAAATTAATGCTTTTTAGGCCCTTTCCTGGCTTCTCTGCAACCTGCTAAGTTCTCCCCTCACAAATGGATTGGTAGAGACTCCCCCTCTTTACCATATCTTGGTAATACTCATATCTTCCTTCTCCAAAAGTAAATTTTTCTCTAAGTTAACACCTCTACAAATTAAGTGCTCTGCACTATGGTCTTTCCTAACCAGGCTCCTCTTTGGCTCACCTAGGACAAGACTCCAATAGTAGCTCCTGTGTTTTCAAAGGCCCCAAATCCCATTATATGTACACCCATGGAGTCTAGTCACTAATCCCAAAGGGATGTACAATTTGTACAGTGGGAAAGTGAACTAACACTCCATTCTTTACAAACTGTCTGGTTCAGACCAGCAACAGTGTAGAACACAAATCTATTTACAAGAAGTGCTTGAAATTAAACAACAAACTATATAATGCCACACATAATCCAAAAAACAAATGCCCTACATCATGCATGAGTTACAGTGCCAAAACGAATCCATTAAAGCATCACTGCAATACAAAAACCAGAAATTTCACACACAATCACATATGCTTTCCTTGAATTTCAAACTTAAAAATGTATAATGAGCATCCAATCTCACTCCAATGCCGAGGTATCCCATAAATAAGGTCACTAATTAGTTATCCTCTCCCTTGGGCTCTTCTTGGTCACTTGTAGCTCCAACTATCAATGTTGTTGAGCAACATTTCAAATGTTGCACAGTTGCAATACAACCTCTTAGCCCTCTTTGCACCTTGCAAAAGTCCTAAGCCTCCTATGGATCTAAAACCCTATTACACCTACTCTATGGCCAACATGACCTTCATCTAATCACAAAAAAAATTCCACTAAGACTCACTAAACTACCATAGATTGCTTAGTTTTCCTAGACAACCTATGGGTGTTGTTGCACCAAATACATTCATTTTATGGAAAACCATTGCAATTGTATCCACCTACTCTTATGAGATTAATAATAGATATTGGGGTAGTTTTTTCTGTGCTTGACCGAAGAGGGTTAGAGATTTTATAAAATTTTCTAAGGTAGCAACCCGTTCTTTCAATTTTCCTTTTTTATTTTTTATAATTTTATACTCTAGCGATAGTGGCATCTAAGTTCACTTTTATTTCATCCAACTCTTGCTTCTAGGATGAATGTACAAGATTAATACATTTTATCTTATACTCCTTAGGAATTATTTCATGCCTGTCTTTATCAGCTATTGGAGTAGCTATATGGACGGTTATGTCACCATCTGCATTCCTTTGTATGAAATGTTTTGCTTTAGCTCTGTGCCTAGGTTTTGGAGTATCTATTTCATGTAAAAAACTATTAAGGTCTAAAGGAAATATTTCTACTTCCATTGGGAAGCCAACTCCTTGATCAACTAATCAGGTGCATCATTATTTAACTCTGCCTCTATAGAATTCCTTTGTTCTTGATTTTCACTAGGTTCAGGAATCTGTTCTTGTATTTCTTCAACTTTATCTGTTACTTCTTCTGAAATGGGAATTTCCTCAACTATTTTTGGCATAGATTCGAGATTACTAAGATTTGGCACTGTCTCCTCTGCTTTGAGACTTACAACTTCCTGCCTATCCAGATTTTCAATATTAATTTCTTGAAAATTACCTTCTTTACTCTTTTCTACACCAGGGTTCTCTTTATTTTCAACTTCTTCACCTAGAATTTGTGTAGCTTCCTTTTCAAATTCAGTTTCAGCCAAGTATTCTTCTAATTTTCTAAAGACCTGTGATTGTTCATTATCATTTAGCTCATTCACAAATGAAGGATGGGAATCAAAAGTATCTTCAATAATTTTTTCATCAATAGAATCCTGCTCTACAGTCTCATGTGTTTCCATCTCAAGAATATCAGGGTTCCCCGCTTCTGAGGCAAGTGTTCCTTGTATGAATTCTTCTTCTTCAATATTTATAGGGGAAAAAATTGTATCAATAATTTCTTCTACCACTGGTTGTACCATGGGTCTATCTTTGGACTTCTTTTCTTTTACCTTCTCCCACATGGCACCCCATTTATCCATCTGTTCTTTAATTTTGGCCTCGTCTGTCTCAAAAATTCCATCCAAGACCACATGAGTTCCTCCCAATTCTTGTTTCACATTAGCCATGTTAATAAAGGGAGGAGAAATAAATAGTGTTGCAACTCTTTGAGATGCAAACCTTGTTTGTGTACCAACATTTTCTATTACTCCTGTTTCTTCTTCAATTACCAATCTATTTCTTGGTTTTGTTGTAGAGGAAGATGCACCATTGGTTCTTACTTTCAATTTATCTTTATTTGATTCTGCATCCCTCTACTTATCAGATGGTCTCATTGGAACTTCTTGTTTTGAAACGTCAAGGGTTTTATCTTCAATTCTTATACTAGGAGCCACCTTACTAGTTTTCCTTTTCTTTCTAGAAAGTTCCCCTCTCTCAAATGTAGTTTCATTTCTTTGTTTTCTCTTCTTGTCTTCTCAGAATGTGGGCTCAATTCCTCATTCTCTCAAAGATCTACAAAAATCAATTATCTAGCGTTGAGTGTGTAAAAAAATTGGTGCAAAGAACTCATCAATTGACATAATTTCTTCACCCTCATAATTCAAGTTTGGAATGGGTTCACCATAAACCCTATCTTTATTGTAGGCTTTATTCAACACTTCTCCATCATCTTCTTCTATTTGGTCTGGAATATCATGAATCATCAAAATCCAAGGAGATTCTAAAGATAATCTTTCATATTTTCTCAACCTTACTTTATGCTCATCTTCACAATTAAGCCAATAATCTTCTAAGTGTTGGACACAAGCATCATAACCAGGAATAGTGTTGGAAATATTTCCTTTAGGATCATATTACATTCTCTGAAGTGGAAAAAACTCAAAATTATATGTTCCCAATTCTTCTTCACACAAATCAGACAACCTTATTGCATTGCATTTGTAATTCTCTAATAATATAGGAAATTTGAAAGAGGCCTTCTTGTGGGCCTTGTTATAAAAAGCATGAGAAGGGTTTAACTATCTCACCAATTCTAATAATTTTTTTTTATTTTTTGGGTACCTAGGCGACATAAATGGATGTCCATCAAATCCTTCCATCCTTATGTAGGAGCAGGTGGGGAACTGAATATACCAGTCTCCCATTGCTTTAATAACACTTTTTTCTTCAAAGGATAATCTTTTGGATTTATCACTTTCCATCGTCTGACCAGCTTCATGGAGAACACATCATTAACTCTCCTGTAATTCTCTTTGTACCCATGGATAGTGATATGGGGTAAATGAGCATATATCAAACTGTTTCCAACCTCCTTGCCTAGAGTACCAACCCTTTCCAACCCTTGTTTGCTTGCTCTCATGGTGCAAGAATAAATCACATATGAAAAAAATAAAAACATATGGTTTTGGGAAATTCCTTTATCTGTTCACATACTCTATCACTAATAAATTTTCCCCAACTCATTTGCATGGGATTCTCCATCAATCTAGATATTATTACAAACATCTAAGATTCAAATTTATTGTCATCTCTTAAACCAACTATCCTTCTTAGCAAAGTGATAATGTCTTGAATTTCTTGGTTGAATATAGAACTTTGAAGTACTTTGGTATGTGGTGTAATTGGCTCGTGGCACCAATGGGTACTCATAATTTCTCTATTGTGAGCTTCGACATCTGATATGTCCTAGCCTTCACTTTCATATCAATATTGTACATTTGAGTGAAAGTAGGAAGCTGAAATGTGTATATAATTCCTTTTGGCATGAGATATGTATAAATTATTTCTTCCTTCTCAATAAATATTTTGTTAGGATTATAATAATTCATATATTGTGTAACCAATCCGGGGGCCTGCATTGCTAGCAAAAACACTCTTGTTGAGAATAACCCACTTTCTATAACACTTTGTGTATATTAATAAGATTTTTCTTGTCATACTCGAGTGTGGATTTCAACATTAGAAGACCACCCCCATATGAGTGTGTGTCACTACCATATTAATTGGTATGGCCTATGAATTGTAATATTTGAACTTATCTTTTGTTCTTGCATGAGAAGTACTCATTTTTCCTGGTAATTTCTGTTTTTTCAAATGTGTGCCTTGTGTGCGAGTTAGGGTTAAATTTATCCATCAATTTCTTAAAATTTATAAAAAATTCATTAACCTTTTGGTTAAACTAAAAAAAATCAAAGAATAATCATCATTTTAATTCTTTTTAAAGGGAAAAAACATCTTTAAGATCTTCATACATGAAAACAGCTAACATAAAATCGATTATTTAATAAATACTTGGTTTTGGCTGATAATGATTATATTTTGAAATGAAACTCCAAGACCATTGGTAGTTGTGTTCTTTTTTTCTCGAAATTTACCTTTCCTTGCGCGCCAATATTATTTATTTCTTTCAATGTCCTTTGCAAATTTGTAGCATGATGCGAAGTAGGGTGTTACAAAAGCAACTGTATGCTTAAGGTGATGCCAAGTACATGATTAGTTCACCACCCCCATTAATTTCTCAAATAAAAGTGCAACAAGTATGGATTAGGGTTCAAATTATGAATGCCTGGTTTTTTGTGCATGCTCACTACTAGAGGAAAAATATGGCACAATGATTATATGTGGCACTCTAATGTCACTTCGATCACTGAGAGGCATAGACCATTAAGGATACATGATCAATTTATGATCACCGGGATTGACACTCTGGTATCAATTTTTAGGAGAAATATCAGAATCCAAGAACTTACTTCCTAGCTTCAAAGAGAACACACAAACCAAAATGAAAGAAAAGACCAAAAATCAGGTTCAAGAAAGGTCAAAAAATTTAAAAATAGACCCTTTGGTTTCCGAGCTACAAATAAAATTATTTGACTCTGACACAAGAATAAAAGATATCACCGAGATTGAAACTTTTGGTTGAAAACTTACCAGGCGAGGTGAAGACCAAATGAAGATACAATAACTTTGATACAATCACAGAACTCTAAGATTCTTATTTCTGGTGATATATTAAACTTCATAAAAACACCAAAAATTGGGTCCAAGAAAGAAAACATGGTATAAAATAAGGACCAAACAAGATTGAAAAAGAGAGTCGAAACCGACCAAGCCACAAAACAATGCCAAAGCAAATGAAAGTGAAATTAATAAAGGGAAAGAAAAGGGGGGTCTATATTTTTCCAAAGGGCCAAATGGGGCATGCTGTGAAACCACACAATAAGATGAAGATATAATTGAGAAGATCTTGATGACCCTACTATAGAATTGCAGTGACAAGGTCTCTGTTATTGAAGAATCATATGATCAAAATACATTTACTAAGGAGCACCTATTTGGCATCTTGACTCCATTCGAGATGAGTAAATTTGCAAGAGATAAGGAGAAAGCTGAAATAGCCTTTAAATCAATGAAGATAGGAGATGGCTTAGATGATGATAGTTCAGAAGAGTTGGAAGAAAAATTCACAGGGAAATTGAAGAAAGGTAAGTTGTAAATAAAAAGGTATGTTGCCCTTTAAATGTTTTAGTTGTGGAAATATTGTTCATTATGCCTCAAGATGTCTAAAAAGAGCTACACACAAGAAGAACAAAGATAATAATAATAATCATAGAGACAAAAAGGATAGGAAGTTCAATAAATTATATTATGTTAAAGAAGATGCAATAATTTATAATGATGAGTCTGATTTTGAGGAGGATAAAGATGAATGTTTATTTCTATCCCTAGAAAGTAAAGTTGTATCTACTAACCATGGAAGATGTGCAAGGGAATCTGGTCTAGAGAGAAAGAAGGATGAGATCGAAGGTACTCTGGTGACTGCTTTTCATGCTAGACATGATGAATACTATTGGGTAACTGGCAGTGGGTGTTCAAATCATATGACTAGAGATAAGAGTAAGCTCACTAAAATTGAGAAGTATGATGGAGGAATAGTTATGTTTGGAGATGATTCTAGTGCTAAGATTGTTGGGAAAGGAATAACTAGTTTTGATGAAAAACATAGTACTGATGATGTCTATTATGTTAAGGGTTTAAGGCATGATCTTTTAAGTGTTGGAAAAATGTGTAGAAAATGATTTAAGCTTGTGTTTTAGGATAACACTTTTGATATTAGAAAAGGATATGAAACTGTGGTAGCAGCAAGAAGAACAATTCATGGAAACATCTATCAGCTTAAGAGTGGTGATGGTTAGAGTTTTGTTTCACAAATTAATGAAAGTTGGTTGTGGCATCGGAGGATGGGATAAGTAAGTTTTGAAAATATGGTCAAGATCAACTCAAAAGAAGTTGTCAAATATCTACATAGAATCAAAAAGCCTTCAAATTCAATTTGCAAATTTTTTCAGTTGGGAAAACAAACAAGTAGTTTTCAGGGAAAAGAACAATCATCTACCGAAATGTTAGAAAATTATTCTTATAGACCTTTGTGGTCCTACATGAATAGGAAGCCTTAACAATGATAGGTAATTTATGCTCTTGATTGATGATTACTCTAGGATGACATGGGTTACTTTTCTTATAGAGAAAACTCAGGCTCTTGGTAGATTCAAAGTACTCAAGGAAAGAGTAGAGAGTGAGGTAAACCTGAGAATCAAATGTTTAAGGTTTGATAGAGGTGGATAATTCAATTCTAGTGAGTTTAATGCATTTTGTGAAGAACATGGCATAAAGAGACATTATTCTACCCATAGAACCCCTCAACAAAATGGATTTGTGGAAAGAAAAAATCAAACTATTCAAGAGGCTTCTAGGACAATGGTGAAAGAAGAAAATGTTCCTGATGTGTATTGGAGAGAAGAAATCCACACTACTGTTTACATTCTTAACAGAGTTCAAATCAAAGGTAGCAACACTAAGACTCCTTATGAGTTATGGACTGGTAAGACTCCTACTATTAAATACTTTAAAGTCTTTGGAAGCACATTTTACATTAAAAGAGATGATGAGAATCTTATAAAGTTTGATACTAGATACGATGAAGGATTTTTTCTTGGATATTCAAATAATAGCAAGGCATATAGATGCTTCAATAGAAGAGTGAGGAAAATAGTTGAAAGTGCTAATGTAAAATTTGATGAAGCTATGTATAGACCAATAAAAATAAGTGAAATTGAACCAAATGATCCTATCTATGTAATTGCAAGAATAAGAAAAGGAAGAGAAAGAAAAAAGTGATGAAGAGGAGATTCCAAAAAATGCACCTAAGACTCCTAAATATGTACAAATAAATCATCTGGAGGAACATATAATTGGAGACATAAGTGAAGGTGTGAAGAAAAGAAGCAAATTCATTGAGGTAAACTTGTGTTTACTTTCTAAGATAGAACCTAAGACTGTGATTCAAGCATGTAATGGTGAGAGTTGGATTAGAGCAATGAAAGGGGAACTACAACAAATAGAGAAGAAAGAGACATGGGGGCTAGTCCCTAGACCTATAAACAAGAATGTAATTCGTTCAAAATGGGTATTCAGGAATAAGTTGAATAAAGATGGTGAAGTGGTAAGGAATAAAGCAAGACTTGTTTACAAAGGTTATTCACGAGTTGAAGGAATAGATTTTGAAGAGAAATTTGCACCAATTACAAGAATGGAGGCCATTCAGATGTTCTTGGCATTTTTAGCTCATAAAGACTTCAAAGTGTACTAGATGGATGCCAAGTCTGCATTTCTAAATGGAGAATTGGAAGAATAAGTATATATGGAGCAATGAGAATGATTTCAGCTATTAGACAAACAAAACATGGTTTGCAAATTGAAAAAGGCACTGTACAGGCTTAAACAAGCTCCTAGAGCTTGGTATGCAAGGTTGGATAAATACTTAACACAACAAGGATTGAGGAAAGGTTTTGTAGGCAACAATATTTACTTTAAGGTTGAGAGAAAAAAAATCTTGATTGTTGTGGTATATGTTGATGATATAATCTTTGGTGCAAATGAAGGTATGTGAAAACAAATTTGCAAAAGAGATGCAAAAAGAGTTTGAAATGTCTATGATTGGTGAGTTGAATTTCTTCCTTGGACTTCAAGTGAATCAAACTGATAAGGGGATATTCGTTTCAAAATCTACGTATGTTAAGGAATTGTTGAAGAATTTTGGAATGAATGACTCCAAATCGGTTTGTACCCCTATGGTAACCGAATGTAAGCTAAGGATGATGAATCTTCTAAAGTTGATTAGAGCATGCACAAATCTATGATCGGTGAACTATTGTATCGTACTGCTACTAGACTAGATATCATGCATGTAGTATGTTTGGTTGCAAGATTTCAATCAAAACCTAAAGAAGCACATGTTACAGTTTTGAAGAGAATATTCAGATATCTTAAGGGAAATCTAGATTATGGGCTATGGTTTCCCAAGGATATTGATTTCACATTCAATGCCTACACTGATACATATTGGGCTAGTTTTGTAGATGACTAAAAGAGTACAAGTGGTGGTGCATTCTTTCTTGGAGGAAGATTGGTCTCATGGTTGCAAAAGAAATAGGATTCAATTTATTTATCCATTGCAGAAGCTAAGTATATTGCAGAAACATCCTGCTATACACAGGTACTTTGGATGAAGAAAACTCTGGAGGATATAGGTGTAATGTGTGATGAGCCTATATCTATATTTTGTGACAATATAAGTGCAATAAATAGTTCAAATAATCTAGTGATGCATTCTAGGAAAAAGAGCATATCTATTAGGTATCACTTCTAGAGGGAGAAGGTGTTGCAGAATGAAGTTAGGCTTGAATATGTGTCAACCAAGGAAAAAATTGCAAACATATTCACTAAGGCTCTTCTAAAGGATACTTTTGAGTATCTCAGGGGAAAGTTAGGGGTTACTACCCCTTCTTACTTGAACTAGGTGCACATGGAGGTGCATCGGTTCAATGGATTCACATATTCCTTTTTGGTTTGGACTGATGATTGGGGTCTACTCCTCAGGAGGAGTAGAGAGTTGCATTGTTGCAGTATGTGATGTGGGTGCACTCCTAAGGGGGAGTGATCAAATATTTATATGGAAAGTATTTCATGAAAAACATTCCTTTTCCATTGATGTCAAAGGGGGAGAGAAAGTCATGTCAAAGAGTTTAAAGAAGAAGAGAGTGTAGAAATGCTTGTGCAGGTTGTCTGAAAAAGAAAGGGAAGAAGAAGACGGAGAATGTGTATGCTATCTTTGATGATTTTTCACATCATGTGTTGCCATCAATGACAAAGGGGGAGATTGTTACAAGTATGGATGTGTTTGGTGGTTTTGTCATTAATGTTTTCATTGATTTGAACATAGTTTTGTGTGATTAGAGATGGTACTTGTATAGTTGAGATAATTTAGAAGTGTTTAGAGTACATGGAGCTATATTTATGAAGTTGTAGTTGTGGTTTTTCGAAGTTCTTTTGAAAAAGATAATAAATAATGAAGGTAGTGTTGTGTGTTCTAAGTGTGCTCTAGTATTGTGCTCTGCATTTCTTCTATGTTGACCTTATGTTTGTGCAGATTTGTGGTATTGTTCATGAGCCTCAATGGATAAAATATCCTAATTTTTTGCTTCTGGATTGATGGAGAGTGGAAGATATGTTCACCGATATGTGAGCCAATTTGGTAGAACTATTTATTTGTGGACTGGGAGAAATTTTTTTGCTCCGTAGTTTTTTGGTGTTTCATTTCATATCTTATGGATTTGGGAAATGATTTAGACTGATGTTTTGGAAAAAATTCTTGTAATTTGGTGCTCTCGAAGAATTTCTCTAGAGCTCCAATGTATTGTTGGTTGGTCCGATTGGACTGGTGAAGAATGTTATATGCATGAAGGTTGTTGCAGTTGCTATAGATGTACCTGAAGGTCTCTAAGAGATGTTAAAATGTCTGGTGAAGTGTGTTGGGTGATCCACATGTGATCATCCTGCTAGAGATGTGCATACTTCAAAGATCATTGGTGTTTCCATTAGGTTTGGCTGACTTGGTGTCTACATGTTACATGAAATTTTTTGCATCGAATTAAGGAAGCGTGTGATTGATCCAAGATGTTGTTTGGGTCCTAATTAAATGTGCAATTGGTCTTCTCTCATTCTTATCCACCATGGGAATGTTGAGTAGCTAACCTAATTTGAATTTGTAAATTGAAGGATGTATATCCGACCTTGGAGAATGCTTCTAGGGTTGAATATGGTATAAAAGAAAATCAAGATGTGAATTTCGAATCAAATAAGTGAAGTGTGCAAAAAAGTGTAAAATCAAAGTGTGTAAGAGCGAATCAAGTTAGTAATACTTTGATGTCTTAGATTCCTAAAAGCAGCGAGCTCGTGGTGTCTACAATCTTCTGATCAAGCTGCAAATGTGTGGAACCTTTTGTGGTGGATCTTAATCTATATTTTCTTTATCTATAGGCAGTGAGCCTCTATATCTGTATAGTGAGCCCTCTAGCAGAGATCCTTTGTATCCAGTATTGCATTATTACTATATTGTGAGCTAATCCTCATCGTGGTTTTTTTTCCCTCATTGGGTTTTCCACATAAATGTGGTTTCCCTTGTGTTTTCTTTTTGTTATTTGCATTTCATGTTTACACTTAATAACAGATTGAGTTAAAGTGGAATTGATTAAGATTAGAAGTAAAGTAATTTGGTACAACTAATTCGCTCCACCCCTCTCAGTTGTCTTATGCATTTCAACAATTCCCACTAAACTCTGAGGATTTAACATCTACAATGTCAGTAATTGTCACCATTCTGAAAACAAAGAAGAATAATCTAATCAATTCAAAAAAAATAGCATAAATTCTCAAAGCATCAAAAATGGTCTCAACAGTATGAGTCTTGAAATTCCAAACCCAACCAAGCAATGGTTTGCTTTCCCAAATAGTTGTACAAGAAAATGTACAAGGATAACTACTAAGATGAACTTGAAAACTATCAAAATGTAGATCCAAATCACTCCACATCCTCATCTCTCCCACTTGAGGCCAAAAATAATTGTAACAAGAGATTGGAAAGTTTGAAAATGAATGCACCAGCTACCAAATAGGATTGAAGTGCTCAACTTGAGATCTGATTTTAAAAAAATCAACATACAAGGAGATAAACAATTGTTGCAAAACTAAAAATTAGCATCCAAAATATCATTCCTGCTCATATACTCAACTAAAAATGACCTTACTGAAGATTTCATCTCAGAAAAGAACCATTCTTTGCTCAAATTTTGTCTCCAAAGCTCTAATTGAACATTAGAAATAATCTTCAAATGGTTGATAAAGAAGGTAACAACACGTAGAGAACTAAAAATTTGAGGTGTATTGTTCCAACATACCTTCTTGTCACATCTCAAATGCAAGTTGATACAGGGATTCCAAATCATAAGTAAAGAAAAACCATTTCGCAGATGGAGGATTACTATAACTAGAGGGTAAGTGCACCAATCTGTGACACAATTTAGGTGCCAAATTGAAAAAATGTTAAAAAAAAACCTAAAATAAGCCATTTGGTGTGCGCCAAATATGGTGTGCACAAAATTTTCCATGCACCAAATGGCTTATTTGACATAAAAGCCAAAAATCAGATTTCAAACCCTCATTTTATCTTCAACCCGTGGCTTGAGGAAGAGGATTTCAGGTCTGCAACTCGCGCTCGCCAAATATTTTCCATTGTTTGCATCCTTAGCTCACCATTTTCCATGAGGATGCTGCCAACATGTTGGAGAGGTCAAAGATTGCAGAGGTATGTATTTTTATTCTATTTATTTCGAATTTCATTTAGAATGCAAATTTAAATAGGTTTTTATAATAAAACTTGTTCTAATTCTCAAGGAATGAATATCCACCTCGAAACATTGAGAATTCACAATCACCCCCATGAAGAGCCTCCTATACAAGAACAACCCAAAATCCCTCCATCAATTCATCGGAATCCTCAAGGAACACAAGAAAATATTCAAAATCAATTTGAAAACAATAAAAGAGACATTCAACAATTAATTGCAAGATTAACCGAGCATGCCAAAACCCACCCTTATAGGAGAGGGGTTGTTGAATCATTGAAGTCAATTGTAACTCATGTAGGAGAAATCAACAAGCAAATGAATTTTGGTCAAATAAGAGGCATGAGATAAGACAATTTTATGGTAGCAATTTGTCATATGCAGATGTCAAAAAACTAAAAATTAGCAAAGCTGACTTGTGTGCCCTATTTATTGACCTGAAAACCAATAAAACTTTGTCTCATGCATGCAAGAGGTTCCCCATCCATTGGTGCCACCATGAGTTAATTAAAAAAAAAAATTGGGAGCAGTGGTGGATGGTATTTGACCAAGGGTGATCCCACAAAGCTGGTTTACAATTTCTAAGAGGAACTGATTTTTGCTGAAATCACATATTTTTAGAAAATATAATGATTTAAGCCTTTAAAAGTTCCATTTTAAGGATTCCAATTGAAGAGGGTTTGATCAAACCACCTTAGATCAAACCCCCTTGGATAGAACCTTGCTAGTTTTAAACCATGCCTATAAATGAGTCTCCTTTACACCTATCAAAATGCTGATAAAAAATCACTTTTGATTTACCTTTTCAAGGATCAAATGAATTCATTTAAAATTTACTTGAAATTATTATGGTATTCCTTGAAATGAGCTATCCCATGAATATAATTTTAATATGTTTGGGTTTTATTATGTATGTGTTTTTTTAGTTTGATTAAATATAGGTTTTTCACCGAAAATCAAGCTCTTTGTTTTGCACATGTGGAAAAATAGAAAATTATCAAAATATATATATTTTTAAATATATTTGTGCTGGGTATTGATTTCCTTGATCCATTAAAAAAAAAAAAATTGAATTTTGATACATACATAAAAAGTTATGTTGTATACAGTCTACCTATGTCTGAATTGCAATTGGCTTGACTTCGAAACTCTATTAAGGAAAAAATATTCAATAAAAAACTATGAGACCAAATGAAAGTGCTAGATATCATAGTTAAAAATCTAAATTCTAAAAAAAAGAATTTTATCCCTCATACAGAAAAATTTATGTTGTACACAGTGAGCGTCACTTTTTAAAAATGTTGTTTTCTGAAAAAAACCAGTTTTTGTGGGAGATGGAAAAAGAAGTGCAATCTTAATCCAAAAATTTTGAAAAAAATATTTTTAGAGTCTACAACCAAAATGTGATGAGACTCTAGTTTACATCATCTTCAAATTCCTCATGGTTTAGCCGCTATAGGTGCCCGAATGTGAAGATTTAGTTAAAAATAATAATTTCAGTGTCCAGTTTGGCCAAAAATTGTAAACCACTATTGTGGGATTACCCCCAACCTCCATGCAATAACCATGAGGTTCCACAATACTTTTTGAGGAAACTCTATTGCGAATTTTTCCTCAATAAAATTCCAAACTATTTTGACATCTTAGACTTTTAGGGTAGAGGTGGGGGCTCCACGCATGATAGACCTGCTGCATGACATAATCCAAAGTTGGCACCGAGATCTTTGGGTAGACCCATGGTGGAGAATGTCATTGTTTCTTCTATTGTTAAGAATAGTGTAGAGGTGTACACGATGAAGTCGATTGGCTCACTCACCCAGACCATTTTATAGTGTGTGAGTCCTCTAGTAGAGTCTGGTGTGGAAGAGATGTGCAGGCCCCGAGTTCCACCCCACCATTGTGGCACTTGTGGTGTTTTTTGCACGTATGATTATCAGGGTGCTCATGATGTAGCTACACAACCTACATTAGTTGCACAGGTGATTGCTTTCATAGATGATATTCTAAATGATACATTTGACATTGACACTCAGGTAAAATTCAGCAATTTCATTTAATGTTGTTTATTAAATTATATTTTAAAATTTAAGAATAAATAAATTAGTAGAATTTTGATATGATGAAATTTCAAGGTCGAACTATCCATGAGACATGCTCCATTCCTACAAAACCTTATTCATTCTCGATGATGAGTTCACAAGGATGCAACTAGTATTAAAGATATTATTATTTCATTTGAACAATTGAATGTTATATTTGAATGTTTGTCTCATAACATGATACGGATTTCAAATAGTTTCCTAGTGCACCTTCTTCCCCCACACCTCATGATTCATATCCTCAAACAACGTACACTCAGGTAGCCTTTATTCATTAATGGTTTCGTAAATCTATGTTAGCTATTTTTAGTAATTTTGTGTATATACAAATCTAAAAAATTGATGAGAAACACAAAAATTGTATTCAAGTATTCCTTGATCGTATCACATTATGTTCTCCTAATTCACTTTTTGTTCCTTTATTCCTTCCTAATCCCTTACCATTAAGATTTAATAGTTCACCCTATTTTCCATGATCCCCTCCTAGCCCATCCCACTAATATCTTCTAGACCATGCTATGTGTCATTATGTCCTTCTACTCCTATCTTATTGTACCCACTATTATATCACCCTAGATGTTCCATGATCCCCTATGTTCCACCCCATATTCCTTTATATCCTCCTATGTTATACCATATTTATCCATGTTTCATGCTAGATAACTCTTCTCTATTATTGCTACGCACAGGTCAAGTTCACACTTCATGTACTATAGTCAAACCCTAGACACCTCCTAATTCCCCCTATGTTGCATTATTCCCTAATAATCGTATCCCATTAACCTCAAATTTTCCACCCTATATTTTGTCATCCCATCCCATCAATCTATACTAGTCCATCCTATGTTCCATTAATCCCTTTGGTGTAGGGGCACCACTATTTTCTATCTTTCTTCATTAAGTGTCTGATAGTGGTGTAGGAGCACCCATGGGTCTAAGGGACCTAGAATCATTTTTTATTTTGATTTCTTTGTTTAATGTTGGAAGAAGGTCTCATGGACCATTTCATTGCTTTGTAATGGGTGATCCCACAAAGCTGGTTTATAATTTCTAGGAGATTCTAATTTTTGGTGAACTCACATATTTTTAGAAAATATAATGATTTAATTCTTCAAAAGTTCCATTTTAAGGATTTCAATTGAAGAGGGTTTGAATAAACCACCTTAGATCAAACCCCCTTGGATATAACCTTGCGAGTTTTAAACCATACCTACAACGGAGTCTCCATTACACCTATCAAAATGCCGATAAAAAATCACTTTTGATTTACCTTTTCGGGGATCAAATGAATTATTTTTTAATTTACTTCAAATTATCATGGCAGTCCTCAAAATGAGCTATCCAAAGAATATAATTTTAGTATTTTTTGGTTTTATTATGTGTGTGTTTTTTTTGTTTTATTATGCATAGGTTTTTCACCAAAAATCAAGCTCTTCGTTATGCACATGTGGAAAAATAGCATATTACCAAAATAAATTTTTAAAAAATATGTTCAGGCTGGGTATTGATGTCCTTGATCCATCAATTTTTTTTTTGAATTTCGATACATACAAAAAAAGTTATGTTGTATACAATCCACCTATGTTTCAATTGTAATTGGTTTGACTTCAAAACTTGATTAAGGAAAAAATATTTAATAAAATACTATGAAACCAAATTAAATTGCTAGAAATTGTAGTTAAAAATCTAAATTCAAAAAAAATTAGAATTTTATCCTTCATAAAAAAAAAAAATATGTTGTATACGGTGAGTGTCACTCCTTAAAAATGTTTTTCTTTTTAAAGATAGTTTTTGAAGGAGATGGAAAAAGAAGTACAATTTGATTCCATTTTTTTTGAAAAAAATATTTTTAGAATCTATAGACAAAACATTACAAATCTCTACTTTGCATCATCTTAAAATTCCTCACAGTTTAGCCGCTATAGGAGCCCGAAAGTCAAGATTTAGTTAAAAACAATTAGTTGAGTGTCCAGTTTGCCCAAAAATTGTAAACCAGTATTATGGGATCACCCTAATAGGTTTACTAGGGATTTGGTGGAGTTTTGATGTTGATGACCAACTTTTTGTACAAACAAGGTCTCCATCCTCCTTTGTAAGTCTAGTGCTTTTCGGAAAATTAAGCGAAAAGGATGCCTTGATGTAGCTAGACACCTGAGGGGAATCATCTTGCTCATTTTGAGGATTTTTGGATGCCTTTCACACAATTTGGAGGTATCTTTGTAGGTGGGTTGGTGCAAGTTGGCTAAATTGCCTTAATTAGGCATTAAAGAGTCAAAAATGAAGTCTTTTTTTGTTTCCAATGGCCAACTGATTCAAATTTCAGTTGGAGTAAATTGGAGGAGGTTGGAAGGATTCATATAAGCCTCTCGTGGTTGAGGCAAGGCTGTTCTTGAAGTTTGGAAGAAATTTTCAATAAAGAGTTTGCTGATTTTTATGTTTTCTTGAAGAAATTGTTGATCTCATACTTGGTACAGTCTGTACATGTTGTTTCATGCTCCACTCTTATAATGGTTGGATAGGTGATTGAATAATATACATATTTTTTTTGGAGTGGTGAGATTCCATTTAGTATTGAGGGAGATATCTTAATTTTACTCCCGGGTGGTCTGAAAACCCTCAAAATAAGGGTTTTGAGTGAATTATGGGTGTTTCTTCCATTCCCACATTGTAGAGTTGCTAAATCCTGGTGGGATGGAAGGTATATGCATTTAATATTTTTTCCTCAATGTCTTGTAGAAAGGAAGGCTCATTGGAGGAAGTGTTGTGAGATTCTTCACTTGACATCTCTATGTGGCAAGCCTAATTAACAAGCAAAAAAGTGAGTTTTTAATTGGTTTCTAGAAAATCTATTTGGGGGGCACTTAGGAATGATGGTAACAAGTGTGGAAAACCTTTAGGAGTTTCTTTTTGGGCTTTGGGGTGAAGGGGAGAGAGAATATAGTCAAGACCTAGGTGTAGGTCTATGATTTAGGCCTCTTGGAGCAACGGTAGAAAAGGTCATTGTGAGTTATGCCTTGATATTAAAGAGGAAAGGTTTTGGAAATTTGTAGGGGTCCATGTTGTGTGTCTAAATCCATGGGTTTGATTTCTTGATAGTCCTCCATGTGATTTTTATTTTGACTGAACTACCAGGTAAGGGCTACAAGCCTTAAGAGGGAGTGAGGTCTAAATCACCATAGTGATAGTTGTTTGTTGAAACCTAAGTGCTAGACGATTGTTGAACCTTGTTTTGTCCTAATGTGACATGATCCAAATTCTTTCAAGCTTTGTGGGTGGTCTGAGTTGTGAAACCTAGGTGTGTCGGGGTTGATAACTTAAAGAATAATGGAGTTTATGACTCCTTGTAAGAGTATTTGAGAGAAGCATTGAACTAGATTGTCTTTGCCATCATAGTTATGTGTTTACCTTCCCTGCAACTCTACATCAGATAGGAAATGGTTTTTAGGATGTTTTATTTGAGTCCTTGATTCTTAATAAGGTCCAATGTGACCATTCTATTGTAATTGATCAACTTTGAGGGGATTTTGTATTCATCTTGTAAGGTTTGCAAATCATGTGGAAGGAATTACATCAAAGTTGACAAGGGGTGTCAAGGTAGATAGGATGATGTTTTCTTGAGTAATTCATGATTTCCTAGTTGAATAAGGTCTCATTAGACTATTTCTAATAGTTTAGGTGTTTAAGAGGGTCTAGGAAAATATAAAGAGTCAAAACTTGAAAGTGCCAAATTTGTGAATTACATAAATGCAACAGTCATGAGAGGTTTAAAAATTATTTTTAAGGTAGTTGGGAATTGGTTTGATGAGGATAAGCTTTTAAAAAGGCATGACAACTCATTTTGTAACATTGGCTTGAAGTTTGAAGCATTGGCAATAAGAATATCTCTATTTTTTTTATCAAGTTTCTGAGTTTTCTTGTCATTTGCAAGCCTGTATGAGCCCGTATAGATTGATTGTGCCATGTAAAAAAATTTAATTTGTGGTGGAAAGTGTTAAAAATATTTTGGAACAAGTTTGAGTGAGATCCATTGTGATTTGTGGTAAATATCCTTATTTTCCTATGACAGGCCGAAGACACATTGCTTGAGGATTTTGTAACCAAAATTATGATTTAAGGTCCCTTACACTAACTATACCTACTATAACTGGTGTAATTGTCCCTAGGGAGTCTAAGTAGGTTGTAGGTTGCATGATTATAGTTGTGGAGAACGAACTAAGGAGATAAACCTACTGTCTTTATGAATTTTGTGAAGAAAAACATATGAAGATGGAGCCTTGGGTCTAAGGTTTGTTGAAATCAATGAGAGTGGATTTTTTTCACACTTTTGAGAATATTGGAGTCAAAATATATATGTCTAAGTTGGTGGCATGGTCTAGGAGGTTGTACAAGTAGGAATTTGAATAAACACTCTTGACTTGGCATGAAATTGAGGGTTTCAGAATTTTCTATGTTAGAGGTGTCAACCCTAGGTGTTGATTGTGGTTTTAGAGGTTGAGGGCATAGTAAATTCTTCCCCAAAGTTTCAAGGGTCAGTGTTAATTTTAAAGGTATGTTGCTTTGTAAATATGGCCCAATTCATGGCCTAAGACAATGTTGAGGGTCTAATTTCAAGGGATTGGTCTAAAAGACTTGTATCTAGTTAAGAGATATGTTGTATAACTTTGAAATGGGTATCTGAATCCACCTTTTTATTTTCAAGTGTTTTGGAAAGCATGGGAGTTAAAGGCCAAAAATTGAGCTTGCACTACTGCTAGATTACATGGGTGAAATTTAGAAGTTAGACTCCCGATTGTTGTCAAGCTTTGAGGATTGTTTGGATAACTCTAATAGGCCATTTTAATCTTGTTAGATTCCTATTGAATGAAATTTGTCACTTTGAATGAGTTTGAGCCCCCACTCTGCATCACCCTTCTATTCCCATCCCATTACCCTCTCTTATTTCACCTTATGTTCCATTATCCCCTCTTGGTCTTTATATCAACATGATACCTGAGATAATGTTTCATTTGCAAATGTTGACAAGAGACAGCCCTGGTGATGTTGTTGGAATGATGGACCATGGATTTGGTGCAGCAATAGCTAGTTTTTATCCATTGAGAGAGGTATGGAATAGATTAGTCGATTTGACATTATATTTTCTCTTTTATGGTCTATTATAGAAAATTTTCATGATACTTTTATGTAGTTTAATTTCTATCTTCTTGGTTCCTACAGGTGGTTGTCACTCCAAATCGTGGACATGGTGATGTTGTAAATGTGCATGATGACTATATGTATGTGGTAAGTGATTATATATTCTGTTATATGCCATTCCACAATTCAATTTCTATGTTTTAACATCTTTAATTTTTATTGTATCAGTTGAAGTTCTAGAGTGAAGAGAGGAGGAGTAGCAAGCGTGTTTGAAAGAAAAGAGAGGCAATAGTCACTCCATCCAGCCGAATTTTGAAGGCAGCACGGGATTTATTTCATTCCCCTAGAAGGAAATGACTATGTATTAGTGTTGTTTGTTGTATGCCTATGTGGAATTTTGGAACATATTTTTGTACTATCGATATATACGTGACATTTTATGTCCATATGGCTCCTTTTTACTAAGCTTGTATGGTTTTTTTGGATATATTGTATATACTTTTATCAATGTATATACTTTTATTAAAGAAACTCTTATTTTTCTACTGCCATTCTTGAATGATGTTATCATGCGTATCGTGTAAGTTGTATGCTTGAATGTTGTAGGCATGGATTTTGTTTACATCTAATGCTTAATTAATTACTGTTAAATGCTCAATAAGCTTCATCTAAAGCGTATTGTGTAAATAAGCTCCATTTGTGGTGGTTTGTATCCTTTGGAATGCTTCAATTACTTGTGCCTCACTTATTCACATGTATGCTTCACTTATTCACATGTATAATTCACCTATATTGTGTGTATTCATTTGTATGCTTCATGCTTCCAATGCATAGCAGCAAAAATATTTTAGGGAAAAAATTGACAAACCAAAAGTATAATAACATGTGAAAAAACCAAGAAAAATTGTACAACAAGAGATTAAAAAAAAAAAATTAAATTGAAAGGTATTTCCATAGAATATAGAGATATAGAGAGCAAATAAAATAAATATTTTAACTAATGAATTGTTAAAAATGAATTTTAGTAGTTTATATTCATATCGTTGATTACATTGCATTGCACATCTTTCAAAGTCAAAGAATTACTTCACTTTGCATAACTAATAAGTAGATGTTGATAGATGACAAAATTTTAATTACAATATAGTTTTTACAAAGTCAACCTAAGCAGTTTTTCAATTTCTTCACATTGCATAACTAATAACTAGGAGTAGCTTCCAATTGCATTTTCTTATCATGGCATTCTATGAGACCAAATTTCTTTGAGTTATTTTTTCAAATAGTTCCCTGCCTTGTCTATGTTACCACATTTTTCATACAAGTCTACTAAAGCATCTTGTCAAATAGTTCACTACCTTGTTGCTATGGCTTAAAGCCTAAAACAAGTGATTTCGAACAAGCTATGGATGCTTCAAAAATATATATCAAAAGCATAATAGTAAGCAATAACATAGACAAGGCAGTGAACTGTTTGAAAAAATGCATCAAATAAATGTGGTGATGGAATGCTATGACAAGCCATAGACAAGGTAGTGAACTAGTTCAAAAGATGCCTCAAATAAATGCGGTCTCATGGTGATAGAATGCCATGGAATTCCATCAGCATGAGACCTCATTCTTTTGAGGCATTTTTTCAAAGAGTTCACTACCTTTTCTATGCTACCACATTTTTCATACATGTTTATCAAAGCATTATATCAAACAGTTAATTTCCTTGCTGCTATGGATAAAACCCTAAAACACTGATGCAATAGGGGAGGTCCTGCAATGTCACTAAACACAATTCCAATCATTAATCGAAATCCTCAAGTCACAAATCCTCACAACTATGGATTTTCATGACATTCCATCACCATGAGACCATGTTCTTTTGAGGATTTTTTTCAAACAATTCACTACCTTGTCTATGATACCACATTTTTCGTACATGTTTACCATAGCATTTTATCAAATAGTTCACTGCCTTGTTGCTATGGCTAAAAGCCTAAAATGGGTGGGTTGATTGAAAATCATATTCTCACAACTCATAAAACCTTTCCAATGCATCAAACATTCTTAAAAGAAACTACAAATTCTTAAAATTCCCTCACAAACTGCTACCCCAAAGGATTTCAACCATTTCCACTCTTAAACCACTGAATTTCACCAAAACTCATCAAATTGTCAACTAGGGCATCACACCAAACCATTCAACTTGCCTCACCTACTCTAGAAACTAATAACATATGTTCCCTACTCCTATTTATGCCATTCCACTAAGTTACAATAGAATACAATGGGTGAAATGGCTATAAAGTCATTTTTACACACTCAACTACTTGCATTTGGCAACTTTTTCTCCAAGCGAGAAATTGCCACAACGGTAAAAGGCCTCCAAGATAGAAAAAATTGAGAGAGGTTATTATAGAGGGGCCCAAAATGATCCCATAGGATTAGATGAGAAGTTTCTAAGCATCACGGTGTTTGAATACAAACGTGTTGAAGTTCGCATCCATTTTGCACTTTGGACCCTTAAGGGATCAATCTGATTGAACGTAGCTCAGAGCGATTTCGCATGTTTGGGTGCAAAATATGACCATGCCTACCATAAAATTAGCCAGCTAGATGCATTGGAACAATTCATTTGGTCACACGAGCTACAGAATGAAAGTTGTGCCACTTTGCAACTTTCAACTACTTGCATTTGACAACTTTTTCCCCAAGTGAAAATTTTCCACCACAAGAAAATGCCTCTGAGATAGTTAAAACAAAGAGAGTTTATTGTAGAGGGGCCCATAGTGATCTCATAGGATTAGATGATAATTTTCTAAGAATCACGGTGTTTGAGTAATAGCATGCTAAAACTCACAATCATTTTGCACTTTGGACCCTTAAGGGATCGATCTGGTTGAATGTAGCTCAGAGAAATTTTGTGTGTTTGGGTGTGAAAGAGGACCATTCTTAGCGTAAACATACCTATTCGAATGCATTGGAACAGTTCATTTAGTCACACGAGCTACAGAATGAAAGTTGCACCACTTTGCAACTTTCAACTACTTGCATTTGACATTTTTTTCCCCAAGTGAAAATTCACACCATGAGAAAAGGCCTCTGAGCTAGTGAAAACTGAGAGAGGTTATTGTAGAGGGGCCCAACATGATCTCGTAGGATCAAATGAGAATTTTCTAACATTACGGTGTCTAATTAATAGCATGTTGAAGTTTGCAACCATTTGGCACTTTAGACCCTTAAGAGATGGATCCGATTGAATGTAGACCAGAGTGATTTTGCATGTTTGGGTGTGAAAGAGGACCATGCCTAGTGTAAACATACCTATTCAGATGAGATGCCGAATGAAAGTTGCAACACTTTGCAACTTTCAACTACTTGCATTTGACAACTTTTTCTCCAAGTGAAAATTTTCCACCACAAGAAAATGCCTTCAAGATAGAAAAAATCGAGAGAGGTTATTGTAGAGGTGTCCAACATGATCCCATAGGATTAGAAGAGAATTTTCTAAGTGTCACGGTGTTTGAATACTAGCATGCTAAAGTTCACAACCATTTTGCACTTTGGACCCTTAAGGGATCGATCTGGATGAACGTAGCTCAGAGCGATTTTGCATGTTTGGGTGTGAAAGAGGACCATGCATAGTGTAAACATACCCACCCGGACATGTTGGAACAATGTTTTTGGTCACACGAGCTGCAGAACAAAAGCTGCACCACTTTGCAACTTTCAACTACTTGCATTTGACAACTTTTTCCCCAAGTGAAAATTTGCCACCACAAGAAACTGCCTCTGAGATAGAAAAATATGAGAGAGGTTATTATAGAGTAGCCTAACATGATTCCATAGGATTAGATGATAATTTTCTAAGTGTCACGATGTCTGAATACTAGCATGCTGAAGTTCACAGCCATTTTGCACTTTGGACCCTTAAGGGATCGATCTGGTTGAACGTAGCTCGAAGCGATTTCGCATGTTTGGGTGTGAAAGAGAACCATGCCTAGCATAAAAATACCTATTCAGATGTGTTGAAACAACTCGTTTGGTCACACGAGCTGCAGAATGAAAGTTGCACCACTTTGCAACTTTCAACTACTTGCATTTGACAACGTTTTCCCCAAGTGAAAATTTGCCACCACAGAAAAATGCCTCTAAAATAGAAAAAATTGAGAGAGGTTATTTTAGAGGGGCCCAACATGATCTTATAGGATTAGAAAATAAGTTTTTAAGTGTCACGGTGTCTGAATACTAGCATGCTGAAGTTCACAACCATTTTGCACTTTGGACCCTTAAGGGATCGATCTGGTTGAACATAGCTTAGAGCGATTTTGTGTGTTTGGGTGAAAGAGAGGACCATTCCTAGCATAAAAGTATCCATCCAGATGCATTGGAACAATTTTTTTGGTCACACGAGCTGCAAAATGAAAGTTGCACCACTTTGCAACTTTCAACTACTTGCATTTGACAACTTTTTCCCCAAGTGAAAATTCGCCACCACAAGAAAATGCCTCCAAGATAGTGAAAACTGAGAGAGGTTATTGTAGAGAGGCCCAACATTATCTCATAGGATTAGATGAGAATTTTCTAATAATTATGGTGTCCGAATACTAGCATGCTAAAGTTCACAGCCATTTTGCACTTTCGACCCTTAAGGGATCGATCTGGTTGAATGTACCTCAGAGTGATTTCGCATGTTTGGGTGCAAAAGAGGACCATGCCCAGTGTAAATGTACCCACCTAAATGCATTGGAACAATCTGTTTGGTCACATGAGTTGTAGAACGAAAGTTGCACCACTTTGCAACTTTCAACTACTTGCATTTGACAACTTTTCCCCAAGTGAAAATTTGCCACCATAGGAAAATGCCTCTGAGAGAGGTTATTTTAGAGGGACCAAACATGATCTCATAGGTTTAGACATATATTTTTTAATCACCATGGTTTACGAGTAATACCCTATCAAAGATTGCTACCTTCTTGCACTTTGAACCGTTAAGGGATCGAGTCGGTTGAACGTATCTCTAAGCAAGTGTGCTCTCTTTTCAATGGAATTAGGTGGGAAAAATAATTAACTCCATTTTAGTTTTAGTTTGGTTGGATTTCAAGTGATTTTGTGCATTTTAGAAGCCAATTATTGAGGGTCGATCTGTATACCCTGTTTTAAGGGTTTTGAGTGCATTAAAATGTCATATTAAGCCTTCCACCCACTGTATTCTTTTTTAACTCAATGGAAAGGCTTAGTTAGGGTTATTAAACATGTGTGAAAAATTTTGTGTCCAAGGGAGGCGAATAGAGGTTTTTTAGGTGATGTGGTAGATGTCAAATGGTGCATTTTTTAGTGGAAAATGGTGCTTTAGTGCTAGGGTTTGAAAAAGTCTTTGGGGGCAGCAATATCTATTGAACTTCTAAGCTTGTGCAGACCTTTTTGAGGGAATTTCAGTCTTTTTTTGGTTGTGGGAAGGTTTGGAGTATGCTTTTTCAATAAACCCTTGCCTACACCTCACCCTCAATATTTGATTATCTGATGGTGAATAGTTTGGTCAATAGGTTGTTGTGGGTATTTTGAGCATGATTTTCCTTGAATAAGGTCAATTAAGACCATTAGGTATATTTTAGGATGAGTTTTGGTTCTACTGATCAAAAATGTGAAAATTTCAATCTTGCACTACAAATTGTCTTTATAGCCTTTGAAGCAAATTTGTTTATTTGTATATGAGTGTATAAGAATGGAGTTTTTTTTATGTAATAAGGCTATTTCCAAGCCATTTGAGTGGGTTTATAGGTCATTAGTTATATTCATTAGGTTGGAGGAGTCTAAAGTTGAAAATTTGTAAGTTGCTTAAATAAACAAATTTGAAATGCAACGGTTACTTGTTTTAAAAGTTGGTATTTAGTTAGTTGAGTAGCCTATTAGGCCTACCTTGTAGCATTACCTTTAGGATTTTTGTGACTTTACCTTTGGTTGTCAAGAAGGGAGGCTTTGAGACTTTGTAGGGGCATCCATTTGTTGTCCAAATTCAGTGGTTTGGGCCTAGTACGGGCTTGTATGTGTTTTTGTCTTGACTGTCCTATCAAGAAGTGCTACAAAGGTTAAGGGTAAAAGATGCCTAAAGGCTAGAGCGATGAGAAAATGGAATTCCATAGGTTCAAGTTACGGCATTATGTCTTGGAGTGGGTAGGAGAAACATGTTATAGGGTAACAAATTTGGTCTAAACCTTTGTCTCGATCTAATTGGCCAATTTCCCATGTCAAGTGGCAAGGTTACCCTATTGTGAGTTTGGTGAATTGATGTCCAAGTGGGAATATTTGAGAGAAGTTGTTTCATCTCTCCTATTTGGTTGATCCACTCTGCATCATGGTTCTTGTTTGGAACAACCTCATTAGGTCCCCTTGTGGCATTGCATATTAGTCCATAGTAGTTGTTTTGTTGAACGCCATACCCTGAGGTCTTGGGGGTTTGAAGAAGCCTGCATAAGGGGTCTGAAACCTGTGTCAATTGTCTAGTTATTGTTGAGTTTGATGCTATTTTACAAGTTTAATTTAATTTAAAGTTGATGTCTTTCTTGGCATATTTGAGAGAAGTTGTTTCAATTTGTGTCTTGGGTTACCACCACCTTTGCATCAATAGGGGCAATAAAATATGCCTTTCTATAATTATATTAGACATTATTTCATTCTTACTTATAAATCCACATATTTTTCCTTGAAGAAAACTTTAAATGTAAACCATGGATCATTACAACTAATTTTAAATTTAATATACACATCTAATTGAGGCATATATTAAGGAATATACACATTTGCATGTAATCATTTCTCATAATTTTTGTATATAAAAAAATACACTAAGTCAATGACAAATATTACAATAGTGATGGAAGAACATCTTGAAAATCTTCCCATTTGTCAATACTTGTATCAATACATGTAGGGAAATAATCCTCCCGTTTGTAGCAAAGATCATGAAATATATTGTAATTGAGAAGAAACAAAAGGAGCTGCTACCCAGTTTCATTTCTCCATTCCACCTTAGCTGAGCCAGTTATTTGCATTCCAAAATGGTTCAAAACATGTACATCTCCTGCTCCCTACAAAACAAAAATTAATGGACACTCATTAACATTGATGAAAGCTATTAAGTTTTCCAAATTCATTGAAAATGGAATGAAATAGAGTGAATTCCACTAGCCATGTTGGAAATGGACTACTATAAGAAATGTAAATAGAATTCATAAGTAAATTTATGTTAAGTAATTGTCATGTTTTTCATTTTTCTTTGTTCTTCAAACTCATAAAAAATTGAATTTTTTTATGCAAATCCCATCTAATTCAATGTTGCATTCTATCTCCAATTGTTATGATTAATAAAATCATTAAAGAAATTTAGTTTATATTGTCAAAAACAAACAAATATACTAAATATAAACATTTCAATATTACCAAAATGAATATATTACCTTAGATAATGTAAAATGATGTAGAAACTTCAAAATGTCTTTTTCTATTATGTCTACCATGCAGATTGGTGGTAAAAAGGTGATGGATCAAGCACAAATTGGTACAATATGAAGTCAACTGCATAAAAAAGGTGTTTTTGACTCGGATAAAGTGTTGAACCAAACAAATACAAGAGAATGTGGGCCTAAATCACAAGGTCAACCCCTATTTTACAGTTTCAAGGTAGAACACATTTGGCGCTCGCCAAATATGTTGTTTTGAAAATGAGAGACCTGAGAGAGAGGGAGAGAGACAAAGTGGGAGGGAGATAGAGGGAGTGAGAGAGAGGAGTGGGAGAGAGAGAGGGGGGGGGGTAGGAGGGAGAGACTTGAGAGAGAGAGGGGGTGGGAGGGAGAAACCTAAAAAAGAGAGAGAAGGAGAGAGGGTGGGAGGGAGACACTTGAGAGAGAAGGAGAGGGAGTCAAAGTGGGAGAGAGGGGGTAAGTGAGATAAGTGAGTCTTGACAGAGAGAGATTGTGAGAGAGGGAATTGGAGTGACATAGACTAGTCTAGGTAGCGTGGGACACTGAGAGACCTGATAGAGAGAGACTTTAGGGGGAAAGAATTTATTCACTTATGGTGGGGGGGAAGACCTAAGAGAGGGAGTGGGAGAGAGAGGGAGTGGGAACCTTAAACCATAAACCCTATACCATTAACCCTTAACCATTAAAACCTAATCCCTCAACCCCCATACACTCTTAATCCATCAACCCTCAACCCTTAAACCCTAATCCCTCAACCGCTCTACAATCTTAATCCCTCAAACCTTAACCCTCAACCCTCAACCTGCAACCCTTAAACCCTAATCTTTCAACCCCTATACCCTCTTAATGCCTCAACCCATCTACCCTCTACACTTAAACCATAATCCCTCAACCCCTCTACTCTCTACACTTAAACACTAATTCCTAAACCCTTATAACCTCTTAATCCCTCAACCCTCAACCCCCATACAATCTTAATCACTCAACCCTTAAACCCTAATACCTCAACCCCTATACCCTCTTAATCACTCAACCCCTCTATTCTCTACCCTTAAACCCTAATCCCTCAACCCCTATACCCTCTTAATCCCTCAACCCTCAACCCTTAACCCTTAAACACTAATCCCTCAACCCCAGTACAATCTTAATCCCTCAACCATTAACCCTCAACCCTTAAACCCTAATTCCTCAACCCCTATACCCTCTTAATCACTCAACCCATCTACTCTCTACCCTTAAACATTAATCCCTCAACCCCTATACCCTCTTAATCCCTCAACTCTCAACCCTTAACCCTTAAACCCTAATCCCTCAAACCCCATAGAATCTTAATCGCTCAACCCTTAACCCTCAACCCTTAAACCCTAATACCTCAACCCCTATATCATTTTAATCCCTCAACCCCTCTACCCTCTACCCTTAAACCATAATCCCTCAATTCCTATAACCTCTTAATCGCTCAACCCCTATACTCTCTACCCTTAAACCCTAATCCCTCAACCCTTATACCCTCCTAATCCCTCAACCCTCAACCCTTAAACCCTAATCCCTCAACCCCATACAATCTTAATCCCTCAACCCTTAACCCTCAAACCTTAAACACTAATTCCTCAACCCCTATACCCTCGTAAACACTCAAGCCCTCTACTCTCTACACTTAAACCCTCATTCTTCAACCCCTATACCCTCTTAATTGAACAACCCTCAACCCTTAACCCTTAAATGCTAATCCCTCAAACCCCATATAGTCTTAATCCCTCAAACCTTAACCCTCAACCCTTAAACCCTAATCCCTCAACCCCTATACCCTCTTAATGCCTCAACCCCTCTATCGTCAAACCCTAATCCCTCAAACCCTATACCCTCTTAATCACTTAGCCCCTCTACTCTCTATCCTTAAACCGTAATCCCCCAACCCCTATACCCTTTTAATCCCTCAACCCTCAACCATTAACCCTTAAACCCTAATCCCTCAACCCCCATACCATCTTAATCCCTCAGCCCTCAATCCTCAACCCTCAACCCTCAACCCTCAACCCTCAACCCTCAACCCTCAATCCTTAAACCCTAATCCCTCAACCCCTATACCCTCTTAATCCCTCAACCCTCAACCCTTAAAACCTAATCCCTCAAACCCTCAAGCCTCGACCCTTAAACCCTAATCCCTCAACCCTTATACCCTCTTAATCACCCAACCCTTCACCCTAAACCTTAAACCCCTAATCCCTCAACCCCTATACCCTCTTAATCCCTCAACCACCAACCCTTAACCCTTAAACCCTAATCCCTAATCCATCAACCCCCATACACTCTTAATCCCTTATCCCTCAACCCTTAACCCTTAAACTCTAATCCTTCAACCCCTATACCCTCTTAATCCCTCAACCCTCAACCCTTAACCCTTAAACCCTAATCCCTCAACCCCCATACCCTTTTAATCCCTCAACCCTCAACCCTTAAAACCTAATACCTAAACCCCTATACCCTCTTAATCACTCAACCCCTCTACTCTCTACCCTTCAACCCTAATCCCTCAACCCCTATACCCTCTTAATCCATCAAACCTCAACCCTTAACCCTTGAACCCTAATCCCTCAACCCCCATACAATCTTAATCCCTATACCCTTAACCCTCAACCCTTAAAACCTAATACCTCAAACCCTATACCCTCTTAACCACTCAACCCCTCTACTATCTACTCTTAAACCCTAATCCCTCAAACCTCAACCCTCAACCCTCAACCCTTTACCCTTAAACCCTAATCCCTCAAATATCATACAATCTTAATCCTTCAACCCTTAACCCTCAACCCTTAAACCCTAATCCCTTAACCCCTATACCCTCTTAATGCCCCAACCCCTTTACCCTCTACCCTTAAACCATAATCCCTCAAACCCTATACCCTCTTAATCACTCAACCCCTCTACTCTCTAATCTTAAAACCTAATCCCTCAACCCCTATACCTTTTTAATCCCTCAACCCTCAACCCTTAACCCTTAAACCCTAATCCCTTAAACCTCATACCCTCTTAATCCCTCAACCCTCAACCCTCAATCCTTGTTGAGAAATTATGTCTCAACTTCTAGCTTGATGTCCTCGTTTTCTTGCCTTGGTGATATTTTGTGTTGTTTGCAAGTTCTGCCAGAGGCAGAACTGGGATGGAACTTGGAATTGATCCTTTTGCATTGTTCTGGGTTTTTGTTTTCCTTTCCGTCTCCGGTTCCGCTCCCTACCATTTGGATTTTTCGCTTCACTTCGTAGGTTTTGGCGGAGGCGGAACCGAATTTGGAATTTGGTAATGCCTGTTTGCCATGTTCCCATTTCTATTTTCGTTCCGACTACGGATCCGCTTCTTGCTTTTGCGATCTGGTCCTTTTGACTATTTGGTTCTTCCTAGGGATGTTTTCCCCCTCTTCATTTCGGTCATGGTTCGTTGTTTCTTCCAGTTGGCGGAGGCGGAACTGGAACCGTATGGGTTCCTGAACTTGGACTTTTGGTGAAGTTCTGTTTCTGTTCTAGTTCCAACTCCGACGTCAACTCCGATCTTTTGTGTCCATGTCTTGGTTTGACTTCGGGTTGACTTTCTCCAGTCAAAACTGTCTCTGGCTTGTTTCTCCTTGCCGTGGGGTGGAGGTGGAACCAAAATGGTTCCTGGACCTGTATTTTCGGTGGAGTTTTGTTTTGTCTCCTGTTCTGGCTCCAGCTCTGACAATGTTAGAAAGACTTGGCAGTCTTGGATGTGCTTAGTGTCTGTTTGACCATTTTGGTCATCATGTCAGTTGCGATAGGCAATGGGTTTTCGACATGTGGCACCTATCTGAATGGTGATTGGATGGAAACCAAAATAGTTATTGTGGTAGTTACTTTGTCAATCGAGGGTCGCGAACTCAACTGCTTTAGTGATGGCATTGAATGCATAGGCGGCTCGTTGCAGGGAAATCTGTCAGGTCTAATCAGTTGCGTGATTTAAGGATTGACTTCATTGTTGTGTAGGACTGATTAAATTGCCTACATATGTTGGTGAGATAGGCTTTATCTCATAATTTGCAGAATAGGGTTGAAGAGCAGAAGAAGAAAAATAATGCGAGTTCTTGAAGAGAGGTGGTTTGAACTGTAGGTTGTGAAAACTTTGTAACAATGAATCCAAATCTCTCTGGGTGATTGTAAGCTATACAAAGAAGACTATAAATTGTATGTATTTGTTTTCAATACTGTAATACAATAGTCTTGACTTTGTGTGGTGGGTTTTTGACCTGGAATGGTTTTCCCACATAAATTTTTGTGTCAATTTGTGAATGCTTTGTTCGACTGTTATCCATTTTTAATGGTTGTATTTCATATCAAGTAGTTTTAGAAGCTATTAGAATTAGTTTATGCTTCTCTCCCATGTTGTATTGGCATTAAGGGAATGTATTCCGCACTGTTGGGTCAGTAGATCCGCATGTTTTTTCCCTTCAAAGTGGTATCAGAGCTTGGCCAGTTGTGTTATCCTTGCTAGGGCGAATTAGTTTTTTGAACTAATACTATTTCAATGGGAGTCTTGCATTGTTAAAACCTATTTATATTTTGAGATGGTGAGTACATCTGGTAGAATAGATATTGAGAAGTTTAATGGAAGCAACTTTGAGTTATGGAAACTCAAGATAGAAGACTTGCTTGTGGATAGAGACCTTTGGATTGCAGTGTCTAGAACTAAGCCACAAAGTACGACCCAAGAAGCTTGGGATCTTGTTGATAGAAAAGAAAAAGGATTAATAAGACTGAGTCTAGCCGATTCTGTACTCCTGAATGTTCACGAGGAGACATCTACATCTTCATTGTGGAAGAAGCTTGGTGATATTTATCAGGGAAAGTCTCTGGTGAACAAATTATTCCTGAGGAAGAAGTTGTACTCCTTGAAGATGGATGAAGGTACATCTGTTGCAAACCATCTAAACTCATTTAATATGAGTTTTACTCAACTGGAATCTTTAGGTGTAAAGATTGAGGAGGAGGATCATTGCATGCTCCTATTGTGTTCATTACCTGACAGTTGGGATCATCTTGTGATGGCCATTGGAAGCACTACTGTTGCTTTCAAGATGGAAGATGTTGTTGCCTTAGTTCTATCTAAAGAGATGCGGAGGAAATCTTCTGAGATGGCCAAAGAGGCTCTTGATGTTCAAGGTAGATTAAAGGAGAAAGGCAAGAAGAAAGACAAGAAGTCAAAATCCAAGTCTAAAGGGAGATCAAAGTCTCCTGGTAAAAATTCTAAGGTGAAATGTTAGAACTGTGGACAACCTGGTCATATCAGGAAGGACTGCAAGGAGAAGAACAAGAAGAATGTCTCTGACAATGAATCTTCTCAAAGTGATGCAGATGCCTTCATTGCAGCAGCCTTGACAACTCAGGCATCAAATGATGTTTGGCTAGTTGATTCAGGTGCCTCTTTTCACATGACATCCAATAGAGATTGGTTCTCAAAGTATGAGAAGTATGATGGTGGAAAATTGTACTTGGCAAGTGATTCAACATTGGAGATTGTTGGCAAAAGAAGAGTCAAAATTCAGTTTCCTGACAGGAGAGTCAAAGGAATTGGTGGTGTTCTTCACATCCCAGGTTTGGCTCAAAATCTTCTTTCTATTAGTAAGTTAAATGATGCTAGTGTAGAAGTTTCTTTCTCTAGTAAGGCATGTAAAATGGCTAGAGGTGCAATGGTGTTAGCTAAGGGTGTTCGTACTAGCACTCTATACAAGCTAGATGCACGTCATGTTCTTTGTAACAGTGTCTTTGTAGAGTCATATAATTATGCACCTATAGGGAAAGATGAAGACTCTTCTCTATCTGCAAATGCTTTGGAGGTAAAACTCCTAGCAGAGAAGACCATGTTATGGCATCATAGACTTGGTCACATTGGTGAGAAAGGTTTAAAAATCTTGAAGAATAAAAACCTTGTAGAAGGGCTTGATGACTGTAACCTTGAGTTCGATTTCTGTGAACATTGTATCTATGGAAAGCAACACCATGTTTCTTTCTCCTCTAGTCCTCACAAATATTCTGGTATACTAGATTATGTTCATTCTGATTTGTTTGGTCCAGTTAATGTTCCTTCATTATCAAAGTCTAGATACTATGTTTCCTTTATTGATGACTGTTCGAGAAGGGCATTTGTATACTTTCTTAAAAGTAAATCAGAAGTGTTCAGTCGGTTTAAAGAGTTCAAATCTTTAGTAGAAAATCAGACTAGAAAAATAAAGTGTTTAAGGACAGACAATGGAGGTGAGCTTTTTCTGCAGACTTTGAAAGGTATTGCACTGATCATGGAATTACAAGATATAAGACAACCCCCTACACTCCACAACAAAATGGAGTTGCTGAAAGGTTGAACAGGACGTTGATGGAAAAGGCAAGGAGTATGCTAAGTGGTGCTGGTCTGGAGCAGAAGTTCTAGGCTGAGGCTGTTGCTACAACATGTTATTTAATAAATAGATCTCCTTGTTCAGCTCTTGTTGACAAGACACCTTTGGAAGCATGGTCAGGCAAGAAACCCTCACTAAGGCATGTCCAAGTCTTTGACTGTGAGGCATATATTCATGTGCCAAATGAAAAGAGATCTAAATTGGATAACAAGGCTGTGAAATGTATTCTCATTGGCTATTGAGTTGGTGTGAAATGATACAAGCTTTGGAACCCTGTTACTGAAAAGGTTTTGTATAGTAGAAGTGTGATATTTCATGAGTTGAAACCTCTAGTAAGTGATCAACAACTTGAGTCAAATCAGAGTGACAAGAAGATGGATGTAGTTGAGATTCCCCAAACTCCAAAAAAGGAAGAACTACATGGTGTACCTGAGACTGAGGAAAGCCCAAGTAGTTCTAGAAGTTCTAATGATGAAGAACAACCTCAACCTCTAAGGAGATATACACGAGAAAAGAGGCAACTGGAAAGGTATGGTTTCTCTATGTTAGATTCAAATTGTGCTTATGCTTTAATAACCAGCACTGATGAGCCTAGGACTGTTAAAGAAGAAATCAACATGACTGATTCAAAGTCTTGGCTGAAAGCCATGAATGAGGAGATGGATTCCTTGAAAAAGAATGATACCTAGAAGTTGGTACCACTGCCTAAAGGGTGAAAGCCTGTTGGCTGTAAGTGGATATTCAAAAGGAAGACAAGCCTTGATGGCAGTGTGGAGAAGTATAAGGCACGACTGGTTGCAAAGGGTTTTTCCCAAGTTGAGGGAATTGATTATGGAGAGATCTTTTCCCCTGTAGAAAAGCTGACATCCATTAGATTTTTGTTGTCATTGGAAGTTGTGTATGACTTTGAAATTGAGTAGATGGATGTGAAGACAACATTTCTCCATGGTGAGCTAGAAGAAGATATTTACATGTCCTAGCCTGAGCATTTTGTTGAAAGAGGCAAACAAAATTTGGTTTGCAAGTTAAATAAATCTCTCTATGGTCTAAAACAATCTCCTAGAATGTGGTACCAGAAATTTGACACATTTGTGTTGTCAATTGGGTTTGTGAGATCAAAATCTGATCATTGCATTTATTATAAATGTGAGAGCGATCATGTGCTTGTTATTACTCTATATGTGGATGACATGTTATTCATTGGTAATAACAAGACTATGATTTCTGACCTTAAAACTCAGTTGTCTGCTAAGTTCGAAATGAAAGATCTCAAAGCAACAAGGTACATTCTTGGAATGGAGATAACCAGGAATAGAACAAGCATAAAACTTTGGCTCAGTCAGAGTAAGTATGTGAAAATTGTTCTAGAGAGGTTTAGCATGAATGACTGCAAGTAGCTAGTTGTTCCAATCATGCAAGGATTGAAACTATCTACTGAAGATTGTCCAAATTTAGCTACTGAGATGGAGGACATGACCAATGTGCCTTATGCAAGTGCAGTAGGCAGTTTAATGTATGCTATGGTCTGCAGAAGACCAAACATTGACCAAGCAGTGGGAGTTCTAAGTCGGTTCATGGAAAATCCAGGGAGATCACATTGGGATGTTGTGAAGAGAGTGTTTAGGTATTTGAAGGGTACTTCAGATTATGCTTTGTGTTACCATGGGTGTATGGTTGCATCACAAAGGACCCTCAGCATTCATGGATATGTTGATTCTGATTACACAGGGGACATTGACAGTAGAAGATCCACCAATGGATACACTTTCATGCTTAATGGTGGAGCAATCAGTTGGATGAGTAAGTGACAAGCTGTAGTTGCTTTATCCATGATAGAGGTAGAGTACATGGCAGCAACTCATTCTTGCAAGGAGGCAGTGTGGCTGAGGTGTTTGTGTTCAGACATTGGATTTAGTGCTAGGCAGATTTCAATTTGCTGTGACAGTCAAAGTGCCATTTGTTTGGCAAAGAATCCGATCTTTCATGCTAGGACCAAGCACATAGATGTGCAATATCACTTCATGAGGGATATGGTTGAAGATGGAAAGGTCAGTTTGGAAAAGGTTGACACCTTGAAGAATGTTGCAGATGCCTTGACAAAGCCGGCTAGCACAGACAAGTTCAAATGGTGCAAAAAATCGATGGGCCTGTGGGCCTTTGATAAACAGTAAGGTTTGATGTTTTGAGGAAGCTGGAAGTGTTCGCCAAGTGGGAGCTTGTTGAGAAATTATGTCTCAACTTCTAGCTTGATGTCTTCATTTTCTTGCCTTGGTGATATTTTGTGTTGTTTGCTAGTTGTGCCTGAGGCGGGACCGGGATGGAATTTGGCATTGATCCTTTTGCCTTGTTTCGGGTTTTTGTTTTCCTTTCCATCTCCGGCTCTGCTCCCTACCATTTGGATTTTTCGCTTCACATCGCAGATTTTGGTGGAGGCAAAATCGAATTTGGAATTTGGTAATGTCCATTTGCCATGTTCCCCTTTTTGTTTCTGTTCCGACTCCGAATCCGATTCTTGCTTTTGTGATCTGTTCCTTCTGACTGTTTGGTTCTTCCTCAGGATGTTTTCCCCCTCTTCATTCTAATCATGGCTCATTGTTCCTTCCAGTTGGCGAAGGCGGAACCGAAACCGTATGGGTTCCTAAACTTGGACTTTTGGTGAAGTCCTATTTTTGTTCTAGTTCCGACTCTGATATTTTGTGTCCATGTCTTGGTTTGACTTCGGACTGACTTTCTCTAGTCAGAACTATCTCTGGCTTGTTTCTCCTTGCTGTGGGGCAGAGGCAGAACCAAAATGGTTCCTAGACCTGTATTTTCGTTGGAGTCTTATTTTGTCTCTTGTTCTGTCTCTGACTTCAGCAGTGTTAGAAAGACTTGGCAGTCTTAGATGTGCTCAGTGTCTGTTCGACCGTTTTGGTCATCCTGTCAATTGCGATAGGCAATGGCTTTTAGACATGTGGCACTTGTCTGAATGATGATTGGATAGAAACAAAAATAGTTATTGTGGCAGTTGCTTTTTCAACTAAGGGTGGCGAACTCAACCGCTTTGGTGATGGCATTGAATGCATAGGCGGCTCGTTGCAGGGAAATCTGTCAGGTCTGATCAGTTGCATGATTTAAGGATTGACTTCATTGTTGTGTAGGACTAATTAAGTCGACTACATATGTTGGTGAGATAGGCTTTATCTCATAAGTTGCAGAACAGGGTTGAAGTCGTAGGTTGAAGAGCAGAAGAAGAAAAAGAACGTGAGTTCTTGAAGAGAGGTGGTTCGAACTGTCGGTTGTGAAAACTTTGTAACAGTGAATCTGAATCTCTCTGGGCGATTGTAAGCTATATAGAGAAGACTGTAAATTTTATGTCTTTGTTTTCAATACTGTAATATAATAGTCTTGACTTTGTGTGGTGGGTTTTTGACTTGGAATGGTTTTCCCACGTAAATTTTTGTGTCAATCTGTGAATGCTTTGTTTCACTATTATCCCTTTTTAATGGTTGTATTTCATCTCAAGTAGTTTTAGAAGCTATTAGAATCAGTTTATGCTTCTCTCCCTTGTTGTATTGTCATTAAGGGAATGTATTCCGTACTGTTCGGTCAATAGATCCGCATGTTTTTTCCCTTCAATCCTCAACCCTTAAACCCTAATCCCCCAACCCCTATAGCCTCTCAATCCCTCAACCCTAAGCCCTCAACCCTTTAACCCTAATCCCTCAACCCCTATACCCTCTTAATCCCTCAACTCCTCAACCTTCAACCCTTAAACCCTAATCCCTCAACCCCTATACCCTATTAATCCCTCAACCCTTAAGCCTCAACCCTAAAACGCTAATACCTAAACCCCTATACCCTCTTAATCCCTCAACCCTCAACCCTCAACCCTTAACCCTTAAACCCTAATCCGTCAGCCCGCATACCCTCTTAATCCCTTAGCCCTCTAACCTCAACCTTTAACCCATAATCCCTCAAGCCCTATACCCTCTTAATCCCTCAATCCTCAACCCTTAACCTTTAAACCCTAATCCCTCAACCCCCATAACCTCTTAATCCCTGAACCCTGAACCCTTAAACCCTAATCTCTCAACCCCTATACCCTCTTAATCCCTCAATCCTCAAACCTAAACCCTTAAACCCTAATCCATCAACCCCCATACCCTCTTAATCCCTAAACCTTCAACCCTTAATCCCTAATCCCTCAACCCCTATACCCCCATAATGCCTCAACCCCTCTACCCTCTACCCTTAAAACCTAATCCCTCAACCCCTATACCATCCTAATCACTCAACCCCTCTACTGTCTACACTTAAACCCTAATCCATCAACCCCTATACCCTCTTAATCCATCAACCCTTAACCCTTAACCCTTCAACCCTAATCCCTCAACCCTTATACCCTCTTAATCCCTCAACCCTCAACCCTTAAAATCTAATCCCTCAACCCCTATGCCCTCTTAATTCCTCAACCCCTCAACCCTCAACCCTTAAACCCTAATCTCTCAACCTCTCTACAATCTTAATACCTCAACCCTTAAACCCAAATCCCTCAAACCCTGTACCCTCTCAACCCTCAACCCTTAACCCTTAAACCCTAATCCCTCAAACCCCCATACCCTCTTAATCCCTCAACCCTCAACCCTTAAACCCTAATCCCTCAACCCTTATACCCTCATGAATCCCTTAACCCCTCAACCCTCAACCCTTAAACCCTAATCCCTCAATCCCTCTACAATCTTAATCCCTCAACCCTTAACCCTCAACCCTTAAACCCCAATCCCTCAGCCCCTATACCCTCTTAATCCCTCAACCTCCATACCCTTATATCATAATCTCTCAACCCCCATACCCTCTTAATCCCTCAACCCTCAAACATTAACCCTTAATCCCTAAACCCTCTACTTGAGAGAGAGAGAGAGGGAGAGGTGGTGGGAGGGACATACTTGAGAGAGAGGTAGAGGGAGAGGGAGAGGGAGAGAGAGAGAGAGGGAGTGAGAGAGGGATGGAGTGGAAGAGAAATAGAGGGAGTCACTGTGAGAGGGAGAGGGGGTAGGAGGGGGACACTTGACAAAGAGAGAGAGGAAGATGGTGTAGGATGAAGATACTTGAGAGAGAAATATGGAGAGAGGGTGGAGGGAGAGACCTGAGAGAGAGGGAGAAAAGTGGGAGAGAGATAGAGGGAGTGAGAGAGAGGGAGAGAGACACAGTGGGAGAGAGATAGAGGGAGTGAGAGAGAGGGAGAGAGACAAAGTGGGAGAGAGATAGAGGGATTGGGAGAGAGAGGTAGTGGGAGAGAGAGGGAGAGACAAAAAGAGGGAGAGAGAGTGAGAGAGAGTGAGAGAGAGAGGGGGATGGGAGGGAGAAACCTATGAGAGAGGGAGAGGGACAGAGGGTGGGAGGGAGACACCTAAGAGAGAAGGAGAGGGAGACAAATTTTGAGATAGGGGGTGGGGAGGGAGAGACCTAAGAGAGCAGCAGAGAGAGGGGAGTGGGAGATAGAGGGATGGGAGATACAAGGAGGAGAGAGAGAGAGAATTGAGAGATGGAGAGGGGTGGAAGGAGAGGGAGTACCAGAGATGGAGACCAGGATAGAGGATTTGAGAGAGATGGAGGAGCAGAGAGAGATAGAGAGAGGGGGTGGGGGATAGAGGGAGATAGAGAGAATGGGAGGGTGGGAGGGAGATATCTAAGAGAGAGGGAGAGAGATAGATGGAGTGAGAGAGCGAGAGGATGTGGGAGAGAGATGGAGGGAGTGAGTGAGAGAGACAAAGAGAGGCCTAAAAGAGGGAGAGGGGGTAGAACGGAGAGACTTGAGAGACAGAGAGGGAGGGAGAGGGGGTGGGAGGGAGAGACTTGAGAGAGAGGGAGAGGGAGAGAGAGTGGGAGAGAGATAGAGAGCATGAGAGAGAGAGAGGGACTTGAGAGAGAGAGGGAGAGGTGGTGGGAGGGAGATACTTGAGAGAGATGGAGAGGTAGAGGGAGAGAGATAGAGGGAGTGAGATAGGGAGAGAGTGGAAGAGAGATAGAGGGAGTGACTGTGAGAGAGAGAGCGGGTAGGAGGGGGAGACTTGACAAAGAGAGAGAGGGGGAGGGGTAAGGATGGAGATAATTGAGAGAGAGAAAGGGAGGTGGGGGTGGGAGGGAGACACCTAAGAGAGAGGGAGAGAGACATAGTGGGAGAGAGTGAGAGAGAGGGAGTGGGAGAGAGAGATGGAGTGTGTGTGAGAGAGAGAGAGAGAGGAGGGATGGAGATACCCTAGAGAGAGTGAGAGAGAGGGAGAGAGATAGAGTGAGTGAGAGAGAGGGAATGGAAGAGAAATAGAAGGAGTGAGTGACAGACCTAAGAGAGGGAGGGGGTAGGAGAGAGAGACTTGAGAGAGAGAGAAAATGAGAGAAAGATAACAACCTAAGAGAGGGAGATGGAGTGAGAGATAAAAATACCAAAGAGGGAGAGAGAGAGAGGGAGAGTGAGAAAGGGGGTTGGAGTTAGATAGATTTATTTAGGTGCCTATGTGGGAGGGAAAGAGACCTGAGAGAGGGGATTGGACTGAGAGAGTAGTCTAGATCACATGGGAGGGAGTGAGACCTGAGAGATAGAGACTTCAAAGGGGTAAAGAGTTATCTAGTTATGGTAATGAGTTAGAGAAGGTATGAAAGGTAAAACCTCGACTATCCATCTACGATCATAAACTGTGCACTCTAAGCATTATCAAAGTTGTTGACCAAAGAGGGGAAATTTTGGTTTTGTGCAAAGCAGGCCATTTGGCGAGTGCCAAACGACTCATCACATTTGGCGCATGCCAAATTTGGCGCTCGCCAAATGTGATGAGTCATCTGGTGAGCACTAAATTTGGCTCTCACCAAATGTGATGAGTCATTTGGTGAGCGCTAAATTTGGTGCTCGCCAAATGGCTTGCTTTGGACGTGTTAATTGACAGGATTTGCCAAATTTCCTCATATTTTTGTCTGTGCTCCTCGTCTCATTTGCACATCTTTCAGTGCAAGTTTATTAAAAAACTATGATAGCATTAACCTCTCTCTTAGTCATCTAAATATGTAATTATTTTTTCATTTTCATTTAGTTAAGGTTTTGATCCATGGCTTCTATTGTAAATGCCTTCGTTTTTGGTAAAAAATCAACATGTGCTAGTTTTAGGATAGATTTTTACTCATTCATCGAAACGTGAAACAAATTACATTTTTTGAAACTAGACTCCATTCTACACATGATGAAAAAAAACAATCAATTTTTTATTAGTTTACAAAAAATTTAAGGGGGAGCACGCTCAAATTTCAGCTTTTCAGGATGTGTCCACTCTTAAAATTCATAAAATATTATATAAAGAATGAGGATAAACTACATGGTGTTAACTAATTTCTCACTATTGGGATTTTTAAAATTCTAAAAAAAATTCAATCAAAAAGTGGGGAGCCCGTAGGCACTATGCTATTTTTTTTGATAAAAACAGGACCTTTTTTGCCTCCCCCCTTTTTGAGACCCTTAATCTTCATTAATTTCAAAAACCAATGGTAGCTTATCAACTAGACTCGAAGAACTTCAACTTTTGTTGTTTCCGCATCTTGAAATTTTGAGCATAACTATCTTCATTTTCTCGTGCAAATAAGATTTTTCTTATTTCAGAAAAAAAGTGGTATCTTAAGAGCCAAAATTGTGTCACAGATTGGTGCACTTACCCAATATCATTGAACAATGGTTACGATACCGATATATCATTTAGATGCTCATTGAGAGACACGGGATATAAACAACAGTTTGATATTGGTATGTGGTATCCTTCTAGTTTTATTTTCTATGCGCTTATTGATTATTGTAAGTTATGGCCTCTTTCATATGTTAGGATGGATGAGTATTTTATATATCTGAATGAACGTTCAGTGCTTCACAGTTCCTAGAGAATGACATAATGGCAGGTATAATTGCTGATACATACTACTAGAGTTAGTAATAGGTTAAATTGGAAATTAAATTCCCATTGTACAGTTTAATATGTTTGTTGATTGTCTATGGAAGTTGGAATTTTGCACTCACCACAACATAGAAATTATATATTGGTGAAATTTGAAATAAAAATAATTCTTTTTAGCACCAAATTTCTTTAATTTTCCAATTTAATATATCGCTAACACTTGTCTTCCTTCCAAGTGGTTGATATATTTGAGGAAACAAAATTGAAGAAATCAATGACATGTGGATTGAGAAGGACGCTTTAGGATATGCGAAGTTTCTCCACTATATACAAGTGATTCTAGCTATCATAGCTTGAATTTCAATTGTGTAGGTAAGTTAAACTTCCAAAATTTATTCTACATTAAGAAGTTATGATATTTTTATAGATGAGATGCTTATTGTGGTGAATGCAAAGAATTTCCAGTTCAATTTTTTTATTCTACATAAACAAAAACAACTATGCATTTCATATGAAAACCCTACATGCAAAGAAATTTTTTATTTTTCCATCAATGAAAACCCTTTTTCTTTAACCAATAGTCACTCAATGATTTTCACAAAACCCATTTAACTATTGTTCGTGCTTCACACTTCCTACAAAATGGAAAAATAGCACACACAATGGCAGATATATACCTATTGGGTAGTAGTCATGCGTGTTTTGCATTGCCTCAGGTTCACCTACATGTAACTCCATTTTCTTTTCTCGCTCCTCCTCCTTCCCCACCCACCAAAGCAAAAACCTAAAATGTGGAAAATGATGGATGGTAGGAGCGTTTTGTCTACCTTTTTCTCTGGTCGTGCATCCTTTTCTGGTGACGCCACCTAATGGCACACGGCTAGTTGTCCATCAAGGTTCTTTTTGTCCACCGTGTGGCATGGGGTATGGGGGGTACGATATCATGTTACATACATACGTCACTTTTGTCTATGAGTTAGCTATCTCCCACTCCTAGACAAAAGGTACCTATCTACACACAAAAACACATGAAAAAATACATAACGACATACATGGTAAGGGTATGTGCAAGATCATGATGGGCCAAAAAGTAGCGATATGTAAGTGATATGATGGCCCATGTGGCTGACGACTTTTTTTTTACCCAAAATTGATGAAATGAAAAGGGTTTTTAAAGGAGACTCTCAACTTTCCACCCATATAAATTATGCTTTACTTTGAATTTAATAAATAATAATTATTCATTTTCTATTTGAATTATGACTAAATTATTGATTGATAGGATGATTGAAAAACATCTATAGCTTTCAAACACTATCACATTGTCTGAATCCAAAACATGCATCACATTATATGCTTCGTATACTATAGGATTACAAATAAATAAATTGAATTTCATGAAGTTTTGACCAAGTTAAGGTGGTCAGACATACGAGTTTTTATATTTTTTAAAAGTTGTAATAAAAAATTCATAATTAATTATTTACTTAGAAAAAAATTACAAAAAAATATGCATCACATCGAGACATGAGTCCTCTACCTATATCTAAAATCTTATAAAAAATATTATCATTTTATTGTGGTTAGGGTGGTCAGACAAACACCTACTTCTTATTTTTTCCCTAAAATTTTAGTACTACTCCATTGAAATTTCAAATTTTCACCAAATAGATTTAAAAATAAAATAAACCTAGTAGTTTAGAAACTACATTAAATTTTCTACAGATTCTATTCTTTCATATTTTGGAAATAATATAGATAACTTATTCAAATTTTTACGTCAAGTTTTTTAACTCTGATTTTTTGATTTTTTATCGCCACTTAAGGGCCTGCTTTTCCAAGATGATCATGCACATACCCATAACATACATAACATGAAGAGACGACGTAGTGCGGAGCCCACCAGACGGATGATAGAAGTGACTGAACCAGTAATGGAAGGAAACGTCATGGTTAATATGTAAGAAGTATTGTTATTGGAAAACACTTTGTGTTGTGGGTTTTCTCATTCTACAGGTTGAAAGTGAAAGGTTGGAGAGCAGGTGAGGAAGATGAAAAACCAATGGAATTGAGGTGAGGGGTTTTTAATTGATTAGGTTGTCACTTGTAAAGGGTTTTAAAACATTGTGTGGGTTGTAGATTTCAAAAAACTAATGTTTTACAACTTGGAATTTTACACAATAGTATGAATACTTGTCTCGAAAATATTTTGTTATTTAGACCATAGGAATGCAATGAAAGGCACCATTTTAAACACCCCGTGTTTTCCAACAATGATGAAAACTCTATGATTGCGGGTTGGAAAACACAGTGGGATGCGAGTGCATGATTTATGAAACCTTCAGCCCATACAATGTTGTAAAACCCTATATGGATAGAGCTAATCTCCCGACAAAACACACCTATGTACAATAAAAATGCATAAAAAAATACATAACATGAGGAGATGGCATAGTGCAGGGCCCCCCAAGACGGATGATAAAAGTGATGAAATCGATAGACGAGAGGAAACATCATGTTGAGGAAAGTGAGGAGGTGTCATGTTCCATCAAATTACGTCGAATTTTTTTGGCTTGTGCGAGAAGCTATCTGTTCATTGTGGGAGGGAAGGGCGTTGATGTGATTAAGACATACATTTTAGATTGTAACAAGTACTGTTGTTGGAAAACACTCTATGTTATAGGTTTTCTCATTTTGCAGGGAGTTGCAAGTCGAGGATATATAAGACTATCCAAATTCACTTGAGGGGTGACTAGCCAATCGGATGGTTACTTGTAAAGGGTTTGAAAATGGTATTTTGGTTGGATGGTTCATAACACCCAATGTTTTTGAACCTGCAATTACACATAGACAATATGAATGTAATGAAAAAGTTTTGGTTACTTACATTGTGTGAACCCAATTGGTTGGTGACACCTTAGTTGATTTTGGATAATTTTATGTATCCCCCATCAGAAATTATATTGACAGTATGAATGTATTCAACAACCCTTACTTTCAACAAACATTCCATTTGAATATCGTAATACGTTTGGAAGAGAAAATCCTCATAATAGTTGTAGGATGGAAAACACAAAGGGTTGTGACTCACTTGTGAATTATTGTTCAATGAGAACTTTCTGTAATGCAGATTGTAACAAAACAATGTTTTGAAGTTTACCTTCCTATTGTGTGACAACCCTTACTTTGACCAAAAATTCCATTTCAATATTTGTTGATATGTTTGGAGCACAAAATGCACATAAAAGTTGCAGGATGGAAAACACACAGGATTGTGACTCACTTCTCAATTCTTGTTCAATGACCACTTTTTGTTATGTTATGCAGGATGTGACAATAATCGCTTGGTTGTGTGTTTATAATGTGCATTCTATTTATGTTAATATGAAATATACCATTAGGCAATGCCACCTGAAGTCTTATTGTTTATGGTAGCTTGCTTATAAATGAAAGGAAAAGGTCAACATTTAAATCATTTGAGGTTGACTATGTTTATCATGATGATGGATACGTTCCAATGAATAGCCCTATTAAATAGTATTTGTAATAGTAAAAATGGCATTTCTCTATCCTCATTTGATTGCAAGAAAAAAAATGCTCACATTATTTGCAATGTTGTTAAACACAATGTCCCCTGTTAGTTATTTTCTTGTCAAATTTTTTGGTTTCCTACGCACCAAGAATGTAAGGAAGTCCACCTTAATTTATTTTTTCTTATGATTGAAAAACTATATGCTTGTTGACAATAGACAGTGCATTAAATTTTGGAAATTTAACTGTCCCATAACACTTGCAATTTTTTTACATATTACAAGAAACCACAGATGTGAACTTGGAAGGGGAAAGTGGAAGAAAGTGGGAGAAAGGGTAATATTGAAATCTTCTTTTTAATGTGTATTTTGATATTTTAAAAGAATTAGTTGCATGTATTTGAATTTGATGTGGCATTTACATTCCTAGCATTAGAGGGCAAGGATGGACAAGGAAGTGGTGGGCGTGAGCAATTTAGTGTCCATTTGGGATAGGAATATGTGCCTTGCTAGGCCAGCAAGAAGAAAGGGTGCTTGGGGAGGAGATCGTGCACTTTCCCTTTCAAAGTTTGCATTTTTTGTTGGTTGTAATATGTGCCGTTGTAGTCGCTTTTTGCTCTAATTTTAGAGTGTCTTTGTGATTTCATTTATGTTATGAATATGTTGATTTTGACAGTATATTGGAAAATGCACTGTCCCTGGTTTGTTCAAAGGAATTAAGTGGAAGAAATGGTCATTTTGAAATTTTCTTTTGAACTTGTATTTTCATAATTTGAATGAATTCGTTGCATGCAGTTAAATTTGATGTGATGTTAACATTCTTCACATTGCAGAGCAAGGATGAACAAGGAAGTGGCAGGTGTGAAGAAATGTCGCTAATTAAATCAAGGCCTGATTTTATTGATTCTTGACACTACCCTGCTCAATTTGAAATTTCCTTCAACTGCTACTTAAGAAGCAAAAAAATCGGGCCTCGATTCTTAGTGATGTTTCTTGGTCTACCTGATTTTTCCTTTTCCTTCTCATCTATTTTCAATTGTATTTCTCCTCCATAGGCTCATATAAATGTGTTACAAAAGTTGTCTACATTTTTCAGATAGGACTTTCATCTCTCCCCCTGCTAATTCTCTTTCTCTGTGCTTAGATCTGATGTTGCCTTTTCCTTATATCCATATGTTAATTGTTGAACGTAGTCATTTATTCATGGGTTTTTATAGGTTGAAGGTGTTCAAAGTGCAATGGTCCAAGCAGAGGCTTCCTCAAACCCTCCTGCAAGTGGAATCACCCCACCGTGAGTGCCAAAGGACTTAAAGAAGCCAATAAGATCTTATCTTACCATCTCCTCAATTGCACATAAAAGGCACTGCAGTAGAGGATGAGAGAGGCTAGTAATATTCATTTTCTATTTGGTCTTTCATCATGTAATTATTGAGCAATTATGGTGTGGAATTACATTATCTTTTATCATGTAATTATTGAACAATTATGGTGTGGAATTACATTATCTTTGATCATTTAATTATTGAACAATTATCGTGTGGAATTACATTATCTTTGATCATGTAATTATTGAACAATTATCATGTGGAATTATAGTACTCTGGTATGTTTGAAGTCTACGATCTTCTGCCATCAAGGCTCCAATCCCTTTGGGGTTTAGTTTTTGATAATTTATATTGACGATGAGGTCCCCCATTTGTGACCTCACTGGTTCATAGCTCTGGGTCAAAAGTGTTTACTCCTCTTAATTAAAAAAATATAAGACTATGTTCTTGCAGATTTTATGACTCTTTTTGTTGCCATGCAAAATTTCATGGAAAACAATGTCAAATGCCATCAAATAATGGTAGGAAATGCCACCTCAAGTCTTATTATTTATGGAAAACTTAAAAATGTAAGCACATGCAACTAGCACTTTTTGTTGTGCAGACTGTAACAAAACAATGTATTGAAGTTGAGCTTCATATTACTTAAGAACACTTGCTTTCAACAAACACTCCATTTCAATATTTTTTCATACATTTCAAATAGAAAATGCACATAATAGTTGCAGGATGGAAAAAACACTAGGTTGTGACTCACTTCTAAATTCTTGTTCAATGACCACTTTCTTTTATGCACACTGTAACAAAACATTGTTTTGAACTTCACCTTCATAGTTTATGACAACCCTCACTTTCAACATAACACTCCATATCAATGTGTTATATGTTTCAAACACAAAATGCACATAGCAGTTTTATGATGGAAAACACACTGGGTTGTGAATCACTTCTCAATTCTTGTTCAATGAATAGTTTATGTTATGCAGAGTGTAAGAAAACAATATTTTGAAGTTCAAATTCATATTTTTTAACAACCCTTACTTTCAGTGGATAGTTGTATGATGGAAAACACACTGGGTTGTGACTCACTTCTCAATTCTTGTTTAATGAGCGGTTTCTTTTATGCAGTGTAAGAATTTTGTTTTTTGAAGTTTAGCTTCATATTTTATAGCATCCCTTACTTTCAACGGACATTCCATTTCAATATCGTCGTACGTTTTCTGAATAGAAAATGCAAAAAAAAGTTGGAGGAAATGGAAAAAACACTAGGTTGTGACTCACTTTAGAATTCTTGTTAAACAATGTATTGAATTTCATAACAACCCTTACTTTCAACAAACATTCCATTTCAATATATGTTCATACGTTTCGAACATAAAATGCACATAATATTTATAGGATGGAAAACATAGTGGGTTGTGACTCACTTTACAATTCTTCTTAAACAATGTATTGAAGTTCATAACAACCCTTACTTTCAACAAACATTCAATTTCAATATTTGTTCATATGTTTCGAACACAAAATGCACATAACAATTGTATGATGGAAAACACACTAGGTTGTGACTCACTTCTCAATTCTTGTTCACTGAGTGGTTTCTTTTATGCATAGTGTAAGAAAACAATGTTTTGAAGTTTAGCTTCATATTTTTTAACAACCCTTACTTTCAGCGGATAGTTGTATGATGGAAAAAACACTAGGTTGTGACTCACTTCTCAATTCATGTTCAATGAGCGGTTTCTTTTATGCAAAGTGTAATAAAACAATGTTTTGAAGTTTAGCTTCATATTTTATAACAACCATTACTTTCAGCGGATAGTTTTATGATGGAAAACACACTGGGTTGTGACTCACTTCTCAATTATTGTTCAATGAGCAATTTATTTTATGCACAGTGTAAGAAAACAATGTTTTGAAGTTCAACTTCATATTTTATAACATCCTTTACTTTTAGCGGACATTCCATTTCAATATTGTCGTATGCTTTCTAAATAGAGAATCCAAATTTTTTTTGGAGGAAATGGAAAACACACTAGGTTCTAACTCAATTCAGAATTCTTGTTAAACAATGTATTGAAGTTCATAACAAACCTTACTTTCAGCAAACATTCCATTTCAATATTTGTTCATACATTTTGAATAGAAAATGGACATAATAGTTCTAGGATGGAAAACACAGTGGGTTGTGACTCACTTTACAATTCTTCTTAAATAATTTATTGAAGTTCATAACAACCCTTACTTTCAGCAAACATTCCATTTCAATATATGTTCATACGTTTCGAATACAAAATGCACATAACAGTTGTATGATGGAAAACACACTGGGTTGTGACTCACTTCTCAATTCTTGTTCAATGAGAGATTTCTTTTATGCATAGTGTAAGAAAAAAATGTTTCTAAGTTTAGCTTCATATTTTTTAACAACCCTTACTTTCAGCGGACAATTGTATGATGGAAAACACACTGGGTTGTGACTCCTCAATTCTTGTTCAATGAGTGGTTTTTTTTATGCACAGTGTAAGAAAACAATGTTTTGAAGTTTAGCTTCATATTTTATAACAACCCTTACTTTCAACAGACAGTTGTATGATGGAAAACACACTTGGTTATGACTCACTTCTCAATTATTGTTCAATGAGTGGTTTCTTTTATGCACAATTTAAGAAAATAATGTTTTGAAGTTCAACTTCATATTTTATAACATCCCTTACTATTAGCGGACACTCCATTTCAATATCGTCGTACGTTTTCTGAATAGAAAATGCAAAAAAAAGTTTGAGGAAATGGAAAACACAGTGGGTTGTGACTAACTTCAGAATTCTTGTTAAACAATTGATGTATTGAAGTTCATAACAACCCTTACTTTCAGCAAACATTCCATTTCAATATTTGTTCATATATTTGGAACATAAAATGCACATAATAGTTGTAGGATGGAAAACACAGTGGGTTGTGACTCACTTTACAATTCTTCTTAAATAATTTATTGAAGTTCATAACAACCCTTACTTTGAGAAAACATTCCATTTCAATATATGTTCATACTTTTCAAACAGAAAATGCACATAACAATTGTATGATGGAAAACACACTGGGTTGTGACTCACTTCTCAATTCTTGATCAATGAGTGGTTTCTTTTATGTATAGTGTAAGAAAACAATGTTTTGAAGTTCACCTTCATATTTTTTAACAACCCTTACTTTTAGCGGACAATTGTATGATGGAAAACATGCTAGGTTGTGACTCACTTCTCAATTCTTGTTCAATGAGTGGTTTCTTTTATACATAGTGTAAGAAAACAATGTTTTGAAGTTCAACTTCATATTTTATAACAATCCTTACTTTTAGCAGACAGTTGTATGATGGAAAACACACTGGGTTGTGACTCACTTCTCAATTCTTGTTCAATGAGTGGTTTCTTTTATACATAGTGAAAGAAAATAATGTTTTGAAGTTCAACTTCATATTTAATAACATCCCTTACTTTCAACGGATGTTCCATTTCAATATCGTTGTACATTTTCTGAATAGAAAATGTAGAAAAATGTTGGAAGAAATGGAAAATACACTGGGTTGTGACTCACTTCAAAATTATTGTTAAACAATGTATTAAAGATCATAACAACCCTTCCTTTCAACAAACATTCCATTTCAATATCTGTTCATACGTTTTGAATAGAAAATGCACATAATAGTTGTAGGATGGAAAACACAATGGGTTGTGACTCACTTTAAAATTCTTCTTAAACAATGTATTGAAGTTCATAACAACCCTTACTTTTAGCAAAAATTCCATTTCAATATCTATTCATACATTTCGAACACAAAATGCGCATAACAATTGTACGATGGAAAACACATTGGGTTGTGACTCACTTCTCAATTCTTGTTCAATGAGTGGTTTCTTTTATGCAAAGTGTAAAAAAATAATGTTTTGAAGCTCAACTTCATATTTTTTAGCAACCCTTACTTTCAACGGACAATTGTATGATGGAAAACACACTGGGTTGTGACTCACTTCTCAATTCTTGTTCAATGAGTAGTTTCGTTTATGCACAGTGTAAGGAAAAAATGTTTTGAAGTTTAGCTTCATTTTTTATAACAACCCTTACTTTCAGTGGATAGTTGTATGATGGAAAACACACTGGGTTGTGACTCACTTATAAATTCTTGTTCAATGAGTGGTTTCTTTTATGCACAATGTAAGAAAACAATGTTTTGAAGTTTAGCTTCATATTTTATAACATTCCTTACTTTCAATGGACAGTCCATTTCAATATCATCGTACATTTTCTGAATAGAAAATATAGAAAAACGTTGGAGGAAATGGAAAACACACTGGGTTGTGACTCACTTCAAAATTCTTGTTAAACAATGTATTGAAGTTCATAAAAACCCTTACTTTCAGCAAACATTCCATTCAAAATCTATTCATATGTTTCGAAGAGAAAATGCACATAATAGTTGCAGGATGGAAAACATAGTCGGTTGTGAATCACCTTACAATTCTTCTTAAACAATGTATTTAAGTTCATAACAAACCTTACTTTCAGCAGAACACTCCATTTCAATATATGTTTATATGTTTTGAACACAAAATGCACATAACAGTTGTAGGATGGAAAACACAGTGGATTGTGACCCACTTCTGAATTCTTGTTCAATGAACGCTTTCTTTTATGCACACTGTAACAAAACCATGTTTTGGATTTCATCTTCATATTTTTTAACAACCCTTTCAACGAACAATCCATTTCAATATTGTCGTACTTTTATGAATAGAGAATGTAGAAAAAAGTTGAAGGAAATGGAAAACACACTGGGTTGTGACTCACTTTACAATTCTTCTTAAATGATGTATTAAAGTTCATAACAACCCTTACAAGTTTTCAATAGAAACCTCCATTTCAATATATATTTATATGTTTTGAACACAAAATGCACATAATAGTTTCAAAATGGAAAACACAATGGGTTGTGATCCACTTCTGAATTCTTGTTCATTGATCGCTTTATTTTATGCATACTTTAACAAAACCATGTTTTGAAGTTCATCTTCATATTTTTTAACAACCCTTACTTTCAGCAAACAATCCATTTCAATATCACTGTATGTTTAGTGAATAGAGAATGCAAAAAAATGTTGGAGGAAATGGAAAACACACCGGGTTGTGACTCACTTTACAATTCTTCTTAAACAATGTATTGAAGTTCATAACAACCCTTACATGTTTTCAACAGAAAACTCCATTTCAATATTTGTTTATATGATTGGAACACAAAATGCACATAACAGTTATAGGATGGAAAACAAAGTGGGTTGTGACCCACTTCTGAATTCTTGTTCAATGACCACTTTCTTTTATGCACACTATAACAAAACCATGTTTTTAAGTTCATCTTCATATTTTTTAACAACCCTTACTTTCAGCGAACAGTCCACTTCAATATCGTCGTACGTTTTGTGAATATAGAATACAAAAAAATGTTGGAGGAAATGGAAAACACACTGGGTGTTGACTCAGTTTGCAATTCTTCTTAAACAATGTATTGAAGTTCATAACAACCCTTACAATTTTTCAGCAAAACACTTCATTTCAATATTTATTTATATGTTTCGAACACAAAGTGCACATCACAGTTACAGGATGGAAAACACAGTGGGTTGTGACCCACTTTTGAATTCTTGTTCAATGACTTTCTTTTATGCACACTATAACAAAACTTTGTTATTCATCTTCATATTTTTAACAACCCTTACTTTAAGCACAATCCATTTCAATATTAAACATTTTGAGACAAAAGAAGTTGGAGAATGGAAAACATTGTTTGACTCACTTTAAATTCTTCTTAAACAATGTATTGAAGTTCATAACAACCCTTACATGTTTTCAACAGAAAACTCCATTTCAATATTTGTTTATATGATTGGAACACAAAATGCACATAACAGTTATAGGATGGAAAACAAAGTGGGTTGTGACCCACTTCTGAATTCTTGTTCAATGACCACTTTCTTTTATGCACACTATAACAAAACCATGTTTTTAAGTTCATCTTCATATTTTTTAACAACCCTTACTTTCAGCGAACAGTCCACTTCAATATCGTCGTACGTTTTGTGAATATAGAATACAAAAAAATGTTGGAGGAAATGGAAAACACACTGGGTGTTGACTCAGTTTGCAATTCTTCTTAAACAATGTATTGAAGTTCATAACAACCCTTACAATTTTTCAGCAAAACACTTCATTTCAATATTTATTTATATGTTTCGAACACAAAGTGCACATCACAGTTACAGGATGGAAAACACAGTGGGTTGTGACCCACTTTTGAATTCTTGTTCAATGACCACTTTTTTTATGCACACTATAAAAAAACCATGTTTTGAAGTTCATCTTCATATTGTTTAACAACCCTTAATTTCAATGAACAGTCCATTTCAATATCGTCATACATTTTGTGAATAGAGAATGCAAAAAAACGTTGAAGGAAATGGAAAACACACAAGGTTGTGACTCACTTTACAATTCTTCTTAAACAATGTATTGAAGTTCATAACAACCCTTACAAGTGTTCAACAAAAAACTCCATTTCAATATCTATTTATATGTTTTGAACACAAAATGCACATAACATTTGCAAGATGGAAAACACAGTGGGTTGTCACCCATTTCTGAATTCTTATTCAATGACCGCTTTCTTTTATGCGCACTATAAAAAATCCATGTTTTGAAGTTCATCTTCATATTTTTTAACAACCCTTACTTTCAGTGAACAATTCATTTCAATATCGTCGTTCATTTTGTGAATAGAGAATGCAAAAAAATGTTGGAAGAAATGAAAAACACACTGGGTTGTGACTCACTTTACAATTATTCTTAAACAATGTATTGAAGTTCATAAAAACCCTTACAAGTTTTCAGCAAAACACCCCATTTCAATATTTGTTTATATGTTTCGAACACAAAATGCACATAACAGTTACAGGATGGAAAACAGAGTGGGTTGTGATGCACTTCTGAATTCTTGTTCAATGACCACTTTTTTTTATGCACACTATAACAAAACCATGTTTTGAAGTTCATCTTCATATTTTTAAAAAACCCTTACTTTCAGCGAACTGTCCATTTCAATATCGTCATACGTTTTGTGAATAGAGAATGCATAAAATGGTTGGAGGAAATGGAAAACACACTGGGTTGTGACTCACTTCTGAATTCTTGTTAAACAATGTATTGAAATTCATAACAACCCTTACTTTCAAGAGAACACTCCATTTAAATATCTGTTTATATGTTTCAAACAAAAAAGTGTAGAATAATAGTTCTAGGATGGAAAACATAGTGGGTTGTGACCCACTTCTGAATTCTTGTTCAATGGTCACTTTCTTTTATGCACACTATAACAAAACCATGTTTTGAAGTTCAACTTCAAATTTTTTAACAACCCTTACTTTCAGCGAACAGTCCATTTCAATATCATCGTTTATTTTGTGAATAGAGAATGCAGAAAAAAGTTGGAGGAAATGGAAAACACATTGGGTTGTGACTCACTTTACAATTCTTCTTAAACAATGTATTGAAGTTCATAACAACCCTTACAATTTTTCAGGAAAAAACTCGATTTCAATATCTATTTATATGTTTTGACCACAAAATGCACATAATAGTTGCAAGATGGAAAACACAATGGGCTGTGACCCACTTCTGAATTCTTGTTCAATGAGCGCTTTATTTTATGTACACTGTAACAAAACCATGTTTTGAATTTCATCTTCATATTTTTTAACAACCCTTACTTTCAGCGAACAGTCCATTTCAATATGGTCATACGTTTTGTGAATAGAGAATGCAAAAAAATGTTGGAGGAAATGGAAAACACACTGGGTGCTGACTAACTTTACAATTCTTCTTAAACAATGTATTGAAGTTCATAACAACCCTTACAAGTTTTCAGCAAAACACTCCATTTCAATATTTGTTTATATGTTTCAAACAAAAAATGCACATAACAGTTACAGGATGGAAAACACAATGGGTTGTGATCCACTTTTAAATTTTTGTTCAATGACTGCTTTTTTTATGCACACTATAAAAAACCATGTTTTGAAGTTCATCTTCATATTTTTTAAAAACCCTTACTTTCAGCGAACAGTCCATTTCAATATCGTCATACGTTTTGTGAATAGAGAATGTAGAAAAAAGTTGGAGGAAATGGAAAACACACTAGGTTGTGACTCACCTCTGAATTCTTGTTAAACAATGTATTGAAGTTCATAACAACCCTTACATTCAACAAAACACTCCATTTCAATATCTCTTTATATGTTTTGAACACAAAATGCACATAATAGTTCCAGAATGGAATACATAGTGGGTTGTGACCCACTTCAAAGTTCTTGTTCAATGACCACTTTGTTTTATGCACACTGTAAAAATACCATGTTTTGAAGTTCATCTTCATATCTTTTAACAACCCTTACTTTCAGGGAACAACCCATTTCAATATTGTCGTACATTTTGTGAATAGAGAATGTTGAAAAAAGTTAGAGGAAATGGAAAACACACTGGGTTGTGACTCACTTTACAATTCATCTTAAACAATGTATTGAAGTTCATAACAACCCTTACAAGTTTTCAGCAAAAAACTCCATTTCAATATCTATTTATATGTTTTGAACACAAAATGCACATAATAGTTGCAAGATGGAAAACATAGTGGGTTGTGACCCACTTCTGAATTCTTGTTCAATGACCACTTTATTTTATGGACGCTCTAACAAAAGCATGTTTTGAAGTTCATCTTCATATTTTTTAACAACCCTTACTTTCAGCTAACAGTCCATTTCAATATCGTCTTATGTTTTGTGAATAGAGAATGCAAACAAATGTTGGAGGAAATGGAATTTACACACTAGGTTGTGACTCACTTTACAATTCTTCTTAAACAATATATTGAAGTTCATAACAACGCTTACAATTTTTCAGCAGAACACTCCATTTCAATATATGTTTATATGTTTCAAACACAAAATGCACATAACAGTTACAGGATGAAAAACATAGTGGATTGTGACCCACTTCTGAATTCTTGTTCAATGACCGCTTTTTTTATGCACACTATAACAAAAACATATTTTGAAGTTCATCTTCATATTTTTTAACAATCCATTTCAATATCATCATACGTTTTGTGAATAGAGAATGTAGAAAAAAGTTGGAGGAAATGGAAAACGCACTGGGTTGTGACTCACTTCTGAATTCTTGTTAAACAATGTATTGAAGTTCATAACAACGCTTACTTTCAACAAAATGCTCCATTTCAATATATGTTTATATGTTTTGAACACAAAATGCACATAACAGTTCCAGGATGGAAAACACAGTGGGTTGTGATCCACTTCTGAATTCTTGTTCAATGACCTCTTTCTTTTATGCACACTAGAACAAAACTATGTTTTGAAGTTCATCTTCATATTTTTTAACAACCCTTACTTTTAGCGAACAATCCATTTCAATATCGTCATACGTTTTGTGAATAGAGAATGTAGAAAAAAGTTGGAGGAAATGGAAAACACACTAGGTTGTGACTCACTTTTCAATTCTTGTTAAAAAATGTGTTGAAGTTCATAACAACCCTTACTTTCAGCAAAACACTCCATTTCAATATTTGTTTATATGTTTCGAACACATAATGCACATAATAGTTCTAGGATGGAAAACACAGTGGGTTGTGACCCTCTTTTGAATTCTTGTTCATGACCACTTTCTTTTATTCACACTATAAAAAAAACCATGTACAGTAGTTCAAAATAGTTCAACTTAGCTTTAATTGTCCTGCAAATGCAGAAAATAGTTGCATTGGAGGTTGATGGAGGATGGATTTTGTGTAATGCGGTAGTGGATACAAAACAGACAGGAAAGCTACCAGTTCAAATAGGACATCTACATACAGGACTTACGATTATCCCTTTAAAAAACATCCAACCCCAAACAATTCACCTCCTCATGATTGAGTTCGGCCAATAGGAAGACCACTTGGCTGAAAATCATCCCCTTTGCAGCATCTGAATTGCTGCAAACTCATTTAGTAAGAAATAAAAATTGGATAGTTGGTTCAATTTCATCTTCATATGCAACAAGAGATAGTGACAGCCTTGTGTTTCTATTGCTTAGCAATTTGGGTGGTGATTTTTGAGTTGTGGAGGAAATGGTGTGGGCTTGGATTTTGTTTAATGGGATAATCGTTACTCCTATATGTAGATGCCCTATTTGAAGTGGGAGCTTTCTTTTTTCTTTTTTATCCACTGTCGCATTACACACATTCCCTCCTCCATCAACCTCCAATGTAACTATTGTTGTGACATCTTAAACTTTTATTAGTTGAGAAACAACACCTTTGACTTTCGACCTATCAATTGTGCAACAACACCTTTGACATTTGACGCTTATCAGTTGTGCAACAAGACCTTTCACTTTTCACCTATTAGTTGTGCAACAACACCTTCCATTGTTGTCTTTGTTTTATCAAATTCATGTCTTTTAGATTGCAGCTCTCTTCGAACAACATTAAGCTCCTCTTCTTTTCACCATGACAACTTCTTCTTGTGTTTTAATTCCTTTTCTAACTAGTTAATTATAGTGTTTGGTTGTTTTGTTCCACTTTGAGCATTTCCAACTTTTATTTTTGTAGTGTCTTTACGGTTAGAGAATACAGATGTTTCTTTTCGCAAGCTCATTAAGGAACTTTTCTATCTTTTTGGATAAGACTTTCATGCCTCCACCCAATAGATTCTCTTTTTCTGCACTTAGATATGATATTTCTTTTTCCTTATCATCCATTTCCAATTGTATTTGCTCCATGGAATTGCTAACTGATATAATGCTTTCCTTCATTTTTTCAACTCCACTTATAGCATCATGTCTCTCTTTCTTTGATTGCACAAATTCATACACGATAGAAAACCTTTTGAGTTAATCCACTTTTGCATTGCCATTTTCTCCTTGCACATACTGGAGATGCTCCTTCCTCCACTTGTCACGAGAAGGAATAACCTCTTCATTCAATAAAGTATCTATCTCATTTACTTTGGTCTGCTTCTTTCCAAGTAGTTTTCTATTGTGTGTTTCCTTTTTTTCACTACACATTTTCCAATATGTCCTTGTATTTTTTTATTACTACCATGTCATACAATTCTCATAACAAATATTTGTCAGATTCTATCAGATTTCTTTTGGGAAAAGGGATAGAGTTTTGAATGTATTGAATGCTTTCAAATGATAAAGGGACAAACATGTGGTAATGAAGTTTTCATGTTTATGGACATTTCAATATGAAGAATATCAGACATATGCAATGAAAAATATCTTTCATCAAGAATAGTAGTGTTTCAAAATAGTAGATTTGGTTATACAATTGTGAGTAGGTTGTTTTCTACAACACCCTATTTTTTACAATATGTAATTTTACAAAACAATATTCCTATATTAAATAGTAATAAATAGTAATAAACAGTGATAAATTGAGTAATAAACACTAATAAACATAAATACAAAATATCATTCATTCAAATTTAGTGTTTGAAAAGAGTAATACATTAAAAAATTCAATGTTTTAGTTTCCATTTTTCATTTAACAAACCTTTCCACATCCTAATTAGATTCACTCTTTACATTTGTGCCCTCTTTGGAATGGTAGGGTCATTCTGCGCCGAGCCACTGAATAAACATTTCATCATTTGATGGAATTGGTGCGGGGTGGTCAAGCAGTGTGCGGAGGGCAACATACATCTCCTGTATGCCCACTTCAATGTGTGGATCAGCAACATGACCATGCAATTGCATTGCTTGGTCAAAAAAAATCACCCTGATGTTGTATACTACTGCTAAATTTTTCTTGAACACACCTCATATTCGAGGATGATTGAAGAAACAAATGTGGGAAGATGCCACCAATGAAGTTGAGACCCTGATCAACATCATATCTTTCCAATGCTTCATCAAGTTGTTCGTGATTGACTACATGTCTCCAAACATATTTTGCACACATAATTTGAACTAGAATATGGTTTCTTAGCAGGTCCATGGTGTTTGACAGGAACCCACAAGCTACATTGGCCTCTGAATAGGGGAGTAGAGGTTTGGTGGGCTCCAGAAACCTACCGACCTTGCGAATCACACCTTCTAGTGTCTAGAAATTGAATTTGAAAGCACAATGTAACCTCTTTGTACTGAACGGACTACTAATGTCTTCCTCATTGTCGTGGGGAACCTGTTCAATGTGAATTCTCGAGTTCAACATTTTTAGTTATACTATAAAAAAAAGGGAAAAAATTCAATAACAAATAGCGTTGTAGCCATCTAGAAAAAAATAGTTATTTACTTCCAACTATTGATTCAGCCACTTGTTGAGAAAATAAGTAAATATTGCAATACATTTATGAAAAAAGAGCTCTTAGTTACATGAATCCTATTTTGTAAAACTATAGATTGGAAAACACAGGGTGTTATAAAAACTGCAACCCAATCATAGTTGTAAAACTAGATGTTAGTGCACAAAAAGAGAATCAGTTGTGTCGAGACATGAAAGTCTTATCTGAAACATATCAATTATATAATAAAAAATACACTTGTTGCAAATAACTTGTTAAAAGAAACATATGAATTTTCAATTATTTAATCATAATAAAACTTGTTGTAAATAACTTGTTAAAAGGAACAAATGGATTATGCAATCATGAATACACTCTCAAAGTTGGGAAAAAAGTAGCTGCAATGGTACATGCATTATTCAATACATTCAAAATTGTATCCCTTTTCCCAAAAGAAATCCGACAGAATCCGACAAATATTTGTTATCAAAATTGTATGACATGGTAGTAATAAAAAAATACGAGGACATATTGGAAAGTGTGTAGTGAAAAAAAGAAAACATGCAAAATAAAATGACTTGGAATTAAGCAGACCAAAGTAAATGAGATAGATAATGTATTGAGTGAAGAGGTTGTTCCTTCTTGTGACAAGTGGAGGAAGGAGCATGTGCAGTATGTGCAAGGGGTGAATGGCAATGCAAAAGTGGATTAACTTGAAAGGTTTTCTATTGTGTATGAATTTGTGCAATCAAAGAAAGAGAGACATGATGCTGTAAGTGGAGTTGAACAAATGAAGGAAAGCATTCTATCAATTAGCAATTCCATGGAACCAATACAATAGGAAATGGATGATAAGGAAAAGGCAATATCAGATCTAAGTGTAGAAAAAGAGAATCAGTTGGGTGGAGGCATGAAATTCTTATCCAAAAAGGAAAAGAAGTTCCCTAATGAGCTTGTGAAAGAAACATCTCCATTCTCTAATCATAAAGACACTGCAAAAACAAAATTTGGAAATGCTCAAAATGGAGCAGAACAACCAAACACTATAATTAACTAGTTAGAAAAGGAATTAAAACACAAGAAGAATTTATCGTGGTGAAAAGACGAGGAGCTTAATGTTGTTCGAAGAGAGCTACAATCTAAAAGATAGGAATTTGATAAAACAAAGAAAGCAATAGAAGGTGTTTTTGCACAACTGATAGGTCAAAAGTGAAAATTTTTGTTGCACAACTGATAAACGTCAAATATCAAAGGTGTTGCTGCACAATTGATAGGTCAAAAGTCAAAGGTGTTGTTGCACAACTAATAAAAGTTTAAGATGCCACAACAATAGCTGCATTGGAGGTTGGTGGAGGAGGGAATTTGTGTAATATGGTAGTGGATACAAAAAAAACAAGAAAGCTCCCACTTCAAATAGGACATCTACATATAGGAGTAATGATTATCCCTTTAAACAAAATCCAAGCCTAGACCATTTCCTCCACAACTCAATAATCACCACCAAAATTGTTGAGCAATGGAAACACAAGGCTACCACTATCTCTTGTTGCATATGAAGATGAAATTGAACCAGCTATCCAATTTGTATTTCCTAGTGCATGAGTTTGCAACAATTCAGATGTTGCAAAGGGGATGCTTTTTATCCAAATGGTCTTCCTATTGGCCGAACTGAATGGCGAGGAGGTGAATTGTATGGGATTGTATTTTATTTAAAGGGATAATCAAATTTATTCCCATCAAAAGGCAATGCAAGATTCTTAGAAGCATCTATTGACATCTCACACTGTGTTTTCCAACCTACAATTATTGAGTGCATTTTGATTTACCATCATATCACGATTTTGAAACCCAAATTTTAGTCCATCGAAGAGTTGTAATAAATTTTATAGGTGAGTTTCATGAAATTCATAAGGTCTAAAAACCATAAGAGTTTCATGAGAACCATACTGTCTATGTATAATTGTAAGTTGGAAAACACTACGTGATATACAAAATACAACCCACTATGTTTTCCACCATGTAATATGAAGGTGGACTTAAATACATTGTTATAGTGCATAGAACATAAAGTTCTCATCGCAGCAAGCCATTTGAGTGGCATATAGATTATTTGTGTTTGTGCATTTATCAAACATCAAATGATACATTTGAAGACCATAGTAATATAGAATCTATATATGCTTGGAGGTGTGTCTGATCTTCCATAGTGGGATGGGGTATTCAAGATCTAAATCTTAATCGAGCGAGAAAAACCATAAACCTACCATTCAAACTTATACCTAACTCATGTCACCGTTCATGTAATCCTTTTCATCCATTGACAAGGGAACCCAAAATGTCTTCCATGTTGAACCAATAACTATCTATCCTATTTCACCGAAGGAATACCAAAAGTCACCCTGTAAGGAATACAATACACAACACAAAACTCTATTTCACAAAATGGTAGTCATAGTCTTCTAGTTCCACCCAGTTTCCCCTCATCCATCCCATGTTTATCCAGCTCATTCATTTCATGTTTTTCGACCTTCATGGCACGTATAGAAATTCAACCATGTCACACACTTGATCTTATTGATCGAAAGAATGATATCATATATCCCCCTTTTATGTGAAGATCAAAATACTCCCTCTCATGATCCCAGTTCATGTCAGCATTCCATTCCATGTCATGATGCCATACCATCTCATGATCGAAGTATTTCAACTCCATACCATAATCATCGTGTATAAATTCATTAAAAAAATCTTTCCATCCATTCAATAAGTCAAGACCCCCAAGGTATAAGCTTTTCCTTCCCATCTCATGATAATCCTTAACTTTCGCAAGATCCCATTCATCAACCACAAACATATATAAGCTTTGTTCATCCACCTTTATAAGACATGGTTTTCTCGTAGAATACCACACGCCTTCATGAGTTCCATTTACTTGTACACCCTAATATTAAAAGACATGTAATTTCTTACATCCTTGGCTACATACCTCCTTCTTAAGACATTGGTAGCTCTGTCAAACCCAAGAGGCCTCCCTTTACATCAATACGTCCACCTCCTCCATCATATTTACCATCTATTGTTGGTATGTATCCACAAACCCTTCCACCCATCATGGGCCCATATGTTCCTAATGCATATCCCTAGGTGCCCTTTCAAGAACAGCAAAGGAACATACCCTTTAATTCATTCCAACACCTTCCACTTCAAAATCCTCTCATTTCATAAAATCCCTCTATGGCCTATCAAAGCAATTGGGATACAAAACAAGAAATGCATAAATCGAAGAAACCACTAAAACCTAAATATCATCATGTCTCACTAAAAAGACATTGGAAAAAAATGAAAAAAATATGCTCCAAAATCAAAAGCAAAACACTTCCAAAAAAATGGAAGTTTCCTATTAAGAAAAAATGAAAATGCTATAAAGAAAAATCAAAAGTGGAAACAATGTGGGTTCCAAAGCAAGCAAAAAAATGCATGCATGCAAAATTAAAAAATCAAAATTGGTATCCCTACTTGCTAATCCAAAAGACTCCATTATTCCATAATCATCCATTCCTCCATTATTCATCCTCCAAATCCATTTTCCATCCTTATATGCCCAACTTAATTATCGCAACCCACTCTCAATCCTTCAACTTTCACCACCCTTCAAGGTGTGTGACAATGTTGTTCTTGCCCATATTCCCTCATAATTACTCCATTCCATACTTCCATCTAAGCTGCATCCCCCATTCCATAGCTTTAATCCAATCCTTTGCATAAATCATTAACCCCCTTCTACCTACCCCTATCCATTCCATTATCTTTACCAATTTTCCTACCATCTTTAACTGGGAACATGTTAGCCATGGTCTATAAGAAAAAATTAGTCAGTGGGGTACTATATTCCACAAAGAGACAATTGAGTCCTCCATTCATATCCATACACCTTCATCAACTTCCATTTCCATGGCCATTCATATCCATTCATATCCACTAGCTTTCACATCCAGAAATGTACCCTTGCTTGTACACTTGGAGGCAAGAATTTTCCAATCATACAATACATTATTGATTATCCTATTTTCACTTAGGTATTATATTCCTTTAGTTATATTCCATGCTATCCACCTTCCTTTGATCTTGCATAAAGCATTGGGGAAAAATAACAAGAAAATGAATCTAATGCATGTTCTATACCATGTGTGTCTTCCATCATCCATGTCATGTTTCCTTTCATGTCCATTTATCTTCCATATCCATGTCATGTCATTATAACTTGTCATGCCTCTTACCATGGGCACATGTTATTACTTTGGCATGCTATCTTTGGAGTCCTCCATAGGTCCTCTACTTCTCCTTTGTATAAGAGAAATTTTTTTGCATTCCCTTGTCATTGGTTCCCTCCACCCATAGCATTCCATATCTCGATCCATCTATCTTCATCCTCCGTATAGGGTGTATCCTTACATGTCCTATCATTAACCCATATCATTGATCCCTATCAATCCATATGCCCTCTAGTTTTTAGCTTGACTAAGGAATAAGATCTGGTTTATGATTATCATTTAAATTCTTATTTATCATTGTGGGGTATGTGCAGGATCATGATGGGCCAAAAAGTGGTGATATGTAAGCCATACGATGACCCATGTGGCTGACGAATTTTTTTTTACCCAAAATTGATGCAACGAAAAGGGTTTTTAGAGGAGATTCTCAGCTTTCCACCAATATAAATTATGCTTTACTTTGAATTTAATAAATAATTATTATTCATTTTCTATTAGAATTACGAATAAAGTCCTGATTGATAGGTTGATTGAAAAACATCTATAACTTTCAAACGGTATCACATTTTTTGAATCCAAAACATGCATCACATTCTATGCTTTGCATACTATAGGATTAAAAAAACAAAATTGAATTTCATGAATTTTTGACCAAGTTAAGGTGGTTAGACAGACTAGCTTTTATATTTTTTAAAATTTGTAATAAAAAAATCATAATTAATTATTTACTTGGAAAAAATTTATAAAAAAACATTCATCACATCGGGACCTGAGTCGTATACTTATATCTAAAATATTATAAGAAAATATTATCATTTTATTGTGGTTAGGGTGGTTAGACAGACACCTACTTCTTATTTTTACCCTGAAATTTAAATACTACTGCATTGAAATTTCAAATTTTCACCAAATAGATTTTTTTTTTTTAAATAAAGCTTTAGTAGTTTAGAAACTACATGTAATTTCCTACAGATTCTTTTTTTACATTTTTTTGAAAAAATATAGATAACTTATTCAAATTTTTATGTCAAGTTGTCTAACTCTGATTTTTTGTCTTTTTATTGCCACTTAAGGGCCTGTTTTTTCCATGATGATCCTGCACATACCCTACGTTATAATTGTTATGAGTAACACATTTAAAGAAACCATAAACTATTAGCATACTAAAACATTGGCCTTTGCTGAGTCACAACCCACTCTATTTTCCATCCTACAACTATTTAGTGCACTGGTCCTGATCATATGCATTAGAATTTTCATTTTTTCATTATCATGATGTTGCATATTTATCATTTTCATATTGTGTGCATGAAAACTTGTGCTTTATATTAACTCTTCTATGTTGTCTCCATGAATATCATTATCTTTTTTTATCTTTTCTTTTCTTGTCACATTCCAAGGAAGCTCGAGGATTTCTACACCTCATTGTGTATGAAGGAGAGTGAGGAAATGGGAATGAGTCTTTCTTATGTGTGTGTATCAAGTTAGTCGGCCCTATGATGATACAAAAAGCATAACCGATAACAAAGGGGAAATTGTTCCACTCTATGATGAAACAAATGATCACTTCCTACCCTTTCCATTCCATTCATTTCCACATCCGGCCTTCCATATCCTTTCCTCCCATATCAAATAAATTTCATAAGCCATTTATACGCTTTCCTTACATCACATCAATGTGTTGCAGTCCTTTCTTCTTTGGATCCACCTAGGTCATTCATATTTATAAATCTTGCATATCATTTTCTATCTTCAACTCAAAAATGATGAAATGATAGCATTTCCATTCCATTCATTTGCATATCCAGCCTTTCATATCCTATCCTCCCATACCAAATACTTTTCATAAGCGATTTATATTTTTTTCCTAAATCTAATCAATGTGTCACAATCATTTCTTCGTTGCACCCACCCAAGACATTCATATTTCTAAATCTCACATATCATTATCTATTTGCAGCTCAAACATACCTTCATCTATCATAACAAGATTCACACCATACCATACGAAGAATAATATGAAGAAAATAACAAGGTTATGCAATCAAAGACTGAGGGAAACAACCATATCAAGAGTCCATGTTGAATGTGAGTTTGTTTCATTTCATGCATGCATTATATTCTAGCTCTTAGACACAATTGAAGTTTATAGATGGTGTTTATAGATCTCAAGTTTTCACATGTTCATATAGAATTCTGAAAAATGTATCTTCTTGCTTGAAAAGTGTTACTAAAGCATTCTTAATTATTGTGACTAACAAAAATATCAGTTACAGTGTTGTGTTCAACTTGTATACTTGAAACAAACCACATGCCTTATCTATACTTCAACATTTTTTAGAGATGTCTACATTGATGTTGTTTTTCATTGATGTAAAAAAGGTGTCTAATGCCAACTACATTCAAACTGAGTTGCTTCATTGTGTTCTCATGGATTGGTTTGAAAGAGATTATTCATTTATTTGGTGATATACAACCAAAGTGGTTGTTGATGTTCATTTCAAAGTCCTTTTTGTTCACTCATTACTTGTTCACATGGTGTTGGTGCAAAAGGTATTGATATTTGATGCAAATTTTTGTTAAAGTTGTTTCATGACAAAGTTAGAGGTATTGAACAAGTACTCATTGCACATTCATCATTCACATTTTATTCCTGATGGCTAATACATTTTGATGTTGTGACTCAAAGGTATTCAGTGGATAGTGTAGACATGGAAAATGTACAAGTTCGTTTTGGCACACCTGATCCTAATTACTAACAATGCTTCCTCACATTCTCAGCATTTCATTACTTTCTATCTTTTAATTCAATAAATCACTATCTATTGGATTAAGTCTTCCTCTTTCAATGATTAAATTAATCAATTAATTTAATTAACCATTGCATATATGTTTAATTAAATAAATCATTTTATTTAATTAAAATCTCTAAAGTCCTATTAAATTAAACAAATAAAAACCTTATTTGATTTAATCTAACATATTCCTTCTTGATTAAATAAATCAAATCATTTATTTAATAAATCATTTCCTCTCAATTCTTGACTTAAATCAATTCATAAATCTAAGTCTAAATTGTCACATCACCTAATTCTTCATTAAATTAATCAAAACATTGATTAACTTAATCCTTTTCACTAAAATCCTCTAGAGAATGCAAGTTGCACAATAAATCAATTACTTTGATTTATTAATTCTTCTATTTTCACTCACAAAGCATCAAAAGGGAATATTCCCTCATTTGAATTCAAAAAGGCCAAGTGGACTTGGTCCTTCCAACAAGACATTCAATGCCTCTTACATGTCTTTCACCTTGAGCCAAGTGACGTTTACTTCACTTCTCTTCCCCCTTCAACATGTCAACTCACCATTTCAAATTCAAATTTATGCATTTATCATGCACATTGGTCAAATGTGCTCATTCCTCATCCAATCACATGTGGACAAGTGGCACAATGCCATTGGATTATCTTTTATCCCACATTGCTCGATCTTGCTCACTTCTTCCAAATAGAAGTTTATAAATTGGAGACCTCTCCTCTCAATCTTCATCCACAATTCACATGCAAAGTTACTCTCTTCAATTGAGAACTAATTTGGCCCATTTCATCCAAGCATTCATCATATTTTCATATTTGCACCAAGGTTATGCTCAAATCTCTTTGGAGATTTGACCATTTCTCCATCAATCTACATTTCAACATAGGAATTGGGAAAGGGCCAATTGCAACACCTCATTGGCACTAATTCCCCCATAAGATCATCATTCTATTGGCTAGATTACGATTTACTTTCATATTATTTAAGTTTTGTTATTTTCCTAATTTTCGCTTGAATAGATGGATTTCATGGGGAATCCTTCATATTTGCATGCATTTTGATCTAACACTAACAATGTTTGACGTCTTTGTGCATTTGCAGGCTTAGGGGTTCACATTTTGGCGCTAGAAGGAGGGCATGAATCAAAAAATTCACTCACAATTTTTAAAATTTCGTGGTTTCTAACGTTTTCTTGCAGATACAGGAAAACTAGCCCGCACGGCACTATATCACGCCGCTTTCAGCTCCGCAGCACAATACTTCGCCGCTTCTAGCACCGCGACTCCATATTCACCCACAGTTGAATCCTCCAAACACCACCGCGGATTCCCGCCTGACAGTTTTTTTAAAATTCCTAAGTCAACCGCGCAGGTCCTAAGTCCGCCGCCTTCACCACCATGGCTCTATATTGTGTTGTGCCTTCTCCAAACTCCACCGCATCACCTTTCCCGCCTAAAAATTTTAAATTCTCAAACCAAGCCGCTTACAAACTGCACTGCGGGCCTCTATCGCGCCGCTTTTGCACTCTCTGCCTCTGTAGAGCGCTGCCCAAAGTCACCTGCACAGCACTATATAGCGCTGCCTTTCTTCCAAACTTCACCGCTTCTCCAAACTCCACCACTTTTGCAAACTTCGCCGCGGGAAGACAGTAAATTTTTAAATTGACATGTGCTTTCTAAATTTGGGATTTTTTAACCTTTAATCTGATTTCCTGTCTTTATTGCTCTCTATTTTTCTATCATTTACCAGGTTGGAGCAAAGGAAGAAGTCATCATGATATCATGTGCACCAAACCAAAGTGTTTTTAAACACTAAAAGTGTTCTTTAACATTTTTTAAGAAATTTGTTAGAAATCTTTGACCTTAGGAACACTAACTTTAATTTGGGTTTTAAAAAGAACAATCAAACTTTTCATGACACCATGCTTATTTTGTACAAAGTGTTTTTAAACACTAAAGTGTTCTTCAACACTCTTTAAGAAATTTGTTAAAAATCTTTGATCTTAGGACACTAAATTTTCCTTGGGACCTAAAAATAACAATCAAATTTATTTTCAAAAGTTGCCAAGGGGCTAAAAAGAACTTTAGGCAAACACACTAGATTTGGTTTAAAAGGTAACAATTGAACAAGGCAAACTCACACTTCATTTTGGTGCTTAAAAAGAAGTCATCATTGCTTTGAGGTTTAAAATGAATAAATTTTTTCCATGTTTTGCAATCTTTTTTACAAATTAATATTATCTAAAATGTGTATGCGCTTCTCTCACGCTTCATTGCGATCTTGAGAATCAAAAACATTTTGGTAATATTAGGTTGTTAAAAATATTGCCTCCACATTTCAATTTGGGCACTTAAAAATGAAAAAAACATGCGAGTGTGAATAAAACTTATTGTGAGTGTTCTCCTTTTTTTTTTTTTTAAAAGTCGATCGAACTACAAATAATGTTTGTTCGCTATTGTTTATCTTAGAGGGCCTACCTTGTGGGAAAAATTAATCACCCAAGGGAACGACCCAACCGGGAACACGCTAAAGCCAAGCAACTTCCAACCAGTATATAAGTGTGGATTCTTGAAGAAAGTTCAAGAATCATGAGGATTATTCCAACGAGATGGACAACAATGGACTCTCGTCGATGTTGGATAATCCCCCACGAACGGAATGCCTGAATTAGAACCCCTTGTTTAGAAAAAGGCCAAAACCTTGTCTATCTTGTTGGTGCAAAAGGTTATGTCCTTTGAAGCCGCACCACGTTATACATGTGGTCTTGTTGTGGAAATGGAAATTATGCCATGGGATATTCATGGGTACTAATGCTTTGCTGACCCGAATAAGTGAGTGTCATGGAGGGGAGCCAGTGTGGTCAAGCATTTAGCCATTCGTACAAGATATGCGCAGCTGGATTTATCCAAGTGGGAACCCAACAAGATATTGGCTCATCATCCTAGGAGTGTAAAAGTGCTTGGAAGGAATACGTTGCTTGATCTTGAAAACATTTGAAAAAAAAACATTCACAAAGACCTTCAAATTTCAAACACCTTGTGGGAAACAAATACCTCTTGATGAATTTGGACACTCTTGCTTTCCCTAGGAATCATATTCCTAGAGGTTTCTAAGTGCACAAATTCTACCGTCATTTGTTTCCAACAAGGTTAAACATAAGGAACTTTTGCCCTATTTTCCTCGATTTCCACACGAAGGACCTTGTGGGATGAGAAAGAAAGTGGGACACTAGACATATAGTTTGAAACCTAAGAAAGCAAGTGTCCTGGATAAAAATAATTTCATTAAACCAAGATAAAGAGACAAATTGAACTTCATGTGTGTTGTTTTTGTTAGAATTGGCTATGGATTCCAAGATCTATGGACCAAATGGAAAGCACAAAGAAGAGAGAAAATAATATGACAAGAATAAACTGTATTCAATGTCAATGATAATGGAATGATTCAATTTTACAATGAGAGACCCCTTGGTTATATAGCCAAGGTGAGAACATAGAAGTGGATAAGATTATGACAAGTGTCGTAATCTTATGACATGAGACAACAATGAAAAGCTATCACTCCACCTAAAGTGGAAAGGTGATAATGTGATAACCACCACAAATAGTGGATCTACCACAAAAGGTGAAACCCTAATCACATGATATATCCATGAAAGGTGGAGGTGATAAAGTAATAAGAAGATAAGTCCACCAAAGGTGGAAATTCTCCAACAACTCCTATGTTGTCCCTAAGTAAACTTAACTAAGGTGTAATTATGACCTAGGACAAGGTAAAAAATATTTAATTACACCAACACCCCCCCTTAAGTGCAACTTAGGGAGAATGTAACAATGCAAGATGGGTCCCGGCAACTAGGCCATGTTAGGTACCCATGTACAAATGCAATCAAATCTCTCACAAATGGAGAAAAGGAGAAAACCCAATGGGACAAAACTCCTCCCCAAAAGAGAGATGAAATATAATAAAGAAATGCTCTCAATGAAGAATGAGAAGGTAAAAACCCCATGTGAGGAAAAAGACCCCCCCATAAGAGAGAAGTAGAAGAGAGACAAGGCAACCCCCCCTCAATGTTGAGTCTCCTGCAATGATGGTAGAAGCTCGACATTGAATGCTGAAGATGATCCAATCTCGCCGAACAACGTTCCTCCCCTTAGGAAGAAACAAAACCAATAATGTATGCAGGATGTATGATGTCTCTGAAGCATGCTCAAGTGTCTCCATGTCGATGCCAAAAGATGACACACTCCAAACAGGCATTCTAGGCCACACTGCTGAAGAGTACAATCCAACATCTAGTAGAGAAGAATGTAGAACATGATCCAAAGAGAATGATATCCCCTCTAAAGAAAAAGAAGCCTCCTCCCAATGTTGTCCAAAAGTATCCACACTCATGTAGAGAATGAACAAGAGGTTCAGAGTGTTCCCTCACAACAACTGAAGAAGGAGCATCTTCATCAAAGAGAAGATGAATGTCATCAATGATGTCCCCCAAATCTGCAAGATGAGACTCCACAAACAAGTCTGAAATACCTGTCAAGAAGCCATCCAAAGTAGCCATATCTGGAAGACAATGTATATCCTACTGCACTGAATCACAAGGAACCCAAACTGTGGAATCACAAGCATCATCAACTGCAACAGTAGATGGAGGAGATGAAATGCATGGCTCAAGTACTGGGTCTAATGTGAGAACTCCCAAGTTCAAGTAGCCAAATGTCTCCTCTGAATCATGGTTCACACTAGAAGTGTGATCAATAGCCGAAGGAACAATGTCACCATCAGAAGCAAAATCAAAAAAGGTATACAGCTGAGATGAATGATCAACCACCCCAGTAGCAATGATCTCTCTACTCTCCAAGTCTCGAATGATAACAGAATCAGGTGTGAACTCCACAGTTCTCCCATCTCCACCATGTGTAATCTGATAAATGGAAAGAAGATTGTTCGTCAAATGAGGAACACACAAAACATCCTGGAAAGTGTTGTCCCCAAAACTAATAGATCCCTTCCCTATTACACTCATGTATGTATTGTTTCCCATCAAGATAGGAGACATAGAACAAGGCTGAAATGAGGAGAATATAGATTGTGAAGATGCCATATGATGTGATGCTCCTGAATCTAGAAGCCATCTACCTGATCCTGGACTTGAATAAGCACAAAGAGCTTGACCTTTATATCTTGATGTAGATGAAAAATATGCATGACCTTTTCCCTTAGACTATTTTGAAGAAGAAGGAGAAGAAGATTCAGACATTCTAGAAGGAAAATCAATTTGATTCTTTTTGAGAAGATTCTTCAACTCATCAATGTCCTTCTTATAACAATAGTGTTCTTCATGTCCATCCTTCTTGCAATATGCACAAAAATGTCTCTCCTTCTTAAATGATTTCTCTTTTGAATATGAATCTTTATGTTCTTCTGTGGAGTATGTGTTCTTCTTAGGCTTTTTCTTTTTCTTTTCTTTGCCACTTGAAGACTTCTCATCTTTTACAACCAAGGCATGTAATTTGGAAGAATTCAAAGTACCCATTTGAATAAGCTTATCTTGCTCCCTAGTGAGTTGCATAGCAAAATCTTCAAAGGAAGGCAACTTAAACTCACTCCCAAAGGCATTCTTTGTAGCATAGAAAGTAGACATAAACACTGAATATTTAGGTCCTAGCTTTGAAAGAACACTTAAGATCAATTGTGTATCTGTTTTCTCAATTTTACAATCCTTCAATTGTGTTCCTAGTGACTTGAATTTGGTGATGAAGTCTTGTATGTTGTCAAAATTACATGGATTGAGACTGATTAATTCATTCTCCAACAAATGTCCTTGAATTTCATCTATTTTCCCAAATAAGTTTGACAATGTAGTCCACATATCCATAGGTGTATCCAAGTTCTCAATGTGAAACAACAACTCAGGAGAGACATACAAGCACAAATAACCAATGGCTTCTTCACAACTATTCAACCACTTATTCTTTTTATGTTCATCATCTTGTGGTTCACCATCAAGCCCATGAACTATCCTATACAATCTTTTTACTCTTAGCAATTTGTTCATTTCTGATTTCCATTTAGGATAGTTGTAAGGTGTTAGAAGTGGAATTGTAGATGGCTCCATGATGAAACAAGAACACAAATCAAGAGGAATGCAACCACAACCACAAGAAGAATCCCCCCCAAATTCACTCAATCAAAGAACCCTCCAGCAATATATGAGCTTGGCACTTTATACTTAGTGCGTTTACAATTACCACTGCCAAAAACAACAAAGTGGACTTTGATTTCGGTACATGCAAATTGCCAAAATAGGCCACAAACTCATAGTGAAAAATTACAGTAGATGAGATAAATTTGATCACACCTCTAGAAAGTACAGGAAAAATCATGCACTTTCAAAAAAAATGGCACTCAAAAATGTTACCGTAGGAGCAAGTTATGAGCCCTCAAAGTTCCCAAAATGAGGATGAAGTAGCAACACCTGTGAGAATCTACAATTTCTGGAAAAACCAAAATCCAAAAGCAAAAACTGATTGCACCACTGTGAAGAGCACGAAAAAATAGCCCAAATAAAAAAAAATTGCCTGAAAAAAGGAGCCAAAATGACTGAGTTATGGGGCTTCAAAGTTGAACTGCAAAAATGAAAAGCTCATCTATTAAGGGGGAGAAAATTTCAAATATGTGCTGATGTTAGCGCTGATGTGTGCTGATGTCAATAGTTTGCTATGCTAAATTTGACGGCTTCTGGCCCGTCAAAAGAAAAATGCGCCCCTGTCGAAAAATGATGACAGAATTTTTCTTGTCGCCTTGAATTTTTTGAAGATCGGTCGCCGATTGTTTGACTGTTGGACGGAATAGAAGCCCGCCAACTGGCAGCTTCTGGGCAACCGAGGGTACCGCGGAATTTCCGGAAATACAAATGTGGGGCCGCGGTCGGATGAGTGGAGGCCCGCAGAGTGTAGGGGACCGTGGAGGGCGGAGGAGCCGCCACGTGGCAGCTGGCGGGGCCATCAGGTACCTACGGGTACCAGGGTACCCTCTGCAATGCGATATAGTCCACAAAAATTGATTTTTCTTTTGATTTTTTTTAATTTTTCAAACTTTTCAAATACAATTTTTTTAAATGAAATTTTTATAAAAAAATTTCATATTTTTTTCCGAAATATAAAAATATTTTATTTTCAGAAATCGTACCGTCGCATTATAATGATGCCTGGGGGGCCGTATGGCTCTTCGGGAAAAATTTTGCTTCACCAGATGACTTGCTCTGATTTGGATGATTGGTCAGTCAATCTTAGGGTTTTTGGCCCTTCTAGAGGCGATGGCAGGATCGGATTTGACCCAAAATGCTCAAAAAATGCAGCTACCTTCTGGATCTAGCAACCACAATTCAGCTTCAAACCCTCATAGATTTGGCCTCATATGTCTGATTTGGACGAAACAAAAGGAAAAATTGACTTTCTCGAACCTTCCAGACGCAATGGTGAGCTTAGATTTGCACCAGCAAGCTCTGATATAAACTTGCAATAAAGAGCCAAAAATAGAACTTCCCCAAATCTGGTACCTCTCTTCAGAAATAGACTCTCCAATGACACCCAACCCGCTCTGATACCATGTTAGAATTGGCTATGGATGCCAAGATCTATGGACCAAATGGAAAGCACAAAGAAGAGAGAAAATAATATGACAAGAATAAACTGTATTCAATGTCAATGATAATGGAATGATTCTATTTTACAATGAGAGACCCCTTGGTTATATAGCCAAGGTGAGAACATAGAAGTGCATAAGATTATGACAAGTGTCATAATCTTATGACATGAGACAACAATGAAAAGCTATCACTCCACCCAAAGTGGAAAGGTGATAATGTGATAACCACCACAAATAGTGGATCTACCACAAAAGGTGGAACCCTAATCACATGATATATCCATGAAAGGTGGAGGTGATAAAGTAATAAGAAGATAAGTCCACCAAAGGTGGAAATTCTCCAACAACTCCCATGTGGTCCCTAAGTAAACTTAACTAAGGTGTAATTATGACCTAGGACAAGGTACAAAACATTTAATTACACCAACAATTTCCAATGATTTCTCGCAAGATAAAAAGCCCAAAGCCAAAGTTCAAGAAATTTAGTCTAAAAATCTATGAGCAACGCCTTGAGATGCTCCTTGAAGTAAGGGAGAGACTTGTATACAACTTTTACAAAAAAGCCTCCAGGAATAATCTCACGTTGTATGCATTTTATTGTCAACAAAATCCCAAACTTTTTCAAAGGTTTGCTTTTCTCCCATAGGAAGTCTAACATGTTCTTCAATACCGAGGTTTTGTAGAGAGAGTCATGTCTAGGATAAGATTCAAGATCAAAGTCGTCATTCTCATTCATTCCTCCATCAACCAAATCCCATTTCATCATCAAACCTTTTGTGAACTCTAGAAACAATCATCACGCTAAACTTAGAGGGCTTAATCAACATCACCTTATCTTGGCTTAACACACCTAGCCAACATAGTCTCAACTATTGGACAATTTTTTCTTTAGGATAATGCAACTTCCTAAAGTTTATTATTTCACAATTACATTAGCTTAACACACTTAACCAATTAATCCATTTGTACAAGTTCCCCTAGGATAATGCAACTTCCTAGGGAATACAACTTCACAACAATCATGTTTGACTTAATGCATCTAGTCAAATTATCACAATCAATCAATTCAAAAGCCCTTACAAGTTTAGCATATACCTTCAAAAGTTCTTCAAAAATGTTTTCACTCACTCATCCCATCCATTTAGCCCATCACCATTACCACCATCTTTGATATTTTAGCTTCCCTACTTCTTCTCTTTTGGACCTAAAGGGTTAGGATCAAACAAATCCCTATTTTTATGGTCCAAACAAGATCTCAATACAAGAAGAACATGGAGAATATCAGAGAAATATCAACTTCTGTGGACATGAGTCATTTAAACACCAAAGTGAACCTAGCGGGATCAAGCAATCCCCCAAGCAACTGTCCCTTATCATCACAAAATCCTCAAGAGGAGAGTCATCAAGAGGACATCACGAATGAAGACATGGGGATGACACAATCCGAAATCTTGGAAATGGTTCAAAATCCAGAGAACCACAAAATTGTCAGTGCTATGTTCAAGTACTTAAATACGCTAGTGAAAGGAGGGGTCCTGCCCCCTCCCGACCTTGACGCAAGCACTAGTACAGATGTGTCTATTCCAAATGCATCCCCAATGTCAAATATCAATCAAGAAGTACCTTGCACCACATCGGTCATCACACCAACCTCGCCGAATGTGAACAAGGGGAGTGCCATGTTTCAAGAAGTACAAAAGCATCGCCTTGTGGCTAACAAAGAAGCAGTCATCACCACCATGTTGGTTAAGCCTGTTCCAGAAAATCCATCCCACCCATACGTCCCACTCACCTTCCATAACCATGTTGGCTCATCTTCATTTCGTGCAAACATACAGGTTTCTCTACCACTTGAAGAAGGAAACTTGTTTGAAACAACTGACATTGCAAATCCTTTTTTCCAAGGTAACATCCCATCTCTTCCTCCATTTTCATTCACAACCACATCGCCTCTTGGATTGGGTTTTCCTCGTATCAACATCGATGGTTTCTTGGAACCTAGCAATCTAAACATCACACCCAATTCCCTCTTCTTACCTACATCATCACAACAACAAGTGGCAACCATATAAGCCACCACCGCAATTGGTCCTCAAGTATCCCAAAACATGCCATCTCAAGGACCAATCATCTCAACCACCCTTCCAACAACCCAAATCCCAATCACCACCACAATCCCTCCACCTACCACAACGGTTGGCATGATTTCTGTTCCACCACCAATCCCACCAAAATCCAATATGACAAACTCATTCACCACACTAATCCAAACCCTCCAAAGGGCCAACCAACAAAGAGTACTCCAGAAAAAGTAGCAAGCTCAAGCACAAGCCCAAGCTCAAGCTCACGTGCAAGCTCAAGCACAAGCCCAAGCTCAAGCACAGGCCCAAGCTCAAGCTCAAGCACAAGCCCAAGCCCAAGCATAGTACCAAGTGCAATTGCAAGCGATCCATCTGCAACCCTACTAACAAGCCCTGCAAGAATTTCAGGCACAACAACAAGCTAAACAAAAAGCTTTGTTGGCACAACAGCTGCTCAACCAAAAACAAGCTTTGTTGGTGCAACAACAGCTAGACCAACAACAAGCTTTACTAGCACAACAGCAGATTGACCAACATCAGGCCTCATGGGAACAGTAGCAAATGGACCAACAACAAGCATTGTTGGAATAACATCAGCAAGATCAACAACAAGCATTGTTGACGCAAATGCAGGCATACCATCAAGATTTGAACGCACAATCGAGCTTGCAGCAAACGCCCACTAGTACTCTCCCCACCCATCAAACACCTCGAACACCTCACAACTCATTCATCCCAACTCCCGATCCAAGCAAGGATGTCGCAACACAAATCAAACTACTCTAGCAACAAGTGTTGGACTTACAAGTAGGAAAAACCACAAGGACACCAGGCAATTTGTGCCCTATCCATTCAATAGGAGTCTTACCATGGTACCATTCTCAAAGGGATTTGAGATCCCCAAATTTGAGAAATACAATGGAACGGGCAACCCTTAAAACCACGACAGGGAATTTCAGGTGCACTACATGAAAGTCGCATATGATGACACGTATCTAATGCGACTCTTCCCCCGAAGCCTAACTGGTCCAGCTATGTAATGGTTATGTCGCCTACCCATGGGCATTAAAACATTTGATGAAATAGTGGAGGCTTTCCTTAAGAATTATGCTTTCAATATGGGTGCGAATGTTAGTTTGGAAGAACTATCTGCACTCAAACAGGGAAAAGGAGAGTTATTCACATCCTTCTTGCAAAGATGGTGATCCAAGGCCAATCAGAGCAAGTGGACTATGCTAGAGGAACAACAAGTTTGCACCATCATAGCCAATCTAGATGAAAACTTGGCATTTTACTTAAAAATGCAGTGGATCACATCGTACGATCAACTGATTCCAAAGGTGCTCAACATCGAAAGAGCCCTTACTGTGCAAGGAGGAGCACCAACATTCACTCCACCACAAGATAACCACCCATCTAACAACTACAATGATAAACCTTGAACATGGTCAAGGAATAAAAATATCATGAACGACGGCATGGTCGATGCTAAAGTGGTCATCAGTGCCCCTAAACAGAATACCCAAAACCATCATCAACCGCAAAATCATAATCACAACAATGTGTAGACTAATGCGGTAGTAGCACAGCCACAACCATATTCAACCAATCAAGTCAACAATATGGGTAATCAAGGAGGACCACCTCCCCGCAACAAGTTTCCCCCCAAGAGGAAGTTCACAGCTCTTGGTGAATCGATTGAGTCCATAATGAAGAAGCTGGTCAAGGAGAATCTAATCAAAATCTCTAACTCCGAGCAATACATGGAACCCATGACCAAGCCACCATGGTATAATGAGAATCTCCTTTGTGACTTTCACAAAGTCAAAGGACACACCACCGCCAATTGCATGAGACTCAAAAACATCATCCAAGACCTCATTGAGGACAAGGTCATCAACATAGGCAGTCGACCGAAAACCAAGACCTGAAAATATACACGAATTCAATACCGAATCATAACCAAGGGAACAACCAAGGAAATAATCAAGGGAATAATAAAGGTAGGAAAAAGTATGCTAGTGCTAATCTAGTATACGAGGAGATAGTTGGATGCGTTTACAAAATGGTCACCATCATAAATATCAAGGGAGCCAACAATGACTGTGGAGTCACCACACGAGGCAGAAAGGTTACCATCACTGGGGCACCTGCTAAGACCCCCATTTCCAATACAAAGGCCATCCCCTATGATTATAATGTCATTGACCAGCTGAAAAGAACACCTGCCCAAATCTCCATCATGGAATTATTGAAAATATCTGCCGCCCATAGGAGGATCCTTGATGAAGCACTAGCTGCGTCTACCGTTGCTACCACCCTCGACATAGAACAATTCTAGGCTATGGTGGGTAACATCGTTACCCCAAATCTCATTACATTTTCAGACCAAGATTTCCCCCCGCAGCCATCTCATAATCGCGCACTCCACCTCCAAGTACTAATCCATAAAAAGAAAGTCAAAAGAGTCCTGGTAGATGGAGGTGCAGGCCTTAATATTTATTCATTAAAGCTTATAAAGAAATTGGGATTCACTGAGGATTCCATCAATAAGAATAAAAGCATCACAATAAGGGCATATGATGACCAGGAAAGAGTGTCTTAGGGCACTATCAAAATCCCCATCCAAGTGGGGCCGACAACTATGGAAACCACCTGTCAAGTCCTCGACCTCGACTTACCATACAACATCCTCCTGGGATGCCCGTGGATACATGGAATGAAGGCAGTGGCTTCGAATTATCACTAGTGCATTAAGCTCTCACATCAAAACAAGGAGGTCACTATACATGGGGATCCCGAACCTTTTGCCTATTGCAAAAACTTGGAAGCCAAGTTTTACAAGATCCCTCAAGTACCCAAAAATGATGAAGGACCATCTACTTCATATATAGACCTAGCTAATCTCACCTCCACTTCTATGACAGAGACACCCACCATCCCTAACATATCTGAGATTAAGAATATGATCCAGGACAATGGATGCAGTGATTATAGAATGAAGAGAAATGCATTTGTTGTAGGAGAGTTACCACAATCTCCTAGGTCGCATGGACAACCCCAGTTAGTTCAAACACCTGTCCGCACTATTAGAGCATAACCCTCTGAATTCCACCATTGGGGGGATCTCAGTCGGGAGAATGTGGACGAAGAGGACATCTCGAACACACTATACCAAGATGAAAGACCCACTCCCACCCTACCCATGGAGGAAATTAAAAGAGGGTTACAAATGATGTTTGGTATGGGCTATAAAAGGAATGAGAGCCTAGGAAGAAACAATGATGGACGGTTGGAGCCCATCATTATAGAAAGAAGAATGCGGAACCTTGGCCTTGGCTATACTCCTTCGAGTATAACTGTACGTGGTAGAGGTACTCCCAGAAGAGTAGTCAGGTCCTCTCCTCATATAACAACAACCACTCCTAGACCACCCATTTACTTAGATATCCCACTTGATAATTACACCTTTGACGTCACTGATGTTTGTGCTAGTAGTGATGATGATGATACCATAGCAGGTCTCCCTAGGCTATTCAAAAATTCCACCTTATTAATGATAAGTGCCTCCACAGCTGAGTCAAACCAACCAACCCACCGAATCAGCTTAGTAAACCCCCAACTCATCAATCACGACCAACAGGGATCACCTATTATAGACTCGTTTGAAAACGATGAGGTGCTCTCAGAACTCCTGGGACTAAGGGATATAGTTTCATACGGGGATCACAAAACTGGATTCAACATCACACTGAACAAACAGGCATACTATGGGGAGACGATTGAGTCCTTCAGTCGCAAAAGAAAAATATCGAAAATAAGCTCGGAGTTATTGAGTGAAAACCACACTATGGCACTCTCTAACCACAAAAAAGTAAAAATAAAGGATGCATCCGATGGTGAAAACCTCTCTGAGGTACTAGAGGATGAAGGATTCAATCTCCCCCCCACTGCTCTACATTAGGAGAAATCAACAATATTGGCAGAACAGTGCAACCCGATCAACTTAGGAACAAAATTAGAACCACAAATCACCTTCTACGCAGAGTCTCTCTTGGTAGAAGAACAAGAACTGTTGGTAGCATTCCTAAAATAAATAAAGGTAAATTTTGCATGGACCTTTGCTGACATGCCAAGTCTAGATCCTGAAGTAGTGGTTCATCATTTGGTTGTTTACCCCAAAGCAAAACTAGTCAGACAAAAGCTAAGGAAGATGCTCTCACAAATAGCCTTGCTCATTAAGATTGAGCTACATAAACTTCTGGATGTTGCTTCATATGCTCGATCGACTATCCAGAATGGGTATCAAATCTTGTACCTGTCTCAAAACTAAAAGGAGGCATCTGCATCTGCACTGATTTCAGAGACCTAAACAAAGCATGTCCTAAGGATTATTTTCCACTACCCAACATTGACATGATAGTGGACATGACGGTCGAACATGAGATGTTGTCCCTAATGGATGGTTTCTCAAGATATAACCAGATAATAATAGCAAAGGAGGACCAACATAAAACAATCTTTACTTGTCCTTGGGGCACCTACTGCTGGAATGTGATGTCGTTTGGGTTGAAAAACGCAGGGGCTACATACCAAAGAGCCATGACACTGATCTTCCATGACATGATTCACAAAACAATCAAAGATTATGTGGACGACATATTGGCTAAATCAAAGAAGAGACAGGATCACATAGCAACTCTAAGTGCAATCTTTGATAGACTAGAACAATACAAAGTCAGACTCAACTCAAAGAAGTGTGTCTTTGGGGTCCAATCAGGAAAGCTGCTGGGATACATAGTTTCAATGAGAGGGATAGAGGTGGACCCTACAAAAGTAAAAGCAATCCTTGAAATGGAAGCACCAAGAACATTAAAGTAACTAAGAGGATTGCAAGGAAGACTCCAGTCCATCCGAAGATTCATAGCATAGATAGCAGATAAATAGATCGCCTATTCACACTTGCTTCACAAGGGAGTCGCATTCAGGTGGGACGAAAAATGAAAGCAAGCATTCAGTACAATAAAATAATATCTACTTACACTACCTATGTTGATGCCACCAATTATCAGGAAGCCATTAATCCTATACATCACAGCAACAATAGCCGCCCTTGGTGCCCTTTTAGCCCAACATGATGAAAAGGGAACTGAGTGGGCCATCTACTACATCAGCAGAACAATGGTGGGGCACGAGCTCAACTACACTTCAATAGAAAAGGCTTGCCTAGCACTGGTATTTACAACCCAAAAGTTTAGACACTACATGCTAGCTCATCAAATCAAGTTGATTGCCAAGATAGACCCTCTAAAATATCTATTGTCAAAAGCAATGCTTATAGGTAGAATGGCTAAGTGGGTAATGATATTGTCTGAACATGATATCGAGTATGTAGAACGAAAATCCATAAAGGGACAAGTCATTGTGGATCAGCTCACAGAAGCTCCCATCTACACAAACAACCCAATCATATTAGAATTCCCAGATGAGTCCCTTTTCAACCTTGGTGTAGCCGACCACTGGAAATTGTACTTTGATGGCTCTGACACGCAACATGGATCAGGAGCCGGTGTGTTCTTCATCACCCCGCAAGGAGACTGTATACCCAAATCATATAAACTGGCATTCCCTTGTACCAACAATATTGTAGAATATGAGGCTTTGACCATAGGCCTCAAGATTGCAGCAGAGTGGTGAATCATGGCATAAAAGGTCTATGGGGACTCGCAACTTATTATCAACCAAGTCAACAGTGAATACCAAACCAGGGATGATAAGCTCGTACCATACAAAAAGGTGGTAGAAAGCCTCAAAGAATCATTCATTGACATCACCTTTGAGCAAATACTGAGGGCAAACAATAGAGCGGCCAACACAATGGCAACTATTGGATCCTTACTAAACATCCCTCGCAATGTTTCGAAACACGAATTCTTGGTAGAGTAGCTTCTCATACCCACTTTCAAGGTACCAGAGTCAGAATACGCATGTGAACTCATTGGTCCTAGTGATTTTTGGTATCATGACATATACACCTACCTAAGGTTAGGAATCCTCCCCACTGACATCACCCCGAACCTAAAGCGAACCTTTGTCAAAAGGGCCTTACGATTCGTCATCCTAGGAGAGACCCTCTTCCGTAGAAGTATCAATGGAACCTTGCTAAGTTGTTTAAAACCTGAGGAGGCCATGACTGCTCTAACTGAGGTACACAATGGCACATGCGGGTTGCACTCGAGTGGTATGACCTTGGCTAAAAAGCTGCTGAGAACCGGGTACTACTGGCCGACAATTGAGAGAGAGGCACACAACTTTGTCAGAAGATGCCTACAATGCCAACAACATGGAGACCTTATTCATGCACCAGCTCAAGAACTGCATCCCATTATTACACCTTGGCCCTTTTCACAGTGGGGGCTCGATCTCATTGGTAAAATCTCACCCACCTCATCCAATGGCCACAAGTTCATTATCACTGCCACTGAATATTTCACAAAGTGGGTCAAACCAATTCCCATGACCTACATCATGGGAAAACAAATATCCAAGTTCATCCTAAACTACCTCATTTTTCGATACGGTGTTCCCCAATCAATTATATCTGATAATGGGACACCCTTCAAGAATCTAGATGTCCGTGATTTATGTGAAAAATTCAAAATCCAACACCGTTTTTCCACTCCATACTATCCACAAGGCAATGGCCAAGCAGAAGCTACGAATAAAACCATCCTGAAAATACTCAAGAAAATAGTCAATGACTCTGGTCGTGGCTGGCATCTGCAGCTAAATCCTGCCTTATGCGCCTATCGCACCAACATTTTGCATGCCAACAGGGGCCACCCCATTCTCCCTAGTCTACGGATCAGAAGCCATCCTCCCTATTGAGATCAAGCTCCTGTCACTGAGGATATCACTGCAAAACCTCATCACAGATGAGGCATACAAGGTTACAAGAATGAATGAGCTGAAATCACTAGATGAAAGGCGCATGGATGCCTTAAATCATCTACAAGTGTACCAGAATTGCCTAAAACGGAGCTACAACAAGAAAATCAGACAATGCATTTTCCAAGTTGGTGACCTTGTGCTGAAAGAAAACCAAAAGAATGTGCCAAACCTGGATACAAAGGGAAATTTTGAGCCCAACTGGCTGGGACCCTTTGTCATCACTGCAAGTTACAAATCGAGGGCATATCAGTTGTCAACACCGGAAGGCAAGCTCCTGCAGGAGCCCATGAATAGCTCTCATCTCAAAAAGTTTTATGCCTAAATCTTGCAAGGTATAGAACCAAAAAATACAAAAAAATAAAAAAAATTCTTGAAAAAATGGTTACCTTGATGAAAACCTGGCAAATAAGTGTCTTGGTGACAACAAAAAAATCAAAAAACGCAAAAAATACTAAAAAAAAAAATCAGAAAAAAGATTGAAAATAGTAAAGAGAAAAAAAATTCGTCCTCTAGTGAAAACCACTTCGGTGGCACTTTGGAAAAGTACCTTGGTGAAAACCTGGAAAATAGGCACCAAGTGTAAATAAATCACCCCCCCATCTACCAGGATCTACATGACTCACTCATTCCATTGCATCTCAAATCATCCATCCACCCATCCACTCGCATCCATACCATAGCCTGAACTAGTGTCCATACCATATTCCACTATGGAACTACTTGGCATTCTTAAGGTCAGTTTGTCCTACCTTTATTGAAGTAGTCTATCACACCATGCTGGGGGCATGTTCCTGTATCGGCATCGGATCAGATTCGTGTATATTCTCGTGATCTTCTTCAAAATCATCAAAAAATCCAAAAACATCCAAATCATTTAAAAATCCAAAAACATGTCAAAATATCAAAAAAATCATCAAAAATTTTATCATTGAGTTTTGTCAGTCTTTTACCTTGTCGAACTACGTCGTTTCTGAGCTTAAACGTAGGCAAGGTTGATCTTTGATCATCCCCCGAGACAGTTAGGGTCAGTCCTTTAGGCATCCGTCGCATTGGCAATCCGTTTGCCCATCTAGTCTGCATCTTAAGTCAGTCCTTTAAGCAATAAAATGGCAATCCATTTGTCCATCTTATCATTGAATCAAGTTTGTTGGTAGTCGAACTACGTGGTCTTTGTGTATATAACGTAGGCAAGGCTAATCTATGGATCAGCTCCCGAGACCCCTAGGATAGGTCTTTAAGTTAGTCTGTTTGTCGTAAGTCTTGAAAATACCAAAAACATTGAAAAATGTGAAAATACCAAAATCAGCCTCAAAATATCGAAAAAACCAAAATGGTGCATCCATTTCGTCTCACTTTCACCTATGATTTGTCGTCATTCATAATAAAGTCAATCATCACCTTCACCCTTTGGTGAGTTAGTTAGAAGCAAGTCTAGTAGGTTCCAAAGTGAATGCCCAATCATCAAAAGTCTTGGAAGTCTAAGTCAGTAAGCAAGCAAGTTGGTCAACTCGGAGTATCAATAGCTTATCACCCAATCGGTCCCATCAAAACCCTAATCACTACATGTCCTAGGATGAAGCTTTCCTGCGATGGACATAAGCATCAGGTACCCCTCACAGTAGTTAGTCTTGGCTAGCGGTACGAAGAACATTAGCTTGTTTGTTTACTTTATTTTGGTCTTGTTTAGACTTATCTTAGTTTGCACTCATTCCAAGGACCTCTCGATGATGCCTAAACAAAACAAGTTTAGAGAGAAAGGGAATGGCGCAATGATCATTATCTTTTTTAATCTGCTATGCTAGTGGGATACGCTTGTAAAATAACTTAGTTATGCATGTCTTGTTTTATTTGTAGGGAGGATATTTTAGGTATCTTATTGACCACATAGGAAAGCTTGTTTTTTCTATGTTTTGGTCTGAGATGTTTAGAATGTTTGAACTACATCCTGAACAAAGTATGTATGTTAAGTGTGAACAAGAATACTCCTATCTGATTGTCGAGTCAAATTTCATCACACTAGGTACCACGCCATCCTGGTCCTTTATACCTTGATGCCTCATACCTATGTGTGCTATCAAACATAACGCAATTGACCCTTTGAAAATCTCAATTCCTAGCAATGCAAATCACCATCTCCATCCTAACTAATTCATTAATTTTTTGTTTCTTCTACCTTCTTTCCACACTAACATGGTATCATAATAGCATCGCCCATGCATACACCCTGCATCCACATGATCATCAGCATTAAAACACATGGCATCATATCATTATCTTAAAAGATGTTATTCTAAACATTTTTAAGCACAACATTACATCATACATAATCATTTATGTCCATTATCATTTGCAACCATTAATTACCATCATTAATATGCATTACATCATTAAAACACAGAAAATACACAAAATAAAATGCATCCATTACATACATTACATCACATAAACATAAGAATAAAAACATCTCATAGCATCATACATTTATATATTATACATCTGCATATCATACATGTGCACCATACATACCATAAAAGGTCGAATCATCTCATATATATCATCAAAAAATACTGTTATGATACAAATCGGATCAGGTGTACATCGAGTACATAATACAATAAGGCCAAAATACTACAGCCCGTTTATCAAAAATGAAAAAAACTGTCCTGTGATCAAAAGGGGGACAAGCCCTGCTGGCTACTGCCCTCCCCATCCTGCCTCTCACCATGTGCCTCTGCTGGTCACCTCCCTGTCTATTGGGAAAATTCTGGCACTCTGCGGTCTGATGGTACTACCTATCGATAATGGTGCCGATAGTACTCGACCTGTCTAATAGCATCCCTATAATCTCGGATATCAACTGATCGGCCCCAGGATGTGGAAGCAACACTCTCTAATTGCCTTCGTCAGCCCATCTCCTAATCCCTTTCGAATCGTGCTAGGTCTCTCTCCGCTATAACTATAGCAACCCGTTGTCGGGCCTCATCCCGCTCAGCTGTTAGAACCTCTACTTGCCCCTCTAGCTGCTGAATCAATATGTCACGGGCATTTGGCTGGCCCGCTGGCTGTCCTGTCGATTGTACTATCGGCTGCTGTTGTGCTGCCACATGGGGCTGCCCATCCTGTCCTGCAACATGCTGTGTGGGATCCCTCAGAGGTGACTACTGAAAAGGTGGTACACCTCCCCAACCCCTGCCTGCTGACCTACCTCTCGGCCTCTGACGTGGAAGCACTGTCCCCAGAACTATTAATCTTACTGGTGGCCTGAACCATGCCCTGTACACTGGAGTCACCCCTGTGTCTGCTGGCCCTTGATCATATGCCCATGACCGAGCCACCAACTGCCTAAATGAGGTCACTGCCTCCTCTACTGGAATGTTTTGTCCCCATGCTGTCTTCCTGGCCATACGGACAAAGATGGCATTATACTGAGCATCAGGTATATCCTGCACCTCCCCAAACTGCCTGGCCACTCTATCTAGAAGGTATCTCTCTATCAAAGTATGTTCTCGACCCTGCATAAATCTGTCCTAGCGAGCAAAGAAGAGTTGCTCTGGATCATCCATCCATGGGCCCATACCCATATACGGCCTCCAAACGAATACTATCATCTCATCTAGAACCCGCCGCTAGTGAGCTATGTCATCTGTACCCATGTGGGTGAGGAAATCGTCGCCTCACCATACCGCCACACCAAAGGATCATCAATATCTAAAGCAACCAATATCACAAATGGGTGAAGCACTGGAATCCGCTCAAATGCCCAAACATGAAGAAGAGTCAATCTTGCCCCAAGAGCCCGACCCTCCAAATAAGCAAACTTGTGCAAATCCCTATATAAGGAGGCCAACAACATTGGTCCCCAGGCATAACACACTCGGTGAGCACACATCTGCTGCCATGCTAGTCCCCAACCTGGATTGAAATATCAGTCGTGTCGATCAGGAGCTACAAGGCCAGAAATAATAGCGGCCAGAATAAGGTTGTAAGTAGGGGCTATACCCCGGTACCTCTCCAAATCTATCTGACCGTCATAGAGCATGACCTTGTCCACACCCATGACACCGAAGTAGGCATCCCTCCCCTCCTCCAAATCATAAATCACTCGCTCTCCATGAATAGGTAGTCGCAGGATGCATCAGACATCCTCAAGAGTGATAGTGGCCTCGCCATTGGGAAGATGAAAAGATGAGGTCTCGCTATGCCACCGCTCGGCCAAAGCGTGCATCATACCCAGATGTGCTCGCATAGGAGGGACGTAGGCAACGAACCACATACCAAGCATCCCAAGCTGCTCCTGGAGAAATATGTGCATATCACGTAATCGCTCAAGTACTAGCCATCGGTGCTCCCTCGAATGAATAACCTCGGGTGTCTCCTGCGCAAGGAAAAGTACCGCATCAACTTCTCTAGAAAAAATCCACTGTCTGTATCGCCTTTCACTTTTGAAATAGCAAAAGCGGCGTAGTTTGTAAGTCTCCAAACTGCACCGCGCAACAGATTTAGATAGCAAAATTTTGCAAAGTGCGTCGCGCGACCGACTTAGATAGCTAATTGGCCCACGCAGCATTGTTTGAGCAAGCAGTCGGCTTTAAAAACTAAAAATCCCTAAGTACAAACTTTCCCGCATGGTGCTCTATGCACCCGCGGCCCTATATGGGACCACGCGGGCCAGTTTGGAAATTTTCCACGGTGCAATATCGCACTACGCCAACTCGACCGTACTTAAACCCTAATAAATGCACGTATAACGAGAAAATTAAAAGTGGGATAGGGGTACATACCACGGGTCCTGCGGCGATTGGTCACTGATATACTCGTACCTGCTCTGACATGTGCAGGGCAAGCTCTCGTTGCGCCATTTTGTTTAAGACTCAAAGCTCAAATGTCAATTTGTTCAAAGTTAAGAGTGCAAATGTCTTGAAAATGACCCCTTGAGGTCTATTTAAGCTCAAAAATTAGGGTTTTTTACCTAATTTGACATTTCGACCTAATCCCATTTTCACCTAACCGAAGGTCATTCTTCATCCCTTCTAGCATTTTAATGCATTTTTCGGGCATTCTGGGGCATTTCTGGCCTGTCGGGCATCTTGTCATTTTTTTCATGAGATCATCCAAAAAATCAAAATTTTCGTCCGATCTCTCGAGGGGGCAATATCTAGCAATATCCTTCTGCTGGGACAGCAGTGGGGCATCTAAAAAATTCAAAAAATCCCGGACCTTTGATCACAGCAGTTTATTCTTTGAATCAATGCAACAAGTACATTGCTTCAAAGAGGGGCAAAATGTAGACATGGAAAATGTACAAGTTCATTTTGGCACACCTGATCCCAATTACTAACAATGCTTCCTCATATTCTCAGCATTTCATTACTTTCTATCTTTTAATTCAATAAATCACTATCTATTGGATTAAGTCTTCCTCTTTCAATGATTAAATTAATCAATTAATTTAATTAACCATTGCATATCTATTTAATTAAATAAATCATTTTATTTAATTAAAATCTCTAAAGTCCTCTTATTAAATTAAACAAATAAAAACCTTATTTGATTTAATCTAACATATTCCTTCTTGATTAAATAAATCAAATCATTTATTTAATAAATCATTTCCTCTCAATTTTTGACTTAAATCAATTCATAAATCTAAGTCTAAATTGTCACATCACCTAATTTTTCATTAAATTAATCAAAACATTGATTAACTTAATCCTTCTCACTAAAATCCTCTAGAGAATGCAAGTTGCACAATAAATCAATTACTTTGATTTATTAATTCTTCTATTTTCACTCACAAAGCATCAAAAGGGAATATTCCCTCATTTGAATTCAAAAAGGTCAAGTGGACTTGGTCCTTCCAACAAGGCATTCAATGCCTCTTACATGTCCTTGACCTTGAGCCAAGTGACATTTACTTCACTTCTCTTCCCCCTTCAACATGTCAACTCACCATTTCAAATTCAAATTTATGCATTTATCATTCACATTGGCCAAAATGTGCTCATTCCTCATCCAATCACATGTGGACAAGTGGCACAATGCCATTGGATTATCTTTTATCCCACATTGCTCAATCTTGCTCACTTCTTCCAAATAGAAGTCTATAAATTGGAGACCTCTCCTCTCAATCTTCATCCACAATTCACATGCAAAGTTACTCTCTTCAATTGAGAACTAATTTTGCCCATTTCATCCAAGCATTCATCACATTTTCATATTTGCACCAAGGTTATGCTCAAATCTCTTTGGAGATTTGACCATTTCTCCATCAATCTACATTGTAACATAGGAATTGGGAAAGGGCCAATTGCAACACCTCATTGGCACCAATTCCCCCATAAGATCATCATTCTATTGGCTAGATTAGGATTTACTTTCATATTATTTAAGTTTTGTTATTTTCCTAATTTTAGCTTGAATAGATGGATTTCATGGGGAATCCTTCATATTTGCATGCATTTTGATCTAACACTAACAATTTTTGTCGTCTTTGTGCATTTGCAGGTTTAGGGGTTCACAAATAGGTTTTTGGCAAAAAGACATGATTGGTGTTTGTTCATGAGATCTTCATGCTTCTACAAGGATCCAAACCAATGTTGAAAGCGTAATATTCTGCATCAAAGGTATATGGTCACAATGAAATGTTTCAAATCAATTACATGTTTTGAAGCCCATTAAGTTTGTTTGAAGTTGTTTTGTGTTCTTTCATTGCTTGCAAGTTTGATCTTAAACCATATATGAGGTTCATTATGCAAAGTTTATAACAGGTTTAATCCCATCTGCAAATGTTCACTATGCTTGAGTGTAATTAAACTGCCTTTTAAGGGGTACCTGATTGAGTTCATGTGATTAGATTTTTTGGGTTGTCATTGATAGGTTTACTATGTTTAATGATTTACTATTATGCTTTGATATATTTTTTGCAAGGATGTGTACCTTGTTCAAAAGCACTTGTCATAGGATTTTAGCCATAGCAGCAAGGCACGCAACTACTTTATTAAATGCTTTGGTAGACATGTATGAAAAATGTTGTAGCATAGACAAGGCAATGAACTGTTTCATAAAATGCCTCGAAGAAATCTGGTCTAATGCTGATGGAATTGCATGAAAATCCATATAGTAGAAAGGAAGCAATATGGATTGTCATGGCATTCCATCACCATGTGACCACATTTCTTTCAAGCATTTTATCAAACACTTCATTGCCTTCTCTATGTTCTTGATTACAATTATGATATGGTAGTTTTTTGGAAGCATGTATAGCTTGTTCAAAAGAACGTGTTTTAGGATTTTAGCCATAGCAACAAGGTAGTGAACAGTTTTATAGAATGCTTTGGTAGACATGTCTGAAAAATGTGGTAGCATAGTGAATTGTTTCATATAATGCCTCAACAAAATGTGCTCCTGTGGTGAATGACTATCATAGCAATCTGGATTTTCATGGTAGTCCTTCACCATGGGACCACATTTCTTTGAGGCATTATATGAAATAGTTCACTATGCTACCACCTTTTTTCATACATGTCTACCAAAGCATTCTATCAAACTGTTCACTACCTTGTTGCTATGGCTAAAAGCCGAAAACGGATTCTTTTGAACAAGCTACACATGCTTCCAAAAAATCTATTAAAGCATAATAGTCAATATGGATTCTCATGGATTCAAAAACCATGGCTAAATAGTAAATATGGATTATTGAAAAAATGTATCAAAGAATAATTGTAAATATGGATTGTCATTGCATTCCAGCACCATTGTCTTGCAATGCCATGACAAGCCATAGACAAACAATAGAAATAGTTCATTGCCTAGACTATGGCTTTTCATGTCATTCCAATCACCATGGTGTTGCAATTCCATGAGAATGCATATTTACTATTATGCTTTTATAGTAAACACCTGATGTTTTCCAACAAGCATATACATGCACAATACGATTGGAAGTTGGAAAACACAATGTGAGCTAAGTATATATCTACCAAAACACACTAGCAACCCATAGATAACCAATAATACACAAAAAAAATTCATTGCCTTGTCTATGGCTTGTCATGGCATTCCAATCACCATGGTGTTGCAATGCCATGACAATCCATATTTACTATTATGCCTTGATATTAAACACTCGATGTTTTCCAACAAGCATACACATGCACAATATGATTGCAAGTTGGAAAAAATAGTGTGAGCTAAGTATATGTCTCCCAAAACATAGTGGCAACCCATAGATAAGAAATCATACACAAAAACAGTTCATTGCCTTGTGTACGTAAATCGAACTTTATATAGTATTGTCTAGCTTATGTTGAACAATATGCAATCAGCCAATCAGGTTGACTAAGATTTGTTCATGGCATCTATGATTCTCCTAATGCAATTCAGATCCATTATAAGTTCAAAAAGTTACAGTGTACAAAGTAGCAAATTCGACCTCCTAGGACTTGAAATAATACCCTTATGATACTAGTCACAAAAAAATCCATTAAATTTGTGTTATGCCTTAGGTTGGAGATGTCATGCACTAAGACTCCATGATTCTTGTTCAAAATTTCAAGTTTCCTTAGACTGAATCTGCTTGGATAATTCTTCGTTGTATTCAGGGATGTTTGAACAAATCCAATTATCAATGCTTCAAGGACATACATCATACTATCAACCACATGGTTGATCAATTGGATATCAAAGCCAATAATATAACCTACATAGTTGAACGCTTCGATTGGGTACTGTTCAATTGGGATAGTTTCAGTTTATAGTTTTCTCAAGTGCTTCAGTCCCATTTGGTATGTGATAGATTTATTGTCATTTCTATTTTCATTTTTCTCTTCTTTGGAGGGCTAATATGTATCTTAATTAGATGGCTGCTATGTAGTTGTACTAGTTATGGATATTATTTCCTCATAGCCATGGTTCTTTGTATTTTTTTGAACAACTTTGATTCAATAAAAAAAGAAAAAACTATACTATGCAATTGTTCAAATAGACAACTTTCGCCAATGAAAATTATGTAACTTTAGAATCAAACACACAAAATTAAAAAACACAATATTAATATGTATTACGACAATTCTACATCATAAATTCATTAAGTCAATACTGCAGCAGCCCAAACCTGATATCAAGTTTACCTTCCATCATAGAATTTCCTAAGAAGTTATTTCCTCAATCATAACTACAATTATACTTTACATCGCTATTGTACCATACATATCACAAGAAACACATTTCTACGCAAAAAGATAGAACAAGGTTATCATATGTCACAAAGACAAATGGAACTTATATTTCAGGGATTTCTTTTGTCAGGATGTGGAAAGCTACTTTTTATGTCATGTAAAACAGGGTCATAATTGGGAACCAGTAGCATGTAGCAATATTAAATAGTCAATATTTATTCTAGTGTATACCCTTGTGCATGGACATATTGGATATGTGTATTAAGTTGAAGATTAGAAATACCTGTAGACTATCCTAGTTTGAGCTTAGCATGCCTTTAAATTCAAACTCCATATCGATACAATAAAGAATTTTTTTTATAAGAGCTCTAGTGTCTAACTTGCATATTTGTATTCTAGATTTACAAATTTCTTCTCACAGTCAAAATAGAAAATATGCAAAAAATGGTGCATTGTTTGGAAAAGAGAGTGAAGAAAAATATTTAAATTAGTTTATAAATGCACTCGAGACTAGTTCCTGCAACCATTTTGCATGCATGGCATAGAGAGGAAATAACAATATCAAGAAAAAATAATGTAAACTAACCCCATAAAGCGATAGATTTATTTCAATAGACTAATCATTTCATTCTAATGCAAGAAATGAATCAAAATACTGAACACAATATTTGAATCTTACCTAGGAGGATATGGGTTGCTTCCCAATGCTCAGCCCATAAAGTTCCAGAGTTATCACAAAAAACTAATAGTAATACTAATCTTGTCATTCTAATGCAAGTAATAAAACAAACAATGAAAATGGTCTTTCAATCTTATCTAATCACTATGGGTTACCTTCCAGTCTACAGGCCCCAAAAAAGAATAAAAATGCAATAGAACAAAAATATTGAAGTGCACGACAAAGAATACACTTCTAACAATAATTCTGGTATGATGCATGGAAGCTTACACAACACAATGTGCAATGGATTCTCGTTGTTAGCTTTAATGAAACCATAGACCATAAAAATCTACAACACTCTAAAGTAAATGGTAAAATACATATATAAGATAATAGATAGTGTAATTGCAAGTTGGAAAACACAGTGTGAGGTGAGTATATGTCTGCCAAAACACAATGGCATGCCATATATAAGAAATCATACATACAAACAATTTATTTCCTTGTCTATGGCTTGTCATGTCATTCCAATCACCATGGTGTTGGAATACCATGACAATCCAGATCTATTATTATGCTTTGATAGTAAACAAACAATGTTTTCCAACAACCATATACATATAGACTGATTGGATGTTGGAAAACATAGTGTGAGGTGAATATATGTCTCCCAAAACACAATGGCATTCCATAGATAAGCAATCATACATAGAAATAGTCCATTGCCTTGTCTATGGCTTGTCATGTCATCCCAATCACCATGGTGTTGGAATGCCATGACAATCCAAATCTACTATTATGCTTTCATAGTAAACACACAATGTTTTCCAACAACCATATACATGCATAATGTGATTGCGTGTTGGAAAACACAGTGTGCGGTGAGTACATGTCTGCCAAAACATAATGGCATGCCATAGATAAGCAATCATACATAGAAATAGTTCATTTCCTTGTCTATGGCTTGTCATGTCATTCCAATCACCATGGTGATGGAATGCCATGACAATCTAGATCTACTATTATCCTTTGATAGTAAACACACAATGTTTTCCAACAACCATATACATGCATTCTATAATTGCAAGTTGGAAAACACAGTGTGAGGTGAGTATATGTCTGCCAAAACACAATGGCAAGCTATAGATAAGAAATCATACTTACAAACAGTTCATTACCTTGTCTATGGCTTGTCATGACATTCCAATCACCATGAATCACATTTCTTTGAGGCAATTTTCAAACTGTTCACTACCTTGTCTCTGTTGTTGCTTACTAATATGCTTTCATAAACAAGGTAGTAAACTGTTTGAAAAAATGCCTCAAACAAATGTGGTTTGTGGGAATGCCATGACAAACAAATGCAATTTGCAGCTATAATTATCACTCTAGTATGAATGAATTAATAGCTTTGACAATAATATTTGGTTGCATAGGTGGAGTTCCCTATAGTTGTGGGTATAGTTTCACAATATATTGTTGATACCTCTACTAAATATGACAACATATATCTACAAGGAAAACTGCATTTCTTGTTAACTAAGATTTTTCCCACACTGATACATTTTGACTAAAATTCTGACAAAAGGTCGTCAGAATTTCGATGAACTTTTGTCGAAATTATTTTGTCGATTTTTCGACGAAATTTGAAACATCAAAATTCTAACCCAGCATCGCAGGTTGGGTCGAAATTTTGACATTTCAAATTTCGTCGAAAAATCGACAAAAGGTCGTCGAAATTTCGACAAACTTTTGTTGGAATTTGAGTCAAAATGTATCAGTGCCACTTTCTAACAAAATTTGGCTAGGGGGTCTCCATCTGCAAATATCACTCTAACTATCTGCAATCCTTTAGGGAGGAACTAAAAGAAGAGAAAAAGAACAATCCTAACAAGGGAAAAAGCAAAGAGATTGTAATTGTACTGATGGAAGGGCATAGTAGCATGGATCCTGTGATTTCAGTGGACGAGATGGTTGCAGCAGAGACACTAGTGACACTTGGAGACTCGGACAATACAATAGAGTCCCTCAAGAATCAACCTTGAAATATTTTTTTGTCTCTTTTTGATTATAAATGGTAACAGGTTTGGTACATATGTTACATAGATGTAGAAACTTATACAATTCCACATATGTAACTACATGCTACAAGTATATATGTAAATCTCTTGTAGATGGTACTTGGAACAGTGTTAATCTGAGATGACAAATTTGTTGTATCAGGGGCAGTGTGGGGAGGAATATGTATATTTTGTAACTAGAGCAATAGGATGTTATAGCATATGTAGGGCTTCCTAGAGGCTTCATACTGATGCAATGACTCAGATGCACTATGTAATGATCTCTCTATACTTAATACAACAAAACTATCTGCAATTATTTTGTAAAAATAGTGCGGGATGAGAATGTCTGCCAAGACATAGTGGCAAGCCATAGATAACCAATCCCACATAGAAATAGTTCATTTCCTTGTATATGGCCTGGCATGGCATTCCATTAACCATCAGACCACATTTTTTTCAGCCGTTTTTCCAAGCAGTTCACTGACTTGTCTTTGTTGTTGCTTACTATTATGCTTTCATATGCAAGGCAGTGAACTGTTTCAAAAAATACTTCAAACAAATGTGCTTTCCCTCATGGAATGCCATAACAAAAAAAATACAATTGGCAGTTGCAATTATCACTCTAGAATTAAGAAATTAATATATTTCAAAATAGTACTTGGTTGTGTAGGTGGAGTTCCCTATAGTTGTGGATATAGCTTTTACCTGTGCAATGTAAATTAAATGCATAACTTCTTTTAGGTTGACTATGTAAACAACCTATATTGTAATTTAAATTTTGTCATCTATCTATGAGCATCTACTTATTAGTTATGCAATGTGAAGTAATGCTTTCGGTTTGAAACATGTGCAAAGGAATGAAATGGAAAACATAGCGTGTAACTTATAAAATCGCAAGCCACATCACAACATACCCAAACCATCGTGGTTTTCAACCCTGTATATGTGTGTGTGCATTACAAATAGCAAGAACACCAATTTCTTGACATTATCAGCCATAATGAGTAAACTTGTTCAAAGTGGTGAAACACAGTGGTAATGCTTCTTGGGAAACAATGGGTGTTTATAAAACAGTGCCTTTCATTACATTCCTAGGGTCTAAATTGTAAAAGCTTGTAAAGACATTCATCTTCTTTCCTAAAATTCTAAGATGCAAAACATTGGGTTTTACAAAACCCTAAACCCACTTAAAGTTTAAAAATAATTTACAATTAAAAACCCTCATAACATTTTAAAACTCTTTACAACTAACAACCCAAATTATTAGAAACCCCTCAACTCACTTTTTGCAGTCTCCCCTTGCTCTGCAACCTTTCACTTGCAACTCCACTCTCCAACCTTTCACTTTCAATCTGTAGAATAAAAGAGAGAATACATAGTGTCAAAGGTTGTTGGAAACAATGGGTGTTTCTAAATCCACATTTCATTACATTCCTATGGTTTGACATTTATACGTTTTCTAAGATTCCTACGGTTTTAACAACACAACTATAAATCAACATTTGATTACATTCCTACGATTTTAACAACGACACATGAAACAATACATAAAACTTTCAACATTCAATACAGTCGGTTAGAAACACCTCACCTCAAGGCGATTGGTCCTCTCCCTTGCCTGCGGTGCGCCTTTGCTCTCCAACGTTTCAATTTCAACCTATAAAATGAGATAACCTAAAGCACAACGTGTATCCCGAGTGTCTTCCAAGAACAGTAGCCATTACAATTTAAACCGCGTGTCTTAATCACATCTTCCCACGCTCGGTTAGCTTCTCCCACAAGGCAAAACGTCGGCGTAATTCGGGGACGGGACACCTCCTCGCTTCCCGTGTTGTTTCCTTCCGTTGCTGGTTCTGTCACTTCTATCATTCTATCATTCGTCTCGCAGGCCCCGCACTACGTCGTCTCTTCAGCGATATGCATGTTACCATGTATGTCGCTATGCATGTTTTCATGTGTTTTTGTATGCACATAGGTCACTTTTGTCTAGGAGTTAGCCGGCTCCTCTTCGACGTACCCATTGCACACCAAGGTGCAATTGCTAGTTTTAAAATAATATATCATTACCTTTTAAAAAAGTAAAAAAATCCGTATTCATACAAAATAACTTCTTAGTTCTTATTTCTTATTAATAAAATCTAAGGTGACGTTTCCCTGACGCGAAATGGTTTCTCATTTCTTATTTCTCGTCTGCGCCACGCGAAAGGGAAACGAATCAGACAAAAAGCAAGCAATAAAATCTACCAATACTGCAAACCTATCCCTATTGCAGGCCTGCCTCGCAACAATATTCGACTGAATTATGGCGGTGGAAGTAGGAACCATCATTCTTCTTTCTCTGGCAGTGGCAACTCTTTTGCTAATTGCAGACTACGTGAGGACCGACTATGGCAAGCCACCGCATCCTCCATCGTGGCCAATAATCGGGCATCTGCATCTGCTGAGAAAGAAGAAGCCCATTCACCGGATTTTGGCCTCTCTTTCTGAACGCTATGGGCCCATCATGCATCTTCAGCTTGGCTTCCGCCCAGTCCTGGTCATCGCCTCCTCAGAGTTTGCAAAACAATGCTTTACAGCAAATGACAGAGCCTTGGCATCGCGCCCACGGACGGCTGCAGGAAAGCATTTGGGATATGACCACAAAATGTTTTCGCTCCTGCCCTACAATTCACAGTTTCGAGACCTTCGGAAGATTTGCACCGCCGAGATCTTCTCTGCCAGCAGAATCGATTCCTTCAAACACCTGCGCACAGAGGAAGTTTCCACCCTCATTAGTTCCCTGTTTGAGAGTTGCCAGCGAGAGGCCGCGCCGGTGGACATGAAATCCAGGCTTTCTGATCTCACATCTAATATAATTGTGCACATGGTTGCCAGCAAGAGAGTCTCGGGACCTCATGATTCAGAGGATTTCCAGGAAGGTCATCACCTGAAGAAGATGGTAGAAGAAACTTTCTATTTATATGGTGTATTTGCAGTCGGCGACTACCTGCCGTTTCTCAAGTGGCTTGATCTGCAGGGTCTCATATCCGCCATGAAAAAGCTGCAGAAGAAAAGAGATGCCTTTATGCAGAAATTGGTCGACGAGCACCGTGAGAAACAGGGGATGCACGCTCCGGACTTAATCGATCTTCTCATCTCTGCAGTAGACAACCATGATATTCGATCTGACAGTAAAGACGATGTGGTGAAGGCCACTGCCCTGGTATGCTTTTCTTACCCCTTTCTATTATAATTTCGAAAGGCCCTAAAATCTCTCTGCCGGTGATTCTTTTCTCAGTTGCAGTCCCAATTTTTACTTTTGCTCTGCAGAACATGATTAACGCAGGTACAGACACATCCTCTGTGACCATCGAATGGGCACTGGCGGCTCTGTTGCAGCACCCGGAGATTTTGGGGAAAGCTCAGGAGGAGCTCGACAGGCATGTCGGAAGGGACCGGTTAGTAGAGGAATCAGATCTGCCCGAGCTCTCGTATTTGCAGGCCATTGTAAAGGAAACTCTTAGGCTTTATCCAGCGGGACCCCTTCTAGTTCCCCATGAGGCTGCAGAGTCGTGTACTGTTGGAGGGTTTCATGTCCCTGCAGGAACGCGAGTGTTAGTGAATGCGTGGGCTATTCACAGGGACCCGGCCGTGTGGAACCGCCCGACGGAATTCGATCCTGAAAGGTTTTTCAACAGAGGGAAAGCGATTGATGTGAAAGGCCACGACTTTGAATTGATACCGTTTGGTTCGGGAAGAAGAATGTGCCCTGGAATGTCTCTGGCATTGATTGTGGTCCATTACACCTTGGCGCGCCTGCTGCAGGGCTTCGAGTGGTCTGTTCCAGATGGCGCTGTAATTGACATGACTGAGGGGCTTGGACTCACTATGCCGAAAGCAATTCCACTGGAGGCCATTATCAAACCTTGCCTGCCCCTCCATCTCTATTGACATGTCTCAGATTTCTTCATCGCTGAGCATGAATAGAGTTTTAAATGTTAAGCACGTTGTGGGTTCTGCTGCCTCTTATGTAAAAGCTAGGATACAAAAGATCTCTCCCACGTAATGTTGTGAGGATTCGGAGCGAGTCACTATCAGACTAATCACCGTTTTTGTCTTTAGATTTAGCAGAATTGTAATTTGTTTACTAGGAACCTGAGATTGGAAACTCAATTGCATCAGATAAATCGAAAATACGTGTACACAGTTGTCGATTTATTTAAGTGTCAAAAGATTAAATGAATAAATTAGTGATTTCATCTCTAAAAGTTGAGAAACATTTTTTAACATTTTTAAAAGTATTTGAATAGTTCTGTTTATTTATGGATTTAATTCTAAAATCTTTTATTTATTTATTTTAAAAATCAAACAATTTTGTAATGATAAAAATGTAAGATAAGTAGTTATTGTTTCTTTTCTTTCTTTGAAATTTATTAAGATTTAAGAATATATGGACAATGCACTTCAAAGTTTGTCGAGTGTTGATTTATTTACATTCTCTCGTGTTCTTCCATTAGATCTCAACAAAGTACTTCTTAGATTATAATATAATGATCAAACATTTTGTAATTATGATAGAATTAAAGGACATTACACACAAATTTATATAGATTTTAAGTACAATGCACAAAATCTTATTGATAACAACACGATAGAACTTGAAGGAATCTTAAATGATAATGGAGATCCATTTTTGCACGCTCTAATACTAGATTAAAAACTTATGCAGATCCATTTCTACCTCATTCATACAATGTTGAAAAACATGATATGAAATATACTAATGATAATGTGGAACATGAGAACATGTCATATTAATACATTTTTGTGGTAAATGTTAGTTTCAAGTTCATTGATTTCCTTTTATGATGAGGAAAACCCCAAAATAATAATTATGAATCATTGCAAATCTTAGCAAAGATGTAAGAATTGGAAAATCCATGATGTTTTTATTGATTCTACAAATCAATATAACATGTGCATGGGATCTCTTAATTGGTAAAAAGGTAAAAACATAATCATATGCATATTTTGGGGTTTCTTTAAAGATGATAAGTGGAATGTTAATTAAGACTTTGAGCCATGTGATCTTACCACTTGATTTTGGACTAAAATTGGTACAAGTCTTATGCCACCTCAACTCTGCTATGGATAAATTCTCTATATTAGTTGGAAGACTATGGCTAGAAAATTTGAAATAAGTTTATTTATTGGTACACCAATGGGTTAATTTTTTTCATGAAGGAAGGGTTATAAAGTTCAAAAGGGACAAGTCCAAACCAATTAGGAATTTGAGCCATTTTAATACCTATATACCAACTCTAAAATAAATTCCAAATACAGATGAAAAGGGTATTTATAAAGAATGTCAAGACATGATTCAAGATCAAATAGAAAAAAAAAAGTGTAAATACTAAAACAAAAGTATCCTAAAGTTGACCACCATCCACCAAAATAGAAAAAAGGAAGAGCAAAAAAAGAATATATCAAACATGTAATGAATTTTTACTACATTAACAAAAAAAAATAAAAAATTTATAGTAATTTTGATGAATTTTGTCCCTATTAAGTGTTGAAAAGCCTTTGAAGTCTTGGACAAACCCAATTTATTGATTAATCTTGATTTAATGACTCCTAGGGTTCCCAAGACTAAAGCAGGAAAGTTTTGGAAGGGAAGTTGAATACATCATCTTTGATCTAACAATGCATTTTTCTTAATGCCACATAATTCTTGGTGGACATCAGATTAAATTTTATCTTATCATTCAACATCAAGAGAACTATATCAAAAATTATTCCAAACAACTTAAGTTTTAATATTTTAGCCACAACCACTTTTGACAACATGTCACATTCAACACACAACTAGGGTTTTAGGTGGACAAGACCAAATTTATATAAAGAAGTAATGAATCTATGTTGTAACATAATCTTGAATCGATCCTTTCTAGTTATTTTTAGTGCTTTGGTTCCCTTTATGGTGATAACCAATATGTGACATCATGATTTAGGGTTCCATTCTTGTTCCCTTAGCTTCCCAATTTGATTATGCCCCTATGTCTTAGTCTTTCCCCTTTTGTTAATCCTTCACATCTTATACATATATTGAGATCCATACATACTCTCATGGTATTATGGATTCAAATTTACCGGTCCTATATATCTCCTATGCACTTTATTTTCATTTGTTCATTAACTTGGTATTGCCCATCACTTATAAACTAAGTCATGTTTTAATAGTTGAGTAGTGAATAGTTATTGACCTCTCTATCTTGGCATACCAACTATACAATTATGCCTATTTTTTATGCTTCATGGCCAAATTATAAAAGATTTAAGCTTATTCTTTGGATTTTATTATTTAGCTATTTGGTTATGTATGGTGCATGTCCTTCCATTAGACACCTATTTTGAGGTGGCATGAATTGTTTGGTTATAGAATATATGTCTAGGTATCATATAGAATAATTTCATGAAGGGATAGTTATAAGATGCAAAGTGATTATACTGGTTTATAACTGGTGGACTTGCCTATGCTTGGTGAAAGAACTTTATATAGGCAAGAAGGAAATGGTGATGTGTTCAACTATGATTGGTGAAAGTACTTTATACAAGGGAGAAGGAAAGGGCGATGTGTTCAATTACAATTGGTGACGGTGGAACAACTTAGCAATGAGTGCACATATTCTCTTGGTGGGTTTCCTCTTGTGTCATTGATCTCTAATGTTTGTTCTAGGCTATATATATTTTCTTCTTAGTAGAATGATAAATTTATAGAACAAATGACATGTAAATTTATGTATTACATTGCTACCTCAATTGTCAATATTTTAGAGATCGACCAATGTTGTTGATTGTTTAGAAGTCAACCAACATTGTTGATCCTAACATTATATTTTAAAATATTTAATTAACCGTTTTGAACCCATGGGGTTTTCAAAATAAAGTAAGTGCTAAGTGACATAAAATAAAGGTTTTAGACCACAAGGAGAAAAGTCCCTGAACATATTGTGCATGGTAAGGTAGGAACATGATATTGCTATAGTAGCCCAACTATGAGAAGGTACAAATTTTAAAAATACTTATGAGAGAGATTAGGAAGACTAAGGTGGTATGATGGATACCTACAAAGATGAAAATAAAATTTAAATTAATTTGTGTGACATGTGTAGAAGAATGATATTGTGAAGCAACTGAGAATTGATGTTCCATGCCATGTGTAGAATACAATATAGAATCAATACCCAATTAATCATGGGAAGCATTAAAACATTAATTTTCTGAAAAAAAATGATAGAGTTAAGTACTATAAGGGTGATTGTATGCCTAAATGAGAAGAAAGTTTATCCTATTTTTTTACAATTTCAAATACAATGAAGACTGTCCATGTTTATACATGAGATTAAATCTAATTGTACCTTTCCATTGAAATGATTTAATTTTTTTAATAGATGATGTTTAATTTTTTATGCTATAGGATTGCTAAAGGTGTCACCAATAGTATAGATCTAGGGAATTGATCTAGTTCCATTTGTAAAGGTTCTCTTACAATAATATATATTTTTTATACAAGGATACCTATAGTATAACTAGGAGATAAAATGAGGTATGTTATATATTGATAGAGTCGATGGATTATTAAATTGTGTTGATTCTACAAACATAAAGTCTTATAGAGACCTCTCTATAATTTAGATGTCTCAAAGCTTAATTTAGATGTTTCAAGGGATAGTGTGTTTATCTCTAGGGTCACATTTATTCAACCATTATTATTTTTGATTAGTTGTCATCATAATAACTATGAAACCACTAAAAATTATTTATAATCAAACTTATTATTCAAATGAATTCACTTTCTATCTAGTTTGTACAACAACAAATTTTTTCTATTTCAAGAAATAACCTTTCATATATTGAGTTGTATTATCTATCTCAATTCTCAAATGGTAGTGGAATGAATACAAAATTATTTAGAAGAATTCACTTTATATCTATTACAATCACACTTTATTTTCCATCTCAAGACATAACCTTTCATATATTGAGTTGTATTATTTCATATATTTAATAAATTTATGTTTTTTTAATGTTGGTATTCATATTGAGATCTTTCTATTAATCTTTTTTGTGTGTTTCATAAAAAAGGAATTTGGTTGAAATAGAAAAATTTCTCATCACAATTTGTAGATTTTAGTGATATTAAAATGTTTGAAGCTTTTCATGAATGAGGCAGGAGTATGAAAATATTATTTTTGTATATAAATATAAAAGATGGATTGAGTAGGTTAAAATCTATAGTCAGTTAAATATTTAAACAAAATAAAAAATTATGTTTAAAATTTTAATTACACCTCTCATATATAACCTATAAAATTATCATTTCCTAATGTACTCTAGTACCATGTTAGAAATTAGGATCTCATGTTACAAATCATTATAAATAAATACAAAATAAATAAAAATAGATTCACAAGATATACAAATTAAACACATTACACAATATATAAATGAGAAAAATCATTTTGGGTATAAGAAACCCCATAAAGTATCATTTAATTATAAAACACTTACACAATGGTCTATTAAAACATATAATAAACCTAGGGATATCACTTCTCCTCATTTCCACATGGAAAATAATATCTCATGTGCACAGTGTTATCATTTGATATAAATCTCCAAATTTAGCCATCCTCTCAATGAGAGAGAACCTCCTTAGATATAGAAAAAGGGATGTTAGCATATTTGAAGGGCTATTAGTCACACATATTCAAAACCACCATTTATAAATAATTAATAATCTATATTTAATTTAAATTAGACTATTATTTATTTAAATGGTATATGTTTTATAAAGCATATACTATAAATAAGGTTTTATAACCTTATATTAGAATAATATATACATGTTATAAGGTTATGACCCCTAGTAAAAGTATGTTCTAATAGGTCTTAAACTTGACACAACTTAACACTTTGAGGTGTTGGTAGAAGAACATGGTATGCGATGATTTGTAGGTTTTCTCTGCTCGGCCTTGAGTTTCTTCTTGGAGGCTTATGTTCACTTAAAATTTGACTTGAGGTTTACGTGGAGCCTTTGTTATCACTATGTTTGTGGTCATATTTTTTATTTCACTTCATTTTTAGTAACAACATAGGGGAATATGAACTTGGGAGAGGTATGCATACTAGTTGTGAGGGTGTATGCAATAATTTTATTGCATGTGTGGATGATGGTGATTGTTTTGATTAAGGGGGAAAAATAGGTTTTGAATGGACTTGAAACTATTTACAATAGGTTTTGAATGGACCCAAAACCATTAACAAGCATGTTTTGATGAGAACCCAAAACCCACATAGAAAGACCAAGCTGTAAAAGCATAGAACAAAGACAACCAACAATGAACCAAAGGAAGATTATCAAAAAACAACATGAGTACATAAATTTGCACAAAATAGAAAAGTTTTTAATGGGGCCCTTAAACCCAAAACAACCAATTACACAGGAAATTGCATCCAAGAACTACCTAAAAAGGCTAGGTAACCATCAACTTGAAATAGCCAGACTGCAACACAACACTTATTAGCACCAACTAGTAGCGCACTTCCTGAAACATCCAGGTAACCATCAACTTGTATCAGCCAAACTACAACACAACACTTATCAACACCATCCAATGAAACCAAACTTCCCACCTCAATAAGAGAGTTAGGTTCATCAGAGAAAAACACTCAAGAGCCATAGCAACCACACAACACCAGTCAACCCACAACACCAACCCGACCTCCACCTCAATAAGAAGGGGTTCAACTCTATAGGAGAGGATGAAATGAGTCCGTAAACCACAGAAAATATAACTTCCCACCAGAATCACAACCCACCTCTCCACCTCAAAAGAAGAGGGATCCACCTCTAAAGGAGCTATCTTCACCTCCAAAGAAGACTATAGCTGAAAAAACTGAAGGGAAGTAGCTACACCCATAGAAAAGAAAACCATAACATCCTTTGCAAGTCAATAAATTGGAGCAAGGAAGAAAAAAAAGAGCTCTCTAAAACTAGCAGCCATGAAGGAAGAAACATCTGAGCCACAAGCCAGAACATTTTTAGGAGCATAGAAATTAGAATAAGCACACCCCCATCCTGAAAAATGAACTTTAGGACCCAAAAGGGGGAGAGAACAAAGCTCAAAAAAAGAGATTGGCAATCTGAGAGAAAACCACCCAATAGAACCATGGCATTAGCCACATCCACCAACCACAACAACCTTCCAAGAAACAAAATCAGTAAAAAATAATGGTTGAGAGCCACTCCACCAAGGCCACCCCAAGAACCCAACACCAAGAGAAACACTCCCCATAAGAGCTAAAGAGAGAAACATCACTGCTACGAAGCAGGACCTAGAGAAGAGCAACCAAAATGCCCAACAAAACATCAAGCACTAAAAAGGAGCCAAAGGTACCAAAAAGAAGTAGGACAAGGCGAGGAAAGACCCCTGATAGAGAGAGTGGGTAGTAGGCAATAGAATGATGGTGATTGTTATTTGTGCTAACTGGTTTCATTATTAACCATAATTTGGTATGAATTTTAATTGATAGAGTTGGTATGCCTTGATCCTTTGCAAATTTGATATTACACATGTAGTGAGAGTTTTTAGATATATATGTACTTTGAACATTGATAGGTTTTATACAAGGAGCTTGTGAATGTGGTTTGTGAGTTGGATATGTTGTTGGTATGATTTATATTGATGGTTTTGGATACCTTTGGAGGTATGGATGATATGATATGTTAGAAATTTTTTATGGTTTTTATTTCTATTCATGTGGGTATTTTTCTTGGCAATAGCTTGGAGCCTTTGTTATCACCTATATTTTATTCTTGTATTCTTTGGATTGGTGCATCTTCAACTTCTATTGTTTATTTTATTTCATAAACAACATGTTGGAGGATGAGAGTTCTTTCTTGAGATGATGGTTACATTGGATGATATTGTAGGTATATTAATGAAGCATAAAAGTATGTTGGAGATTCATGTGGTTTCATGGATGGATACGATGATTTATTTGTTAATTGAACCTTATGCAAAGTATACTATAAGTGGAATAATATTTAGGAAAAATATTGTGTACAATTTACACAAGAAAAAAAATTAATGTGTAAAATACATATTTATAAATGTGGTACATCTTAGGAAATGTGTTTAGCCACATTAAATATTTATTTGGGTCCACTTATAAAGAAATGAATTGTAAAATTGGTTAGATATTTTCTATGTGGGTTACACATTGAAAAAAATATTTCATATTAGAACAACTAAGTATGAAAAAGTAAATTTTGGGGTTAGTGGTTTAGCACTCTCATGGTTTTCACACATAGTTTAGCAAATAGCACTTGGTGATTTTGTGTGAGTTTAGTTCTATAAAAGTAAGCACATGTTTATTGGTAGAGGTTGGTTGTCATTTATATTGATCTCTCTTTTGTAGTGCATATGTGAAGTATGACATGGGACATATGGTTTTATGGTTAGTCATTATGCTTGGACAAATGGAGAATGCATTGAAGGAGTTTGATGTTTCAAAAGTATTCATGAAAACTTTGTAATTATATTTTAATATTTTATTATTGAATAATAGATTGAGTGTGGATGATTTTTGAGGAAACGTCTTTGTTCAAATTCCTTATGTGTGGGTAAATCTAGCACATGTTTACTTTGCACAAGGACAATTTGCGCTTACAATGAAAATGTATCAAAATTGTTTGAGGAAATTCTATTTTGGCACTGACGCCCAATTTTTTATTATATTTAGCTCAAACACATTATGAAGTAGAACAGTGGAAAGATTGTAAGAGAACATTATTAAGACCATTAGATTGTAACTACTGTAAGTTTCCAATCAGAAAGTTATAAATTTTGTATTTAATGTAATGAGGGTTTCGAGTTTAATGTAATTAGGGTTTTGAATTACCTCTGAATTCACTAGAAAGTGTGTCCGCAAATTTGATTTCATTACAGACTTCAAATACTTTGCAGAAAACATTGAAGTCCTTTCCTACCTTTTAGAATTCTCCAAGTCCTCTCCAAACAATCTTTATCACCCATGCAAGTGTTATAACTCAAAACACCTAGTGTAGTTCACGCATCCAGCTGTTGTAACTCAAAATGAGGCTCAATGCCAAGCTAACCAACTACAATGAACGAATGAAGAGAGGTCTATAATGAACGTGAATAAATGTGAATTCATGAATTGTGTGAATACATCATGCCAATAATTTACCGAAATGTTTTTTTAATATTTTTTATCTAATTTGTATTTGGTGACTAACTATTTAATCATTTTTATTTTTGTGACTGAATAATTTTTTAGTCAACGACCAAATTAGTCATTTATTTACTCATTTATAGCTGAGTTGCAAACAATTAGTAGAATTTAGTCATTTTTAGTTGTTGTGACTAAATTTTTTAGTCACCTTTTCATTTATTTGCCAAATTCTACTAGTGTAACAGTAGGAAATTGCAACAATTGTGAAGAGATAATTGATTGGTACCATGTCTATGTAGGTAGTAGACTCTTTAAATTTTTTCCAAAGAATTCACCAGAGGTCCTGGGTAACTCCTCATATTTCTTAGCTTCTTCACTCTTTTCAGTGTTGGTGGGTTAAAGTACAAAGTTGTGTCACACTTTCGGCCAACTTATCAACGCAAGTGAATTTTATTATTAATAACTAAAAACCAATTTTAGTCAAACACATGATCTAGTAAGGTTCATTCTAGATAAGTTAAATATGTCCATAACTTTTCCAACTAAATTTTTTGGCTAAATACATATGTAGCACCACTTTGAGGCCAATTTACTAAAAAAATGAAATATTCAAAAAAATTAATGTTTCAACAACTCCTACTCATATAAATAACATCTTTTTAAAAATGTAAAAATACCCTTTTGTAGATCCATAAGTGTAGTTTTCAAATATATATATATATATATTTTTAATTTCAATTATTATTTATATTTTATTTTTTGCTAAAAGTAGGTTATCAACATAAATATATTAGGTTGATTATCATGTCAAGAAAAATACTAAAACTTATTAAAGAAATTTTTTAAAAATATGATGCCCTAGATAAAAGAATCTAGATTAAGATAGTATATTTTGTTTTCTGTTTTAGATGAATATTTAATATAAAATTTGACCTCAACTGGAAATAGTTGTGTTTAATACATGCACATTTAAATATTTATTGAAAAATATAAATGTATTAAAACTGCAAAAAAAAAAATTCATGCCCTAAAGTTTCAAGTTATAAATATACACAAAAAATTTGAAATGAAAAAAATAAAAAATTTACTATATATAAAGCTTGACATCTCATGTAATGTCATTTTATCAACATTTTTTCAGCAACTAAATTATAATGATAATTTATAAAAAACTATATTCAAATGATTTTTTAATTTTGTCAAAAAAATACAAACATAAAATATACTAAAAAATACACATTTTATTAGTTTACATCATTTCAAAATTCAAAACATATATGCCATTTTCTAGTGATTCAACTTTAAAAGTTAGATCAACATTGTTCATTTCCTTTATAAAAGTGTGACACAAATTTGTACTTATACCCTGATATCTTCTTCCTCTACCTTTTCCTCTTCTTCATCGGAGGACTTGTCTTTATCTTTGTCCTTGTCTTCCTTTTTCTCCTCATCTCCTTTATCTTTATCTTTTTCACCTTACTCACCTTCTTCATTTTTGCCATCCTCTCCTTCCTTCTCATCATCATTCCTACCTTTGTCTTCCTCATTTGTCTACCTTTGCTCATTTTCTACTTCATGCTTTTTGCCTTCACTAGTGCCATGTTTTGTATCTTGCAAAGGAACAAATATCTCAAGATTGTCTTGAATTATGTTTATTAGAGAATGGGAGTGTCATTCTTCGTAGTTTTCTCTTTGATCATAGTTTCTCTTTGGCACCATGCATAACATCATCATTTACTTGCATAGGTTCTTCTATGTCCCGAGGGGTGTCATCTAGAATTTATTTTGTATCATCAATAATTCCATTTTTCATAACTTGACCCTTGCTAGAGGAGCCTATAGGAGTCATCCCATACTTCTTTTGTGCAATTTAAGTAACTTTTTCTTCGGCTTCCCTCTGTATTTTCTCAATTGATCTTGATCTTTTCCCATGAGAAGTGTTATCCTTCACTTTGTTCTGAATTCTTTCCTGCAAACTTGATCTACTGTGACCTTATCATCTTTAGACAAGGTGAAACTAATCTTCTCCATATCATCTGATCTGATCCTTTCTTCTAGCATTGTGGCTTCTTCTCTCTTTTCCAATAATACTTCCCATACATCATCTGGAACCTTCTTCCTGATATACTCCATAATAGCTTCAACAATGACAATATATTTGCTAATTGCTTCAATTATGGTGATTATGTTCTCCTCATTTTTATTCTTATACATGATAGTAGTTTCCTTCAATATTTTTTTATGTAAAATACCATCAAATAGTGCATCTAACCTCATTAGGCTCGAAGGTTTCTCCATAGTAGTCTTCTTCTTCTTCTTCGGATTACTAGATTATGGCTTCTTTCCTTTCTTTTCCTTGACCTTATGTATGTATGTATCCTAAAGGATTTCTTTTCTTTCTCAATTTATTCTTCTTTAGATGAGTCAACTATATATGTTCTTCATTTATTTGGAGTAGTGTTTCTTATTTTCATAGTATTGATGGAGACTCTTCATCCTCATCTTCTTCTTCTTCTTCAAAGAGCACACTCATATCCTTCTCTCTTTGATATTTTTGTTTCTTTCCTCTTTTTGGCTTAGTGGTGGATGTGGAGGCTACTGAAGAAGCTTTTCTTTTCTTCAACTGAGATTCTTCTGCCACCAAAGCACTAGTCTCCATTTTCTTAGTTCTGCATCGTGTAGGAAATGATCTTGAAGGTAGTTGAGTACTGGGGGAAGTAGTGGAAATAGTTCTACTAGATCCTCTAGGTCTAGAGGACTCATCAGTTGTACCTACTAATTTTACATATTTTTTTCTTTGCATTTGTACTTCTTCTTTTATAAGTCCACTTCCTTTGAAATATTCATTCATAGCTTTAGTCACTCTCTTCTTTCTTGCGGGTTCTTATAGTTCCATGTGCACTTCCATGGATTTTTTTTCATAAGTTCCATGTCTTTCTCGTGTAGGATCCTTAGGACTGTTCAACAATATTTTAACAAGACCATCAACCTCAACTTCATTCATCTCATAACTGATTGGAGGAATCCAAACAGTTCTGGGTTCCACAGCTTCAATGATAAAAAAATCAGTGAAAACTAAAAATGTGATATCATTTTGATATTTTTCCACTAAGGACCTAGGGATTATCTCCCTTTCATGCATTCTATTCTGGAATACTAAAAATAATGTAGTAAGCACTTCTTGAACTTTCATGTCACCAAGTTTGTGTAAATGTTACAAAATATGATGTGATACTGGTCTCCTTTCATCCCATGTGACATTAATTCTTCCTGGAAGCTCCCTCAAAATATAAGAGTAGAAAAACTACCAAGGAACCAAACTTGAATGGATATTTCTTATCTTTGGTTTTCTTCAAGTTATCAAATAGTTCAACTCACATAGATCATAGTCCTTACCCATTTCCACCATTTCATAGGCAACATGGATTGTTGTAGGTGACACAAATTCTCGCTATTGGTGTAGTAAATTTTGTATCCTATGACCATTTCCGCATACCTTATTCCATGGTTTTGAATAGTGTCCATCATGAGAGCCTTATAGTCAAATGTGGCTCCAATTAATTCCATCACATATTTATTCTTTATAGATTTCAATATTGGCATAGGTCCATTAGCACAAAGTCCTGTAACCTCCCTTATAACTTCCTTTGTTATCACATCAAGATTTTTAGTCCATAAATAGCAGTCATGCACTCTACTCAATGCCATTCTCACAAACTTAGCTGCATCATCATAGGTGAAATTTGGAAATAGTTGCTAGACATCTAATTTATTTTCCACTAGGATTGTGTATTCAAGCTTGATCTATTGATCATCTCTAATTAACTTATTTATCCATGGGTCAATGAATTTCACATAGTTATATTCTTCCATTCTTCCATGGATATAAACCCTAGTTTCTTCTGTAGGAGAAAACTTGTATAAAATGCTTGAAAATGCTCCAAGTGGGTTGTTCTCACATATCTTCATAGGATATTTCTTGAATTTCAGCTAAGTATTTTCATTCACATTCACTAATATAGGTTTATCCATCTCTATTTAATTCAAATGATTTGAAAAATAAATTCTAGGACAATAGTAAATACCTTTTCTTCGCTTAACTGAAACTAGGGTTTGAATGCTCTACTTCTTGAACTCTTGAATTTTCTTTAATTTTCTCCAAATGCATAAAAGTGAGTAAATTAGACCAAGTTTAGAAACTTATAGTCCTTTGAGTCACCCTAATTTGCATTCAATACACCAATCAATAAAGTTGATGGAAATTCTTCATTGTTCAACAACAAACCCTTAATTATTCTGCAAAACTCCTCAAACACATGTTTTCTTTAGAAATTTCCTTCACAAGATCCAAATTGTAAATCTTCAACTTATGTCTTCATGCCAAGCCATGGCACCTTATACTGGCAAGGGGGTATTTTATTTTTTGTTATTGCTCCCCCTAAGCCAATGCCTAGTTTTAATTTTCAAGAGAATTATCTGCATTGAAGGGTGGTACAAATTCATTTATAGTTTTTGATTCTTTCTTGTTCTCAAGATCTTCTTTATTTCTCTAGATCTTTTCCATTTCCTTCTTTACTTCTATTAGATCAATCTTTGTGATCAAATCATTTATCTTTTCAAGATTTTTCTTCCTTATGTTTTTTCAAAATCTAGCAATATGTCCATATTTATTGCAATTATGAAATACAACATTCCTCTAAGAGTTATTATTTTCATTCATTTTGGGTTTGCATTGGTTAGCCTTGTGTCCAAATCCATAACATGCATAACAATAGCCATTGAAAAATTGAAACATTCTACCATGGTTATATGTATTCCTCATTTGATTTATGTATTCACTTGCTCTATGTCCAAACTTGTTGCATGTAAAGCATTGACCAGTAAAGGATGAAACATTATGATTTATTTTACTTCTACATTATATTGCTTTATGTCTAAGCTTATTGCATAAATAACCGATACCATTGAAGGATGAGTACCTTTGAGCATATGGTTGTCTTATAGGAGGTCTTCTTGTAGTGTTTATTTGATTTTAGAACTTTCTATTATTTTTCTTATCTTTAGTTTTCTCAGGTTCACTGATCTTCTTTGCATCTACTTTTGAAATTTCACCTTTCCCAAGTCCCAAACCACCTTTGTCTTTAGATACTTTTTGACTTGCAATTAACTCATCAAGCATTGTAGAACTTTTCTTGAACTTATATTCATGAATTCTTGCTTTCTCTAAATCCGATCTCATATTTACCATTTCTTGTTCAAGCCTCGTGCATTCATCAAATTTGTTCTTCACTATTGCATTCAGACATTCTTCAATTATTTTATTTTCTTCCACTTGCACTTTTAGTCTGGTGATGTTCTCATTCACTTGTTTCAATTGTTCATTTACCTCCCTATGTCTTTTTCTGAACCTTTTATTTTATCTCTCAATTTCTTGATGCATTCATTAGCTTCATTGGGATTTTCCTTCAAATCTTTGTTTTCACCTTCAACTTTTTCAAGATCTTCAAGAGAAAATTTGAGTTCTCCATCCTTGTCTAATATGCAATATTTTTTAGAGTATCCACTGGTAGGGATATTAGCCATGTATTCAATTTCCACGATCTTCCCAAAGTAGTCAAGCTCCTTCAAGGGAACCAAGCTTTGATACCAATTGTTGAACACCCAAAATACTAAGAGGGGGGGGTGAATCAGTATTCCTAAAAACTATTTTAAATTACTAATAGTCCAATTATCATAACATAATTAGCAATTAACAAAAACGAAAGCATAAACAACCCATAGCACATACAACACATGAACACCAAGATTTTTACGTGGAAAACCCAAAGTGGGAAAAACCACAATGAGGATTAACTCACAATATATTATGACTAGTCATAAAATATTACATAAAGGCTCATTGCTAGGTGGACTCACTGTCCAAGTGAATTCACTATTCATGCAAAGAAAAGAAAGATAGAGAAAGTGGCTACACAACCAATATTTGAATTGATACAAAGTGCATCTAGCATATGTTGAATTCAATTCCTTTGAAGCTCAAAATATTGACACAAAGCACTTTGCCTAATACAAAATATAAGTCTCTGCTCAGAATTACATTCACACAACCTTTTCTCAATCCTCTACAAAATTTTGCTTTATTGCTTGTATTTGGATTACATTGCCATCAAAATCATCATCACAATGTCAAAATGATCTATTTATATTAAATTCATTGCAAATATTAATTAGGCCAACCTAATTAGATGTCGCCCAAGGTAATGAAAAACGTACCTTGTCGACACCTAATTCAAATTAAATTACCTTTGCACCACAACACATATGATATAGGTCAACATGGACCTATAGTAGCTCCTTCTTACAGTTGCATCACATCATTAAACTCCACAACCCTTTACATATTTTAGGTCGGCCAAACATACCTGACCTAAAAAAAAATACTTCAATTGATCGCCAATCACACGACACATGGATCTTAAAATATCATGACAACTAGAAATCTCAATGCATAGACATCTGCAAACATTCTCCCAAATTGCAAGTCTTGATACAAATTCGTGGAGGAGCGCAAACCGAGTAGGTTATGCTCATTACATAGAAAATTTGCAAAACCTTATATGTTGAACTTCTGTCACTTGAAACTTTAGAACCACTTGTCCATACTAACAAAAATTCTTAATTCAGATGCTACTATTATCCACAAACAACATATTAGAATCGCATAAAAATATCTATATGTTCGATGCAATGAAGGCCAATCTATTGGAGGGCACTGATGGAACTCTCAAATTTTGCAAATTTGAGATGCCCATTTCAAAATTTTGCTTCTGCACTTTCAGAAGTGCACCTGAAGAATCAGTCCCGAGTAACCTACTTTGGAGGCTTATAATTTAAAGCCTGTTGATTTTCTTTTAAAACCCATTTGCAGACATATTCAGTTGACCTATATGTGCAGGCATGTCAATTTTTAGCTTCCAAAGATAAGTTTTGACTGAGTTTCGAAAAGCGAAGCTAGAGGGTTTTGACACTGTTCTGCTGTTTGCAGAATGTTTATTTTGCCAAGTTGCTTCCTGTTTGAGCTTGGATCTCGCAACCAATTGATTATATGGAGAAAATGAATGTTATTCTATATTCTCCATACCTAAATGATCTCGAGTGTCAGGTTTTAGAGCCTCATGATCTGATTTGCTATTTTTAGCAGATCAAAACCGAATACAGTTTGTTCAGTTTCACATTTGCATTCCTGACATACTTTCTGAAAGGTCAACTTTGATTGTTAATAAATTTTGATCAACGATGATTTAAGAAAATTCCTTTTGCACACATGGTTAGGGTATCTTAATGTTCCACTATGTTTGATGACAGCTCACCAGGGGTTGATTCACTATTTTTACAAATTGGCAGTTGAATGAGTTTTAATTGGTGTTGAACAACTACTATTTCAAAAAAGAAAAATTGGGCAACTTTTCCAATTAATATCCGGTTTCTCGTGATCTGTTTCTCTGAGCTGTCTTTTGCACTATACTTTTGGATCAAAGGACTATATGTTTATAAGTTTTTATGGTTTCACAAGGTCATTTGACTGGTTTCCCAAGATGATTCCAGAGCCCATTGGGTCAGTTTTGCGCATTTTCCAAATGTGCCAGAAAGTAGATTTTAATGGCGATCGAGTTCATATTTTCACTTCACGAGCATTCAAAACGCAGTGTCAAGTCATTTGAGGGTGAATCTTGTTTGAAAAGGAAATGTTTTTTAGTTAGGCCCACTTAAGGACCCAACATGCCTCACTTAGTTCCAAGGATGTAAGTGTTGTAACGTTACATTCAAAGGAAGAAAATTGATGACACAGGTCCGAGCATAAAGAGATTAATAATTATAGATTAACGTTGACATGAGTGCATATATACGAGAGTCATCGAGCATCAAGGAAGTTTTATCAAAATTTGAGGATAGTGTTACTCACTATGGGACAATGTCACAACACTAGTTAATCTTGCTAAATTGTTGAACATCTACATGTACTAAAAGAGTAGTTTGTTCTGTGAAGGTTTGTGATGTTCAAATTTAAAGTCTAACAAATTTGATGGAGATATGATTATGCTTCAAGGATATGGAACTGAGGGGCAGGAGAGATAATGTTTCATGTTAGTTCCCATGAGATAAGTCACAATACTATCCACTTTTGTTTGGTTGTTTGAACAGCTATATGTCATTGAAAGGATCAAATCATTTATACAGGGTAACATTGTGCAAGTTTCCTGGTAATATGGATTCATATTCATGTCTCGCAACCATGGAACAAAAAATAAATTATTTGAACAAATGGTTAGTAAATCTTTATATAACCAGTAGTCATGTCAATGAATTGGATGCCTTAGAAACTACCAGGAAAATGAGGGTAGGCGCATACAAACAAAGTGATTTGTTGAAAATGATTTAGAAACTTTCAAGCAAATGGTTGTAGGGGCACATGCACTAGAGCACAGGGTAATTGACATTCATCAAAGCACAAACATGGGTTGTAGCCAACAGGTAAGGGCCCGCGCCATGCACCAATAAAGGGGGACACACCAATGAGTGGGTGGAGTCTCTGTGTAGTAGGTGAGGAATGAAGAGGTGTTGTGGCCTAGAGGGAGACTCATGCTAGGTGAGTCACAATCATAAGGAATAGCATGTATGGTGCATCGTCAGCATGTAGAGAAGACATGTGCCTAATGAGGGAAGACCAGGTATGGGGTGCGACCTGCAACAAAGTTTGAAGACAGGAGAGCATGGTGTGTTTTGAATAGGGCATGGAGATCCATGAAAGTAGATACAAGAAAACAAGAAGTATGGAGGATGCCTCTTCAGTGTAGTCTCATGGAACACCAATATCATAGGTGGAGGGGTCCAGAGGGATGCGGCCAGACAAAGATAGAGTGTGCGCATCCATCAGCAGCAGTAGGAAGGTAAGGAGAAGACCAAAGCCAGGGATAAACCAGTGCCATGAAAGGACCAAAAACGGAGGAGCAAAGCCAAATGCAGCCGAGCATAAGTTAGGGAAAAAACAAGATCAATGGCCGGTAGTGAGAAATGAGCTACGTGGCATGTTCTTGCAAACCTCGCATAAGGAAGAGTGACGTTGGAAAAAAATTGCGAGGCTCACGAGAAATGGGCACATGGAATGTGTGGGCCTGTAAACAATAAGGCGTGGGAGAAGATATGTGGTTGCCCCATGATGATTTTAAAAGGCATGCTTGCCCGATAAAGTAATGGGAAACTTTGTATTGTGAAAGTTTTTCTAAGGTAAGTAAGGTATGGGTAATTCCTTTTACCCTAAATGATTTTCCATTTTAAAGGGGGGTAATTCTATTTTACTCAAGTGAGTTCTAAAATCTCATTTTAAACATATGGAATGGAGGTAAAGCTTATTTACCTGTTTGTATTTTCACGATTTGCGTGCAAAGCTTTGGGTGAAGTAAAGTAAAAAATGAACAAAGGATATTATGAATGGAGGTAAAGCAAGGTATGGGTAAAATATTTTTCCCCAGGGAGATTTGCTGCAAATGAGTATTTTAAATGAACATTTATAATATTTAAGGTGCGTGGGAAAATATTCATTAAAATATAAATGGGTAAAGTGTTGCCTAGTAAAATGCAGATTATAAAAAAGCACATGAAAATGGGAGAATGTTTTAAAATAAAACATTTAAAACATAATTTGAATATGCAAATAAACTGCAACAATTAAAAGAGAGCTAAAACAGATGTGCACGGGAAAGAGGTTTTTAGAGCAACTAGATGAAATAATGAGAATCTCCACATGGGCTGATTTTCTGTTGCTGGGCAATGATGAGAAAATGTTGTTGGGGGGAATGGGGGGAATGTTTTTGTTGCTGCAAAGGAAGGAGAGGATATATTCTTTTCAAATTGATCAACGGGAATGGAGCTTCCAGATGGAATCACCAGATCGAATTTAGGGCTGCTCCTGCTTGCCTCTCTTCTTCTATATCTTCTATTATTCTCTCATTGTACGGGTTCTAAAAAAAAAAGGTTTTCTGAGTTTTGGTATTGGGCTGGGTAGATAGAGAATTATAATTTTTGAGTCATTGTTTGAGTTTGTAAGATGTAATTTTGTGAATTTATGAGTAAATACAGCCAGTTTATGCAATTAATATCATGAAGGTGTTTCCACATTCATGAAAGTCATCAGATTGTCTCCATATTTGTACACTTTCAGTCATGTAAATTCAATAATACAAAGTTTCTTTGAATTTATCATCTCAAATTTCATGAGGTTGTTTTTCCTGTTCATTGTTCTATTTCAAAGAAATGGTTAAAAAGCTTTGAGTAGGTGATTGTGATTTCAGGTGTGCAGATGGGATTTGATAAGAAGAATCTGATTGATATCAAGAGAAGATTGTTGGTGCAAGATACTAACAGTTGATGCAAAGCATCAACAATTTAAATCCATTGGTTGAAGACTGTTTGCTGAGAATTTCTTTTTACGTGTTTGACTCCATGGCCCAGAAGTGGCACTGATCTTTTATGCAATTTTGCGCATCTCAGAAACAAATTGAAATGCAAAATCATTTTTAATCTTAATGTTTAGTTGGTTGTGTCTCCTGCTTTCCAATGACTGAGAGAGGGTTGAGTTACTGAGAATTTATCCAAGTTTGAGGTTGTCAATGCTTCCCTTAGTGTGTTTTCATTGGGAATTATCTGCTATAAAAAACAATGTCAGTGTATGAGTGAATTAAGTTTTAAACATTGTTTAGGTTTACCCACCTTGGTCCTGCAGAACCAGAAGTGTATTAGATGTTAGTCTTTGACTGAATCTTGTCAATTGGCCACTAGCTTTTGTGGTTCTTTAATATGGAGGTTGGCTACCTCTTAGAGAACTGCAAATACTACCTGGGTTGTATTTTAAAACACCAATAGGCACAAAGAGCAAAAAATGTCGGTGTAGATACTACTTAACTATGAATCAAGTCTTCCATTCAAAATATTCTCCATATCATTCTAATATCCACCATGTAGCATTGACATCAATGAAAACACAACTTCTCCATTCTTTCAACACATGGACCAAAGGCAATTATTGACTACAATCCAAAAAAATGATTATAGCCAAATATGTAATACAAACATTTAAAATTTTTTTTAGACAGTATTGTATTTATTTCAAGGTTGTATATATATACAAACTCTATATTTTTCTATCAATATAACCATTGTACCTCCTTTTAGTGCAAGTGCTAGTCTATAGGCTATCCAAATTTTAAGCCATGCATTCTGAATAACCATTTTGCATTATGGTCCAACTCATCTTGGTGGACTAAAGTCTTTCTAGTTGAACTAATAACCTAAGCCCACATGATGACTCAATAATGAAAAATGAATATCTTGCTAGTTGGTAGTTTGGGGCATTGGAATATGGTATGGATATCCATCAAATTTTGTAAAGCCTTTTAAAAAAAATCCATTTTGTTAATATCCTGCAACCATGGTATTCCATTAGACAACTTTTTTGAGGCATTTGGTCAATAATTTCACTGTCTTATTTATGTTTCCACATTTTGGATACATGCTTATTAGAGCATTTCAAAATCCTTCTTTCATTATGATGGAGGTCTATATTTTATTTCAAAGCACTCTTTTTTAGCATAGGTGGTTAGATGCTAGTAAAAGTTATGGAAAAATCTTTTCAACAAATTCATTTTGTGCATATTGTGCAATAGGGGAGAGGAACTAGTAATTGAGCATATTCTAGTATTTGTGATAGCAATCGTTGATACCCAATATTTCAAATATTATAACACTATTAATTATGATTTTGAAGTTCTTAGTGTTGATAATAGGTACTCATAATTTAATGAAAAATATTTTTTAGTTTCTAGAACAACAAATCATGCGATGCAACATTGGTACACCAAAAAAATCATGACTTAGTGCACAACTATTGGTCTAACCCTTTATAGTCTTTTTAGAAACCTCAACAAAAATAATGGTTATGTGGCATTATATTTGATGGTGTTGACCTAAAACATTAATTATAAGTGAAGGCTTTAACAAGCAAGCTATTATATAAAAATGAGACTAATTCTATGTACATTATGGTCCAACTCATCTTGGTGGGCTAAAGTCTTGCTAGTTGAACTGATAACCTAAGCCACATGATGAATCAATAATGATAAATGAATATCTTGCTAGTTGGTAGTTTGGGGCATTGGAATATGGTATGGATATTCATCAAATTTTGTAAAACCTTTTTTTAAAAATCTATTTTGTTAATATCCTACAACCATGGCATTCCATTAGACCACTTTTTTGAGGCATTTGGTCAATAATTTCACTGTCTTATTTATGTTTCCACATTTTGGATACATGCTTATTAGAGCATTTCAAAATCCTTCTTTCATTATGATGGAGGTCTATATTTTATTTCAAAGCACTCTTTTTTAGCATAGGTGGTTAGATGCTAGTAAAAGTTATGGAAAAATCTTTTCAACAAATTCATTTTGTGCATATTGTGCAATAGGGGAGAGGAACTAGTAATTGAGCATATTCTAGTATTTGTGATAGCATTTGTTGATACCTAATATTTCAAATATTATAACACTATTAATTATGAGTTTGAAGTTCTTAGTGTTGATAATAGGTACTCATAATTTAATGAAACATATTTTTTAGTTTCTAGAATAACAAATCATGCGATGCAACATTGGTACACCAAAAAAATCACGACTTAGTGCACAACTATTTGTCTAACCTTTTATAGTCTTTTTAGAAACCGCAACAAAAATAATGGTTACGTGGCATTATATTTGATGGTGTTGACCTAAAACATTAATTATAAGTGAAGGCTTTAACAAGCAGGCTCTAATAAAAAAATGAGACTGATTCTATGTAAAATTTTGAGAGGCACAAAGTTAGGCTACTCTACAATTGAGCCCACTCCCCTAAGAATAGTCCAAAGATTGATAATCAACATGTAAGCCCATAGCTATATGGAGACAATATGCCCAAGATTTTTACTTATTTGATAGTTAATATCCAATGGAAATGTATTACTATTGTTGGTGTAGTATTGATGAGACAACCATAATTGCCCATTCCATCACTAGTTGTATATAGATTATAATATATGTCACTATACATGTAAGTAGGTTTTATGATGTCTACACAACAATTTACCTTTGTTACTTGCATAGATTTTCATAATAGTAATTAATTTTAAAACCTAATTAACATTACAACTTATAATTGACAATTTGTTTGTACTCTAGAATCATGAAAAATTATAAAAATAAGTTTAAATTTTTTCCTCCCTTTGCTTTCTATTGAATGTTTTTTTTTATTGATTTAAACTAATCAAAATAATGCTTATTCTTTTCAACTAAATCTCTCATGACCAATTACAAAATAATATTTTTTTAAAATAAATGATTTTTTTTTTAATTAAACTATAAATTTAATTTTCTTTTTCATTTCTTTACCAATTTTCCATCCCATTGCTAGTTGTACACAGATTGTAATATCTACAACACTATAGACATAAGAAGGTTCTATGATGTCTACATGACAATTTACCTTTGTTACTTGCATAACTTTCATAATAATAATTAATGTCTTCATATTTGTTACAATGTGATTAACATGACAACATAAATTGACAATTAACCTGTACATATAGAAACAAGAAAAATTATAAAAATAAGATTAAATTTTTACCTCCCTTGCTTATTATTGAATGTTTGTCTTTATTGATTTAAACTAATCAAAAAAAGTTTTTATTTCAACTAAATCTCTCATGACCAATTACAAAATAAGGTTTGAATAGTTTTTAAATAAATGGTAAAAACTTTGATTAATTTAATTTTCTTTTTTGCTTCTTTAGCAGTTGTCCATCCCATCTTTAGTTGTACTAAGATTGTAATATCTACAACAATATTGACAATTTTTCTCTATTCATAAAAACATGGAAAATTATAAAAATAAGATTAAATTTTTACTCTTTGATATTGAACGTTTGACTTTATTGATTTAAATTGATTAAAAAAAAAAAAAATTCTTTTTCTTTTTAACTAAATCTCTCACTACTGATTACAAAATAAGATTTTGACATTTTTTAAATAAAAGATTAAAAACTTTAATTAAACTATAAAATTTATTTTTCTTTATCAGTTACCCATCCCACCACTAGTTGTACAAAGATGTAATATCTACAACTTTATAGACATAAGAAGTTTCTATCATCTCTACCATGTGGCAATTGACTTTTGTTACTTGCATAACTTTTCATAATAATAATTAATGTATTAGTATTTATTACAATATAATTTACATTACAGCTTACAATTGACAATTTGTTTAGGCTCATAGAAAAATGAAAAACTAGAAATAAGATAAATTTTTTGCCTTACGATTGAATTTTTGTTTTTATTGATTTAAGATATTTGTTTTTTCAGCAACTCTTTCTTAACCAGATTGTAACATTTTTTAAATAAAAAATAAAAAACTTTAATTAAACAATAAACTTGATCTCATATCCGCCATGAAAAAGCTGCAGAAGAAAAGGGATGCCTTTATGCAGAAATTGGTCGACGAGCACCGTGAGTAACAGGGGATGCACGCTCCGGACTTAATCGATCTTCTCATCTCTGCAGTAGACAACCATCATATTCGATCTGACAGTAAAGACGATGTGGTGAAGGCCACTGCCCTGGTATGCTTTTCTTACCCCTTTCTATTATAATTTCGAAAGGCCCTAAAATCTCTCTGCCGGTGATTCGACTTTTCTCAGTTAATGCAGTCCCAATTTTTACTTTTGCTCTGCAGAACATGATTACCGCAGGTACAGACACGTCCTCCGTGACCATCGAATGGGCACTGGCGGCTCTGTTGCAGCACCCGGAGATTTTGGGGAAAGCTCAGGAGGAGCTCGAAAGGCATGTCGGAAGGGACCGGTTAGTAGAGGAATCAGATCTGCCCGAGCTCTCGTATTTGCAGGCCATTGTAAAGGAAACTCTTAGGCTTTATCCAGCGGGACCCCTTCTAGTTCCCCATGAGGCCGCAGAGGCGTGTACTGTTGGAGGGTTTCATGTCCCTGCAGGAACGCGAGTGTTAGTGAATGCGTGGGCGATTCGCAGGGACCCGGCCATGTGGAACCGCCCGACGGAATTCGATCCTGAAAGATTTTTCAACAGAGGGAAAGCGATTGATGTGAAAGGCCACGACTTTGAATTGATACCGTTTGGTTCAGGAAGAAGAATGTGCCCTGGAATGTCTCTGGCATTGATTGTGGTCCATTACACCTTGGCGCGCCTGCTTCAGGGCTTCGAGTGGTCTGTTCCAGATGGCGCTGTAATTGACATGACTGAGGGGCTTGGGCTCACTATGCCGAAAGCAATTCCACTGGAGGCCATTATCAAACCTCGCTTGCCGCTCCATCTCTATTGACATGTCTGAGATTTCTTCATCTCTGAGCACGAATAGAGTTTTAAATATTAAGCAAGTTGTGGGTCCTGCTGCCTCTTATGTAAAAGCTAGAATACAAAAGACCTCTCTGATGTAAAGTCGTGAGGATTTGAATTGGGTGTCTGTCAGATAAATTACGAATTTGTCTTATATTTAGTAGAATTTTTATTTTGTTTACTAACCCTGAGATTGGAAAATTTCATTAACTCAATTGCATCAGATAAATCGAAAAGAAAAAAAATGAGTGTATACGTGTATATAGTTGTTGATTTATTTGAAGTGTCAAAAGATCAATTGAATAAATTAAGGATTTCATTCCTATGAATTGCAAGACATTTTTAACTAAGGAGTTATTTATATGTATTTGAATAGTTATGTTTTATTCATGATAAAAATTCTAAAATCCAAATTAGCATTTTTTTAAGTTTTAAAAATCAAGCAATTTTATCAAAGGTAATGGAAAAAATGAAGTTAAGTTATTGTTTTTTTCTTCTTTTAAACTAAATAATTTATTCAGGTTTATTAAGGTTTAAGAATATATGGACAATGTGCTTCAAAGTTTGTTGAGTGTTAATTTATTTACACTCTCTCGTGTTCATTTCGTAGATCTCAACAGAGTATTTTTTAAATCATAATATAATAATCAAGCATTTTATAATTATGATAGAATTAAAAGATATTAAGCACAAACTTATAAAAGTTTTAAGCACAATGTACAAGAACTTATTGATAACAACACAATAAAACTTGAAAGAATCTTAATGACAATGAAGATCTATTTGTTGTGTGCCTTGATACTAGATTAGAAACTTACGCAAATCCATTTCCACCTCATTTACACAATGTTAAAGCATATGGTATGAAATATACTAATGATGATGTGGAACATGAGAACATATCACATTAATACATTTTTGTGGTAAATGTTGAGTTCCAAGTTCATTGATTTATTTTCTTTTATGATGAGGAGATCCCCAAAATAATCATTATGAATCATTGCAAATCTTAGCAAAGGTGCGTGAGAATTGGAAAATCCATGATGTTCTTATTGATCCTACAAATCAATATAACATGTGCATGAGATCTCTTAATTAGTAAGAAGGTAAAAACACAATCATATGCATATTTGGGGTTTCTCTAAAGATGATAAGTGAAATGTTAATTAAGACTTTGAGTTATGTCATCTTACCACTTGATTTTGGACCAAAATTGGTACAAATCTTATGCCACCTCATCTTTATTATAAAAATTTCTCATACTAGTGGTTGTGAAAAACTAGTACTTTTTCATCTCAAATGGGTTATAAGGTGCACAAGAGTGATTTGGAATAATTTTAAGGAGTTTGGAAATCAGCCCTAAATTTTTAAGGTATTGAATTTGAATTCATAATGTTTACCCACATTGAATAGTCATTTTAAGCTATCATAGAACCTCTTGCATGCACATGTCATTTCATGTTAGTTAAAAATATTCATTGTGCACTTAAATATATAGGGTTTTATACCTCAATACAAGTGAAATTTTATAATTAATAGATAAATTACTTTTAAATCCAAGGGCATTAAGTGAACTAAAATTTGCATTGTCATATAGGATATCAACATGTAAATAAGTGTTACATTCAATTACTCTCATAGTCATTATTTATATCATATAAGTGGTTTTACCTCAAATAATTTACTCACTTATTGAGTTGGTAGGATCCTCAATAATTTATATTATTGCAAAATTGACTTCATAGATATTCGTTAAGAAAAGAAAAATATAATTCTAAAACATGTTTTTTAATAAATTATTTTCATATGTCCTTGATTTTTTTTACATTTTATATTATTGGAGATTAACCATGCATGGTTTACATCAATCCATAGATTTTTATGCTTGCTCAAAATCCATGACATGCACTCTTTTGAGGTAAACAATTTTATGTCAGTGGAAAGTAATTTAGGAAAAAACTTAGTACTATTTTCCTACATAATATATTCTAGATCCAAGCCCTTCTATTAGGTTTTATATAATTATCATGATTGAATTTTATCTTTATAATATGACCCGACTCTAATATCTAGGTTTTATATTTGCTAATTGATTGCATTTTTTAATTAGTAATTATATTTATATGGTGGACCTTTTACCCTTATATGTTTGGTGAACTTAATATATGGGTGATCCCACAATACTAGTTTATAATTTTTGGTCAAATTGGAGACTGAACTGATTTTTTTTAACTAAATCTTCACTTTCGGACACCTATAGCTGCTAAATTGTGAAGAATTTGAAGATGATGCAAACTAGTGGTTTGTGACATTTTGTCTGTAGATTCTAAATATATATTTTTTATTTTATTTTTTAATCAAATTGCATATATTTTTCCATCTCCTTCGAAAACTAGTTTTTTTTATCAGTAAACACCATTTTTAAGGAGTGATGCTCACCGTATACAACATAATTTTTCTCTTTGAAAGATAAATTCTTTTTTTTTTTGAATTTAGATTTGTAACTCTGATATTTAACAACTTTATTTGGTTTCATAGTGTTTTATTGAATATTTTTTCCTTAATCAAGTTTTGAAGTCAAACCAATTACAATTCAGATATAGGCGAACTGTATACAACATAACTTTTTTTGTATGCATCAAAATTCAAAAAAAAAAATTATTGGATCAAGGACATCAATACCTAACCGAAACATATTTTTCAAATTTTTATTTTGATAATTTACTATTTTTCCACATGTGCAAAATAGAGAGCTTGATTTTCGGTGAAAAACCTATGTTTAATCAAGCTAAAAAACAAATACATGATAAAACCAAAACATATTAAAATTATATTTGATGGATAACTCATTCTGAGGACTACCATCATCTAGTTGGGTCTATGAAGTCTCCTCCATTTTCATCCTCAAATTGAGCTTCGAAGGGCAAAATTTTGTAGAAATTTGGTGCTAGAGGAGGAGAAAGGGGCAAAAGGGGGGTTTGATTGAACCCCCTTTTTTTCAAAAAATTCCTTTGTTTTCTATAATGTGAAATGTGCAAAATATGTGACCCATAAATTAAGAGGGCTCGCTCGAAGGGGGGTTTGAGCGAAACCCCCTTGGGTTCGCATGGACCTTGAGTTCGTTCGAACCCCCCAAAACCCAAAATTTTCTTTATGGGGGCATTTTTTGCAATTTTCCTTCCTCAATGGAATTGTAAACCAGTTTTGTGGGATCACCCATATCTTACAACAAATAGGATTGAATTTTAGGGTTTCACCTTCTCAATCATAGGTTTTAATATTTGATTCTTATACCCGATTTATCATATTTTAAATCTCATTAGAGATTAATTTTACTTTCCTATTTGTGCTCCATAGATTTATTGTTATCCAAGATTTGATTATGTTACCTTGCTATTACCTACCCTTGTAGTTAGCTTAGTGTTTAATTTTTATTTTATATCACTTAATATCAGTGTTACCCCAAGTTTCCGGGCAGGGATCGACGAAACGAGTCCCCAAGTTTCTGATTTTTCAGGCCAAATTTAGGGATGGCAGGGGACGACTATATAAAATATAGAAAAATTTAAAATATATAAGGAAATATTAAATATTCATATGAAAACATGGATAAAGCATGCATATATACATTATAGAAATAAAAAGAACATGGTACATTGTTGTTGTCCCCCTGTCCGTTTCTGGGACGAGGATGTTTCTGAGACAGGGACAGGGGGGGTTTAGACTAGGGGATGCGTCCCTGGGTAACACTACTTAATATTTTATTTATCTGTATGATAATTATTTTTATAGATTCATATTTTTATCTCCCTTATCCATATTGATTTATTTTTTTCCAATATTGACTTAGGATAATAATTTTCCTTTATCAATGGGTTCTCATCTTAAACCTAACATGGTTACTCGATCAAATGATAATGAGGAACATTTCATAATTATATATTTAGAAAAATATAGAGGATCATGAATAAAAAGACCTTAAAATAAGAAAATTAAATATTTAGCTAATAAATGTATCATGTGTTTTTATTGAACAAATGTTTTCTGATACATTAAATAATGCTCAATCTCCTCCACAATTGACTAAGTTTTTACATGACACATTAATGGCTTCCCTATTTAGCGTAGATATTATTTGTGATATTGATAATTTTATAATTTAATCTAATAGTGTCTCCTCTTATTATTCATCCTCTACTAGGTCCTCTCCTTCATAATTTCCCCCTTTTAGCTTCTAGGTCACTCATGTTTTCTTCCCTAGTTTAACCACTACCTCTTCCTTTCTTGCCTCTAGTTCTCCCTCTACCTTTAGCTCTATTAGTGTTTTACTCACATATCATCCTTCCACAACAATGATATTATCTCTCCCTATGTATATACATTATACTATATCCTTCATTCCCACATTTTTCATACCATGCTATTATCCCTACTTCTACTTGTATACACTATTGCAATAATTTTAAATAATGTTAAAATAAAGGTGGATGATATAGCTAATAAAAAATATTATATCATAAAAAATCCTCCATATTGTACACCACTCGTCTTTAAAGTTGTCATATGTCTATTGTATCCTAGTTTTACTGCACATGTATTGAGCTATATAATAAACAAAGAGGGCCTAATATCCATTTACAATCCTTTACTAATACAATAATTTTTTCATATGAGAATGTAGTGTCAGAAAATGTACTTTATATTTTCACACTTTGTTTGGATCCCCTCAATTAAATTGGACTTAATTATGCCTTAATAAGCTCTACTTTACATCTACAATCCTAATAATTTACATTTTTTGAAGAGGAAACCTGACAAATAATTCCAACACATAATGCTTTACCTTGAGCAATGTGTATTCTAGGAATAGGGGCCTAAGACCCATTTTCCCATGGGCGAATGGGTCCTCCCTAGGCCTTCAAACCTAAATTTAAAATATGTTTTGATGGTATTTTATTGTGTCTGAATTCAAATTTCAATGTCAGCTTGTTATGTTTAATTTTTGAGAAATTAAGGATACATACCTATAAATATAAGGTCTTTTTTATCAAATCAAGTCTAAGTTTTTCAAGAGAAAATTAATGAGAGCATAATTCAAAGTATTCCTAGAGAAAATTTTATGATCAAGGGCATTTAACAACATATTTACTAGTGATTTATTGCAGCAATCAAGATCTCAAGCATCATGTCAAAGTCTCTTGCAATCATGCATGTTTTTGGAGCTAATATTGTGATATAGATTTCAAAGATTCAAGTCAAGCATTCAAATCAAGATTCAAGCATAAATACCCACATCCATTGAATCCATTTCATGCAAGATCGAGATCAACATTCCAAAGGTTTACTCAAGGGTTTAGTGAGTTGCAACATTGCATTGTTCATTTATCATTCCTTTCATGTTTCATTATTTCAATTCAAGGTTTAATTACCCAAATGGGGTTTGACCAAGGCAAACCCCCATTCACCAAAAACAAACAATTTTTATCTTGTTTTTTGTGGTTTAGATCTTAGGTTGAGGAAGGATTGAAGATATTTGAAGACAAATATTGGAAAATTTGTCAAAGTTACAAAAAGTTATCAAAGTTGTCATCAATTCACAAAAAATCTCCTATAGAACTCATTTTCGACTTTCTGACATTGAAACCTAGATCAAATAGAAGATAAAAACTAACACTAGAGGATCCCAATTTTTTTTTGAAAACTTTGCATAAATACCCATTCGCTTATGGGTGAATGAGTTTTAGTTAGCCTCCTGAAACTACATTTTGGTGACTAGTACATAGTGTTTGACCCTTCTTGGATCTACAAAAAATTTTGTTTGTATTGATCTTTAAATTGATATTTCAAGTTTGAATGAGCATAATTGTGGTGATTTACTATTTTTATTTTTTCTCCCAAAAGTGTTGTTTAGGCTGATACCCTTGTCCTCAATAGTAAGGAAATCAATAGATTCCCTCATTGAGTTGACTCACCTTAAGGGTTTTAAGTCAGTACTTTGTGTGGATCTCATTTCCTAATGAAAATAGGAAGATAGGTCCATCATATCATCCCAACATATACATCATTGTGGTGAACCCATTTTCCTTCATTTCATTTTGGTGAACTTGACATTCTTGCACTATAAACTTTCTGAATTTGGATTCCATTTAAACCCTAGATCTAGGATTTAATTACTTTTCATTGCATTGCATTAATTTTCATATCATTTAGGGGTTTTAACTTGCATTATTTTACATCCCATTTATGGTTTTAGGTTTGCATTTTTTCATTCTTTAAAATCTAAATAATTCAAAAAAATTATTAATCTTGCATAGTTCTTACATAACATTGCATGATCAAACACTTATTTATCAAAAACTTGAATCAAAATTGCATCTCAAATTAAGTATTTTTTCTTGTCATTTAACATCATTTCAAACTTGCATTTAGATATGATTTTCTAGAAATCTGAAACTATAACTACCTATTTGCAACCAGAATCCAAAAACATAAACATAAACATCAACTCAGAAATTTGTAAATTAATTTTTCAAAACCTTGACAAAGGACCCATTTTCCCATGTGTGAATGAGACCCTGATCAAGCCTATTTCTGAATTTCTAGGCACTAAAAACTCTTTGTTTGCATTATGTTTTTTTGTATTTAGCTTTCTATTTAGGTTTCTTGAATTTCTATTTTCTGCAATCATTTGCAATAAGGTTAATTGATCAGTTCAAGTGCATTTAAAACATAAATTGGAATTTTAAGACATCATTTTCAAATTTTTGTATAATATAATAAAAAATTATCTTGTTTAAAATCTAATTTTTTTTATCTCCTTGCATTTTAATTCATTCTTGAATCATGGAAATGTGTATAGGAAATATATGGAAGTCCTTAATGTCTTTGGTATATGTCTCAAGTTGTGTGTTTGGTAAAGATCATAATGCACTAGAACGTAATCATTCTTAATCAACCCTTAATGAATGTCCCCATGATGTGGACATCTTAGGTCAAGATGAAGATAGCATGCAACAATTAATACAAGACTCCTTACACAATCTTGAGAACAATGCATCCTTTTACCCATTCATGTAACAACCAATACCACCTATAATTCCATCACTTGATATTTTCAATATTTTAAATCCTAAAATTGACACACAAAGCAAGCCTCAACCATCAATCATTAATGAACTTGTTAACAACAAAAATAATGATACTCTTCCATCTTATACCAACCGAGTTACTGATACACCCATTAACTTAGAGGAGAGTTATGATCAAGGATTTAATATCTTAAGAAAACAAGGATGTGATAGAACCAATGAGCATGAAGTCAAAAAATTACTAGAAAAAATACCAAACAAAGATACCAAAGGACTAGGATATCAAGATCCTCCTCCCTTTGTATCTTCTAAGGAAAAAAGTTCCCTCCTTCATAATGATCAACCAATGCCTCACAAGAATGATAGATCATATTAGGTCCTCCTCCTCCAAATCCACTTCAAAACGTTACCCAACTAGACATGAAATCCAAGCCTTATAAAGTCAAAAAATTCCATTTTGCACACTAAAAATGAAATTGAATGAAAAATGGAACAACTTCTTCATCTAGGATTGATTTACTTTCCACCTATCATAGAAAAGAAAAAAGTTAAGAGTACAAACATGAATTATTGTGCATTTCATCAAACTCTTATACATATTATTGATGAGAGTCATGCTTTAAAGAAGATATTGAGTGGACTTAATCCTCCCAACACTTCCTTTGAGGCTATAATCCCTTAGCAATTACTTGAAATTTTCTCCTTGCCATGTGATAGTTGTAGAATCATAGAATACTCACTATTGCATGTTTTACATTTAATCCAAATCATTTCTATATTGCAAGGAGCACATTCTCATCACTCTCCTTGAATTATCCTTGTCCTACACTTAATGGGGGATAGGGGTTAGGTAATCCTTGTCATGGTATGGCACTTTTCATTGTCCCTTTGGCTAGTTATCCACTTTCTGCATATGATTTGAAACATGATTTGGATACAAATGACCTGCTATAGGTTGACTTGCATGTGCCTTACTAGTATTTTATTTTTCTTCTTTCATGTCCTTTGTGTGATTGTATGTGCATAATGTGATCCCCCATATCATTCTATTTGATGCACGTCTTTATGTCCATTCCTCTATTTGTACCTACATTCTTCCATATGTTGTAAACCCTTATCTTTTCTTTTGTCTTATGTTTTACTTTTAGGGTTGATGCAAGGTGTTGATACATTTAGGTCTCTTCCATGTTGACCCAAAATATTTTCTTTGTTTTCACTCTCTATGTGCCATTCTTCCAATTCTATGAGTATTTGGGGAATGATGATGTATGTGAACTCTATAATAACATTGTAGAAAAGAAATATGCTGGCCCAAAATCTGTGGATCCCTTTTGTGTTTGGGATTTCATTTGGGGGAAACCCCTTTTCATGATTCAACTTCATTTGGAAACATATTCTTGACATAGAGATTTCCAAATAAGATCTCATGTCTTCTTTATTTTTTAGCATTTATAATTTTCTACTTTAAAGTAATTTCTCACAAAATGGTGTTTAGAAATTTCTATAAAGTGGAGGCATACATTAGCATTATCATTTTATCATTTTGACTATAATTCATGTTTCTTAGTGTGGTATTCTTACTTCATGTGATTTATCTTCTTCTTGGTGGTGTCATTGGGTTTGATGTCCTCCAAGATTGCAACCTTTATGAGCACATGACATTCCTCTTAGTGGTAATGCTACAAAATGCATTCCCTAAGTTATGAATCTTTTATCCTTGACTAGTCCTCTCTCAAAGAATTTAGGCACAATGTTCCCTAAGAGGAGACCTTACATGAACTAAGGAAAACTCCTTTGAATATCCTATTGTATATATCAAGGCCACCAAGAATAACACAACTTTCTTGCTAGTGGGTCCTTTATGTTTTCATGGCCACCAAGAATAACACACCTTTCTTGTCAGTGGAGCCATGTTTGTTCATAAGTGCTTAGAATAATACAACTTGGTAGCCTTGTGAAGCTCAAAGTTACAATATGTTTTCAAGGCCACCAAGCATAACACACCTTTCTTGCTAGTGGATTCATTTTCATGAGTGCCTAGCATAATGCAACTTGCTAGCCTTGTAACCATCTCCGTGGTGTATTATCCAAGTTATCAAGAGGTATAACTTTGGTATGTTTAGTTATCCACTTCCTAGGAATCACTTAGTGGATAGTGGATTTCACTAGCTCATGTGAGCATGCATTGTTTGTTTGCATAATGGACAATGGGTTTCACTTGTAATTTTTTTTGGAAAAATAGCTAAGGCTTGATCCACATCGAGTTGGAAAAATAGTCAAGGCTTGATCCACCCCTTATTTTTTCCTTTTCTTTCTTTCTTTCTTTCTTTGAGTCTTTGGCATTGTATGATTGAGTATCTTGTCATTGTTATTGCATATTTAGAAAAGGTATGTGTCTCTTTGTGCCTTTGTTGGTTCGAAATGAGATATTAGATCTTGGGGGCTTGATCATCCTCCTTGAACTTTTTCATCTTATCTTTCCAACAATTATACAACTATACCTCTCTTGATTTTCTACTTTAGTGTGATTTTGACACAAGCTCATCCTCTCACTAAAGTGGGGGCTAAATGTAGTGTGATTAGAAAGTGTACTCCTTTAAATTTTCACTTTGTTTGGGACCCCTCAATTAAATTGGACTTAATTAGGCCTTAATAAGCCCTATTTTACATCTAAAAGCCTAATAAATTACATTTTCTAAAGAGGAAACCTGAAAACAATTAATGCCAACACATAATACTTTACCTTGAGTAATGTGTGTTTTAGGAATAGGGACCTGTGATGCATTCACCCATGGGCGAATGGGTCCTCCCTAGGACTTTAAGAAAAAAATTAAATATGTTTTTGGCATTATTTTATTGTCCCTAAATTCGAATTTCAATTTTGGATCACAATGTTTATTTTTTGGGGAAATTAAGGATAGATTCCTATAAATACAAGGTCTTTTTATCAAATCAAGTCTAAGTTTTTCAAGTTAAAATTCATGAGAGTATAATTAAAAGTATTACTAGAGAAAAGTTTATGATCAAGGGAATTTAAGAGTAGATTTATCAGTAATTTATTGCAACAATCAAGATCTCAAGCATCATGTGAACGTCTCTTGCAATCATGCATGTTTTTGGAGCTAACATTCTGATGTAGGTTTCAAAGATTCAAGTCAAGCATTCAAATCAAGATTCAAGCATTAAGATCCACATCCATTGAAGCTATTTCATGCAAGATCAAGATCAAAATTTCAAAGGTTTACTCAAGGGTTTGGTGAGTTGCAACATAGCATTTTTCATTCATCATTCCTTTCATGTTTTATTATTTCAATTCAATGTTTAATTACCCAAATGGGGTTTGACCAAGGAAAACCCCCATTCACCAAAAGAAAAAAATTATTCCCTCTTTTATTTGTGTTACAGATCTTAGTTTGAAGAAGGATTAAAGATCCCTTGAAGAGAAAAATTAGAAAAGTTGCAATAAGTTGCAAAAAGTTGTCAAAGTTTTTGTCAATTCATAGAAACTCACCTATAGACCTCATTTCTGACTTTTCAACATTGAAATGTTGATCAAATAGAAGCTACAGACTAACACGAGAGGATCTTGAAAGTTGTTTGAAACCTCTACACAAAGACCCATTTGCCTAGGGGAAAATGAGCCCCAGTCAACCTCTCGAAACTACATTTTGGTGGTTGGTACATAGTGTTTAACCCTTTTATATGTGCAAAATTTTTACTATTTCTATTAGTATTGAGCTTTAAATTGATGTTTCAAGTTTGAATGAGCATAATTGTGGTGATTTACTATTTTTAGTTTTTCTCCCAAAAGTGTTGTTTACCTTGATACCCCCATCCTCAATCATAAGAAAATTAGTAGATTCCCTCATTGAGTCGACTCACTTGAGGGTTGTAAGTCAATTGTTTGTGTGGATCTCATTTCCTAATGAAAATAGGAAGATAGGTCGATCATAACTGATCCAAGAGGATCTAGAAGACCAAAAATTTCACAATCTTAGAATCAAATGAAACTAGCATCATCACATAGAGCCCATTGACATGATCCTTATGCAACTTGAATTGCGTAAAAAAGAGACCATACACTCAAGATATGCTCAATCAAAGTTGGGTCAAAATAGGGGTACCAAAGGTAGAATGCAAGGTAAAAAAATTGATCATTTAAGAATTAGTCAAAAGAAATGTCAAATTGAAGAGCTTGATGAGACGATTCCAATGCTGCTCATTTTGCATCAAATGAAGCTCCTACACCAAAAATATGTCCGATCAAAGTTGAGGGTTGACTATGCTAGTTGGATAGTACAATGATAATGCCAGTATGACATCAAAATTTTGACATGTCAATATAGATGATTATGTGGCAGCTCATGGAAGAAACATGGAAAGTCAACATGGCATGCCTGATTGATGAGACATGGAAATACAACATTGTAGGTAAGCGAATCACAGGTGGACATGTGTATTGTTGTGGGTGAATGAAAGGTGCCACACGGCCCAATGTCTGGACGCCATGTGGCAACCCCTATCAGTCTTCATGAGAGTGATCAATTTATTTTTTAGTTAAAAAATTATGGGGGAGGGTCGAACCATAGACCTCCCTATTGCTATTTGCATGCTTTGTCGTTAAACCATGCGATCCTTCAAATATCTATATATCACCAGTTCTATTTAAAGAACATTCAATGTTATTTGGAGGGGTGGTGGTTTGAACCATCGACCCTCCTCTTTTTTATTGTTGACTCCCTCCAATTGTGCTATGTGCATGATTTGAAATATTGTCAGAGCAAGTTGTGTTTTAAAACAGAGTAAAAGTCAATCCCCTCTATAATTCAATTACTAACTCCCCAATTTAAACCATAAAACATTTTTAATCCCTCAATAGCCCAATAAAATTATTTAAAAATGGCTTAAATAATATTTGAAAGATATTTAGAGATTGTTAAAAGGTTTTTTTAAGGGTGTTAGGAAATTTTAAAAAGGGATATTAAGGGTTTTAGTGATATTTTAAGGGGGATTATTTGAAGATTTTGGTTTTAATGGGAGATTGTAAAATCATATGGTTATGAACCATATTAGGAAAAAATAGTGTATAAAAGGGGGGATTTTTTCTCTTGGAAGTGATGAATTCATTGTCGAGGAACTTAGTCATATTGGGAAGAATTTATGAAGGCTAGTATTTATACAAAGATACTTGAATTTGTAATCCTTTAAGCATAAAACAAGATTTTAAGGCATTTGAGGCCTACCCCTTGGATGTGAGTAAAGGAAGATAGTGTTTTTAAGTTTTGAGAGAGATTGTGAAGAAATTGAACATAGGTCTGAAACTTGGATGGTGTATAGAAGCAGTTAAAGCTTGGCATCATTAATAAAGAGGTTCTTTATTGAGAAGCGGACCCGAAGACATAGCTTGAACATATGGGTGAACTCCATTATCAAATTTATTGTTGTCTCTCTCTATTCTTTATATTTTCCCTTCTAGCAGTTTAATTTATTCTTTGAGTTTTTATTTACAAAATTCAAGTAATTAGTTACTATTTCATTAATTTGTGTAAACAGTTAAGTCAACTCAATTCTATAATTTCAATGGTTTAAGTACATAACCACACAATTCTATACGATCAGGAAAATATGTAATTAGAATTAAGAGAAATTTAATTTATAAACCTCTAATTATAGATCAAGTTTGGTATTAGACCAGTTTAATAGGAAAAATTACAAGTGGTGGATGTTAACCAGGTTGAAATTAAAGCGAGGAAAAGTTGCACTTGAGGAGATTAATCTAGAGATCGAAATAAGGCGAGTTCCTCAAAGAGAAACCATGGAACAAATAGAAGAAGGAAAATCTCCAAATCTTGAAATCTTTGAGAATGAAGAACAATTTTGCAAAGCATTTCTAGACATGAAGATGATGGTGGGAGATTTGTACAAGAAAAAGAAGAAGGAGTAAGGTGAATCCTCTTCAAAAGATGACAAAGGTAAAGGAGTAGGAGATGGTGGTGACCCTCCTAAAACTCCATATTTACCTTCTTCACCTTCTTCACCTTCTTCATATTCTTCGTCTACTTCGTCTATTTCACTTCAAAGAAGAACCAACCTGTGTAACCTAAATCTAATGCTCCTTTGTTAAAGCTTGATGTTAAATTTGAATTTCCAACTTATAATGGAGAACTCGATGTAGAGAAACTTGATAATTGGATAAAACAAATTGAAGTTCACTGTAGGATTCAAAAGTTTATTGATGATACCTCAAATATCCAATTAGCCACTCTTTGCCTAGGTGACACAACCTTAATCTGGTGGGAGAGAAAAACTAAGGAAGATCTAAGTTGATATGGTAAAACTATTTCTTCTTGATATTTACTTCTTTTCAATTTTATTTTTAAATTTTTTCTTCCCCCCTCTTTTTGTTGCTTAATTTTTGCTTTTATTTATTGCATATTTATTATCTTATATATAATATGAAAGATTTTTCCTCTTATTCTTTTTTGATCTTTTAATTATTCCTTACCCTTATTTTCTTTCCTTTTTTTTTTTATCCCTTGTTTTATTTTATTTACTTTTTTAGTATCCATAGCATCCTTTTCCTTCTTATGTTTATTTGTTTTGAGCCTTTTTTGATTAATTTGTAACCTAATTTTGGGTTCCTTAGTCATGTCCAACTTCTCTCTCTCCCTTTAGCCTTTTCTAAGATATTTTTCTTTGGTTTCCCTTGTTTTGGCCTTCTACCTTTGTGGTCTTTGGGGTCAAAGTAGTCCACCTGGTTGCCTTGTTTCTTAATCCTTTCTTCTCCCTCTTTCCCCCCTCTCTCTCACCTTTTTATGCAATTCTTGGTCTGCAGCTATTCATTTTACTTCTTATGCTCTCTAGTTCATCCTAATGATGGATCACAAAGTGTGATCCGAAAAGTTGATGCAAAAATACTAACACAATCTAATCAAGAAATATTATGGGTAAGTGCATAAAGATGGTTCCAAAAAAGGGGACTTCAGTGGACAATTTTTTTCTGAAATCAGGAAATGCTGACCTTGGATGTGAAATTGAGGATAGTTACACTCAAAATTTTGAGATGGAACAAAAAAAGGATCGAAGTGCTCTAAGTCTACTTTCTAAACTACTAATTTATTTTTAAAATGGTTGAGATTAAGGGGTTCAAAAGAGGGACGCACACAAATTGGTGTTGTTTTTGTTAGAAAAATATAACATAACAACTCTTGTACGACCCTCGTACAATGAACTTTTTTTTAGTGTTTTTAAAATTGCAATGGTCAGAAGTTAGCTAGCAGTATGTAGTTGATGCACAATTTTTTTGATAAATTTTTAATGAATATTTGATTTTTTACTAATTTTTGAAGTGGAAACTTCTTGAAAAATATAATTTTGGTTGTGCTACCCACTAGGTATGTGTAGGATCATCATGGAAAAAATAGTCCCTTAAGTGGCAATAAAATGACAAAAAATCAGAGTTAGACAACTTGACGGAAAAATTTGAATAAGTTATCTATATTATTTCAAAAAAATGTAAAAATAGAATCTGTAGAAAATTGAATGCAGTTTCTAAACTACTAGACCTTTATTTATTTAAAAAAAATCTATTTGGTGAAAATTTGAAATTTCAATGCAGTAGTATTTAAATTTCAGGGTAAAAATAAGAAGTAGGTGTCTGTTTGACCACCCTAACCACAATAAAATGATAATATTATTTTATAATCTTTTATATATAAGTAGAGGACTCATGTCCCGATGTGATGCATATTTGTTATAATTTTTTTCCATGTAAATAATTAATTATGAATTTTTTATTACAATTTTTAAAAAATATAAAAGCTCGTCTGTCTAACCACCTTAACTTGGTGAAAAATTCATGAAATTCATTTTTTTTTTTTCTAATCCTATAGTATGTGAAGCATAGAATGTGACGCATGTTTCAGATTCAAAAAACATGATACCATTTGAAAGTTATAGATGTTTTTCAATCATCCTATCAATTAGGACTTTATTTGTAATTCTAATAGAAAATGAATAATAATTATTTATTAAATTCAAATTAAAGCATAATTTATATTGGTGGAAAGTTGATAATCTTCTCTAAAAACCCTTTTTGTTTCATCAATTTTGGGTAAAAAAAAGGTTGTCAGCCACATGGGCCATCATATGGCTTACATATCGCCACTTTTTGGCCCATCATGATCCTGCACATACACCCCTACATATTTTGGAAAATAATTGATTTTTTTTATAAAAAATAAAAATTGTAGAATGGAGTCCAGTTTCTAAAAATGTAATTTATTTAAAATTTCTATGAGTGGTTGATTTATAATGAAAAAAGCACCAAACATTGTTTTTTTCCAAAAACGAGACATACAAACAAAAGAAATTATGGATGAAAGGCTTAACATTGTTAGAAAGTGAAAAAAATTACATTGTTGGATAGCTAAGAGAGAACGTAACATTATCTAGATGTTCGTTTTTTTTGATACTGAACCATGTGCAATCCTAACGGTGAGCACAAACTCGATTATGTGAAATATTGTAGAATTTGCAAAAACACGTCTCTGGTTGTTGGGAATGCCCTCCAAGCCTTTGGGTTGGTATTCCAAGGAAAATACCAATCATAAGGCTTGGGGATTCTCAAAGCAAGATATAATGCGAGGACGTTATAGCGCGCTCGCGTTATAATGCACTCGCATTATATCTCAGTTTTCACATGGTTTTTTGCTTATGCAGGAAACATGTCAACCAATACATTGTGCTCACGTTATGTCCTCCTTTATGTTAAATGTTAGTCTATTGAGTGTATGCTGATATATTTATATGTTTGTATGTGCATGTATGCTTCCATGTCATGTATGTATGCATGTATGCATGCATGCATGCTTGTATGTATGTATGTATTCATGTATGTATCAATGCATGTATATTGTATATATGCCTATATGTATGTACGATTGTATCTACACATTTATGTATGTATGCTTGTATGGACGTAGGATTGTATGTACATAGGTATTATGCTTGTATGTATGTATTTACGTATGTCTTTAGAGAGAGGGAGAATTTTAAGAGAGAGAGAGTCTGGAGAGAGGGAGAGGGGGTGGAAGTTAGATTTTAAGAGAGAGGGAGTGGGAGAGAATGGGTTGGAGTGAGAGGGACTTAGCTAGGTAAGGTGGGAGGGATAGAGGGAGGGAGAGAGAGAGGGGTTGGAGGAGGGACTTAGCTAGGTAGGGTGGGAGGGATAGAGGGAGGAGAGAGAGGGGTGGGAGAGAGAGGGAGAGAGGAGATAGGAGAGAAGGGGGAGAGAGAGAGATGGAGAGAAATAGGGAGTTATGTAGGTAGGGTGCCAAAGGGAGAGACTTGAGAGTGTGAGGGGGGTGAGAGGAAGAGACTTGAGAGATAGGTAGTGAGAGGGAGTGTGAGAGAGAGGGAGTGGGAGAGAGAGGGAGAGGGGGTGTGGGAGGGAGTGACTTGATAGAGGTAGAGAAATAGGGGGTGGAGTGAGAGGGACTTATCTAGGTAGGGTGGGAGGGATATATAGAGAGAGGGGAGAGAGACAAAGAGAGTTACCTAGGTAGGTTTCCAAAGGGAGAGACCTAAGAGAGAGAGGTGTTGGGAGGGAGAGACATGAGAGAGAGGGAGAGAGAGGGAGTGGAAGAGAGAGGGAGTGAGAGAGTGGGAGAGAGTGGGAGGGACATAGAGAGAGATGGATAGAGGAAGTGAGAGAGGGTGGTAGGGATTGATTGAATGAGAGGTACGTAGAAAGAGGGAGAGGGTAGATAGAGACAATTAGAGAGGGTAGGAGAGAGGTAGGGAGCAAGAGGTAAGATGTATAGATAGAGAGAAAGTGATAGGGGTTGAGGGTATAAGGTTGAGGGGTAGGGGACCTATATGGTTGATGGTTTCTAGGGTATTTGGGTTTAATGGTTGAGGGTTGAGGCAATAGGGTCGATGATAGAGGGTATTGGGTTGAGGGTATAGGGTAGAAGGTTTAAGGTTTAAGGGTTTAGGGTTGAAGGGTTTATGGTTAAGGGTTTAGGGTTGAGGGTAGATGGTTTAGGGTATAGGGTATAGGTTTGAGGGTATATGGCTGAAGGATTAAGTTTAGGGTCCAATGTAAAGATAGAGGGTATATGGATTGAGGGTTTAGGGTTTAAGGATTTAGGTTAGAGGGATTAAGGGTTGAGGGTTGAGAATTCAAGGTTGAGGGTTTAATGTATAGGGTAGAGGGTAGAGGGTAGAAGTTATAAGGTTTAAGAGTTTAGGGTTTAAGGGTTGAGGGTTGAG